>JAQPZY010001674.1:797500-1342500 GCA_029931535.1 Margaritifera margaritifera
TGACAGCTTCTGTTCTTTTTCGCTGTCTATGTACTATCATTCTCTTTCTTAGTTCATTTTTCGTTTGGCCTATGTAAAATAATTCACATTTTGAACATATCAATGCATAAATCACATTTTTTAAAATGCTCTAAATGTCCTCTTTAACTTGAAATAACTTAACATTTTTTAAATTTAATCATGTTTCCTTCTATTATATTAGAACATGTTTTGCATCTACTCGTACCATATTTGGTTACCCGGACCTCTCTTTCAATGAAGTTAAATTTAGACCTGGTAAGAATTTGTTTCAAATTTTTGGGTTGTCTCCTACTGTTAATAATTTTCATTCTTTCCAAAACATTTCTCATTTTTCACTACGTCGAAGTAACTGTTCACATGTTCCTTCTGTCGGAAAGATATTAGTGTTTTGTGGGTTATAAACTGTAACTGAAGGAATTCCGTTTGATGATGGATTCATCTTTTTCACTGTATTTGATATAACAATGACGTCAAATCGTTTATTTACAAAAATACTTCTAAAGTATGATACATCTACCAAAAGAGCATCAATGATGATGATCCGAAAGCGCTTCAAAGAGTAAAGGATGAACATAGCTGATATCCTGTTGAATTTACATATACATATACATATACATGTGTGTGTGTGTGTGTGTGTTCATTAATCAACCCTTTAAAGGTTTATGAATCTGTTCTCTGGTGGAATTTGCATAGTCATTTATGCCATACGAATGTTTCAGCAGTTTTAAGTATAAACGAATAGTTCTTTCTTTCTTTCACTTGCAATTAAATCTGTATGCTGAGTTAATTTTGAACATGGAACACTGGATAGATACATTTGTCATAGTTATACAGATCAGTCAATTGCTTCCATGTATATATATATATATAGCTGTCAGCTGCAAGCCGAATGTGAAGGGTTGAGTTTTGAATCGGTTCGATTAAACGGCATCATTGCAGTTTAAGAAACACGTTTAGAATATATTTGGTAAACATTGCAGCTTTAGTATTTTAAAAATCTCAAAGTGTTCTCTGAAATAAGAAAATGAAGTCATATTTTTCTGCTTTTATACTCGCTCAAAGATTTTAATTTCATATATTTCTTAAGTTTGATTTAAATCTCTGCCGAGATAGCGTATGAATGAAAATTGCGTAAACCACGTATTTTATTATTATTTCTTAACCTATTATGATCAAATAGTAATATTTAGAAACTTATGTTGTTGTTGTGATTCTATGATGATTTTCTAGAGAGCAATAAAGAACAACTATCTTTAATTTTAATATGGAGTGCATTTACGAACCAGCTTAGATTTTTCACATTATATTATGATTAGCCTTCACTACCACTTGACAAAATATTGCGGTGGGCGATGCATGCGCTCAGTGTTAAATATTGCCCAAATGGGTATATTTCTGGCTAAAATTTAGTTTTTCAGCCACTACCATTCCTTCACGTGACGTCACGTCAGCACGTACCTATAACGTCATACGGGTACCAAGTCAACTTATCGGTATTGTATTATTGTATGATAGAGATAAGCTTTTGCATGAAAATGCATTTTGTTACCAGATTTTAGGGCCGTTTAGAAAGCAAAGTAAACCTAGTCCTTTATGCCATATAACATATACACTGTACATAGCAGCAGGGATCTTAATAACACAGGGAAAGGAAAAAACCTAAGATCAAAAGAAACATGGTTGTTTCCGACAAGGTGTGAATTTTTACAACTGGGTATAAATGCCAGCCCATCTCCTGTCAGCAAGGGCAGACTACCTGCCAGGTATAATGCCTTGAAAGTATGTAGTGGTCTTACTGCTTTTACCTCTCCTACATAGAGGTACATTTTATATTCACTTGAAGACAGATTTATGATTTTAAAAGTTATAATAACTTTATAATTAATAAAATAAATATTATTCTTCCATAAATTCCATATTAAAAGTGGCACTATTCAGAGATCCATCCTCCTGTTTTTAAATCAATTTGTAACAAATATGTCACACATTAAACATTTGCAAGCCTTTTTCATAACTTTGGCTAATGTATGATTTGATCAAATTTGACTTGAAGATATATTTGGAATGATTTAAAATTTAAAAAATAACCAATCACTAGCAACGATAGACATGAGTAAAAGTATACAATCATCCTGTTCCAAGTCATTTTCACTCTAAAACATGCCATGTCTTTTTCATAATGTTCCTGGCTGTCTATGACTTGTGGCAGCTTGGCAAAATATAATATTAATTTTTTTTTTTTTTTTAAATCTATTTACTATCAACAAAGAAAGGAGGTAACATGAGCCAACTTCCAGATGGTAATACATGATAATGGGTCGAAATGTATATTAAAAAATTATGAAAAGTACCTGGTTCTTTATTGAAATTTTAAAAAATTAAGAAGAAAAATTATTTATTAAAAATTTGCCCCAAAAAGTATAGCACATGTCACATATCTACCCATCTGCATTCTAAATAATTTTTTAAAAAATTTCTTAAATATTAAACATGCTAAAACCTTTTCAAAATTCTCTCATCTATCTATGACCTGTCACAGTTCCATACTTTGTATAAAAAAAAATGACATTTTTTAAATTCCATGTACAAACAACAAATAAAAGAGTAATTGTGGGGACATTTCCAGGTGTTATAAAGTGGCTATTAAAGTTAATACATGATTAAAATAAAAATTAAATGTTGGGTAGATATTCAAATATTATGAAAATTACAATTAGTTCTTTATTGAAAATGTAAATAAATTTGAAATAAATATCATTTATCACAAATTTGCCCAGAAAGGTAGCACATGCCACAGATCTATCCCTTTGCTTTCTAAATCCAGCCATCTCATCATCTTTTAAAGTATCTGGCTCAAAATTAAAAGTACAAGGCTAAGTCAGTACAACAATATAACACAACAAATGTTAGTGTTGAAAAGTAGACAGCTCAGAACTAAATTTTCTTAAAAAGACAATTAATGGCCACAAGAGAGGGGTAACTATGGAGAATTTCCATGTGTTGTAAAATAGCTTTTGAACTCAATTCATGATAAAAGCTGAACATTGGCAGTATATATTCAGATTTAAAAATCACAATTCCTTATTGAAAAATATGAATAAATTGTTAATAAGTCAAATAATTACTATTTATCAGAAATTTGTCTCAAAAAGTAGTACATGCCACAGATCTATCCATTTGCTTTCTAAATCCAGCCATCTCGTCATCTTTTGAAGTATCTGGCTCAAAATTAAAAGTACAAGGCTAAGTCAGTGCAACAATATAGCACAAAAAATGGTAGTGTTGAAAGTAGACAGCTCATATGGAAAAGTAGTCAGTACTTTAGCCATGGGCTTGTTAATACTGAAAAGGGTGCAAAGATTTTTTAACTCAATTCATGGTTAAATTTGAAAATTGGGAATATGTATTCAGATATGAAAATCACAATTCCGTGTTGAAATATATTAATAAATTGTTAATCAAATAATTACTATTTATCAGAAATTTGTTCCGAAAAATAGCACATGCCACCGAAATATCCCTCTTATCTCAACAATTTTTTTAAAATTTATCAAACAACATCCATCTTGAAACCTTGTTCAAAATTCATTTGGTAGTCTACAATTTCCTATGATTGGACTTCATACGATTAATAAATTATCTGTGAACAGCACCTGATTTCCATGGAAACATTTATGACATTTGTGTGTCATTTTCTTCATCAAAAAAATAATAAAGTGAAAAAAATCTCAGTATTTATCTTGGTTTAAAAAATAACAAACTATTTATTCTAATTTTTTAATACATAGAGGATATTTTCTTTTCCTAGGTTAATACCAGATATATTTCATAGTGTGGTACAAACAGCGTGATATTTTAACGAGTGGCAAATATATCGTTTTCGGTACCACAAGATGCAATATATCCGGTATTAACGTAGGAAAAGAAAATTTTCATTTTATTATATTCCAAAGTTGCTCCAGAATTGAAGCTTAGAAGATTAAACTCACTCTTCAGCACAATACCCCACCCCCCTTTTCATAAATTCACCTCACTTTCATAGGCTGATGATATAAATATCAATGACTTAAAGAGTGGTAGGATTGGGATAACCTAATCTGTCGCAGTAAATTACATTTGTGACATTTTGTAAACTACTTGATCATATCTAACCACAAAAAGCAAGTCCGATACAGTAATGCATCACAGTGGGTTTATCATTGTTGTCAAGGAAGTAAGGGGAAATAACTTCATAGAGACCAAATTTCTTCAGCAAAAGTTAATTTCCATGTGTGAAATATAATGCAGTTTTTTTATATTTGTTTTAGCTCACAAAGTGCTCATTTTTGTTGCTGCAGGTATAACTTATGATGTCGGCCCACACAATCAAGTGTCGCATGGCATGATGGGAAATCTTATATTTTCACATGTGAAAATATAAGGATATATATTTCACATGTGAAAATATAGGAATGAAAATAATATGACAATTATTTCGGCAATAAGTTTCTATATTTAACACTTAAGTATATAATAAAACCCTTAATTAAATAAAATCAATATTATTTGTAAAACAAATTGCCAATGGGGTACAAACGATTGATTTCCATCTTTCATTTCAAATAAAGCTTTTGATAAAGTTTTATTAAAGGCCTTTGTAAAAGTTCTATATAGGGTCTCATTTGGGGGGGGAGGCATTTATTGGCACATGCTTCTTGTAAATTTCATAAAATGCTCTGAGCTGCATATATAATGCCTTTGATGTTCGCTGCAATTTATAATCCCTGTGTCATTCAGTTTCCCGATGGCAGACTTCCTGCATTGCATGTTCCAGGTGGTACCAAATGTGATATTGATTCATGCATCATGTGTCCCAGATGTTACCAAATGTGATATTGATTCATGCATTGTGTGTTCCAGATGTTACCAAGTGTGATATTGATTCATGCATCGTGTGCCCCAGGTATTACCAAGTGTGATATTGATTCATGTATTGTGTGTCCCAGGTGTTACCAAGTGTGATATTGATTCATGCATCGTGTGTCCCAGGTGTTACCAAGTGTGATATTGATTCATGCATCATGTGCCCCAGGTGTTACCAAGTGTGATATTGATTCATGCATCATGTGCCCCAGGTGTTACCAAGTGTAAGATTGATTCATGTTAGATGCTGTCTCTAGTCTCTGGTCAAATAGATCTAGATGACAATGTGAAAGAAAGTGGGAGTACATTTTGAAACTCAACTAACTTAGTGAATAATCTGGTTGGCCAGTAAATATTTCTAGTTACTCAGTAAATTACTGCAGTTGCCCCCACCCCCACTGCACCCCATTGCTGTAATCAACATTGTTCACCCACATTTGTCCTAATTGCACACAATACTTGTCCTGCTAATGGAAAGTGTCACACAATTTTACACACGTATTTAATCTTTTTGAGACCAATACATATAAGATAATCAAACAATTTCCTTTTCTTAGGGCGTCTAGTTAGCCATCAGCTTTCTAGTAGTTAGCGATCCCTGACCAGAAACTGATCCATATTTTATGCAGAATTCCCCATTGATCTTTTTCCCCTTCCCCCACCCACCCCACCAAAAATGATGGGTTAGGCCGTTATTTGAATCACCTTAGAAAAACTGTGGGTAATGTTAAGTATTACTGGGTGGGGGGAGGCAACATAAGTTGTATCAAATTAACATTGTACTATAAATGACTTTTAAATTTGAATTGCTATAATTTACTTACTCAACCAAGATCTAAGAGGCTACCTACCTAACTTTGTCTCCAATGTTTTGAAAGATAGAAACTTGAGAGTTACGGTAGGCAGCACCCTTTCTGTCAGCCGTCACCAGAAGATGGGTGTACCTTAGAGTAGCATATTGTCATTCACCCTATTCTACATAAAAATTAACAGCATAGTGAAATGCCTTATTTCCAGGAACTGACTGCTCATTATATGGTGACGACTATTTGATATGCTGTAGATCAATGAGTATGCATACCATTGAACGTCAATTACAGATGAGCATAAAGAAAGTTCAAAAATGGGCAGAAGAAAATGGGTTCATATTTTCAAAATAAAAAACCAACTATGCATTTCTGCTGTTTACACTATTCATGATGACCCAAAGCTCTATCTTGATGACTATCTTGTTCCTGTTTGGAGGAGAACTAATTTTTGCGATTTTTTTATTATTGTAAACTAACTTTTCTTCCACGTATTAGATACCTCAGAGACAAATGTCATAAAGCTCTGGATGTAATACATGTTGTGGCTAACACAGATTGGGAAGCAGATCGAAAGATCTTGCTTGGTTATACAGGTCATTAGTAAGATCAGAGCTTGACTACGGCTCGATTGTGTATGGATCAGCTTGCAAATCTTTCCTGCCAATGCTAGATCCAATACACAATCAGGGACTTAGACTCTGTCTGGATGTTTTTACAACTTTCCTTTCAGAAAGCCACTATATTGATGCAAATGAACCATCATTTTCATTTGTAGAAATGGTGCAAATCCATCATAAAATATGGCCGTTGTTGCTTTGGCCAAATTTTACAGAAAGCAGTCTGGTATAAAGGTCTTTTAAATTTGTGTTATTCATGACGATCTGCACAAAAATAAGAATTGGTCTCTTGATATACAGAGAATGTATCACTGGATAGCATTCATTCTATATTATACACAAAAGATCAAATAATTGGGTATACAAGTTATCATACTCACATTCCATCATAGACCGGAAGAGCTTATGGAATGGACTTTTGTCCGTTGTCCATCTGTTAGTACAAGTTAATGCTTCTCCTAAACTACTCCAATAAATCAGCCCTCAAACCTGTACAGATACTGATGGATGGTTTGGGTTTGATTTCATCTATTCGTTAAATCATGCAACTGTGTAGACAAATTTGTCTGCAACATACCAGTATACATTTTCGACACTTACCGGTATGTCTCGTGGTTATTGAGTTTCGGTTGGTTACAGTTGTTTTTTTCGGCGATATGTACATAATTATTTTCGGATCAAATCCTATGTTTGACAACTTGTAAATCCACATGGAATAACACAACCCTACCTCCTGTCACCAGTAATTCAGAAAGGATTAAAGACACTAATGGAATTATGGTTGGATTAGTCATTACTAAAGAGTTATAGTGGCATAAAACAGATTGGTTTGGCTTCGGTACTTAAAGATTGTCAAGATATCTAAGCATGCATTATCTCCCAATGCTGAAAAGCCAAAGTCTAAACAACCGAAATATCACACAAAATTTAATAATGGATGGAAACAGGAATTTCAGTGGTTGAAATCAAGTTCAAAGGAACAAGAACTTCTCAGATCGACCCAGACAGCACCAATTTTGATCAGTTCTGGCAGGCAGTCAGCAACCTGAATCCACACACAGGTAAGAAACAATTTAAACTTCTTGGTGGACTCAGTAGAGTTGTACTTATATATAACACTGCCACATTCCAGTGCAGACACTGAAATGACATCTTCTATTCTGAGGAAAATTCAGGCTGACTCCAGAGGAAACCTGGATCCAGTAACAATACATTATCTCCTAAGTGTTGAGATCAACAATGATGAGGACTGCCACAAATATAATCCAGGAAATGACCAGCTAAGAAAGGCTAAACAATTTTGTGCTACATATAAGGGCAGTATGAAAGGCAACAAGTTACTGTGAAAGGACTGATATTATCAGATGATGTGAATATTTTCATATAGAAAAAGGAAGTTTGTTCAATATGTGTCATTTTTATCCATTTGCATGCCAAAAATAGGGTACCGGTAGATGAAAATCCTCTTGATTTGAGGTAAAAACTCCTGACCATATTTTGCAGATCTTCTGATCTGTCCTAAGCTGACTTCTCTGTTCTGTCACATGTATGAGTGTGGTGGAATTGCGCAAAACTTTGTAGTTATGTTGCCTCTATGGTAATCATCTTCAAAAGACTCCCATCTCTGGTAGGGAGAAGCGGAGGTCAGAGCTGAAAGACAAAAGTTGCAATTAGAATGACATTTTCAAATATTTTCATAGCAAGCTTTATATATGCAATCACAGCAGGAAGATGCATTACTTGCGTGATCGATTTTACATTATGAACCCTAGTTCACTTTCACGGGTACTGGATGAGAGGGTGGGTGGGAGGTTTATTTGGAATCTGCAGTAAAATGCTTACCATATATGCTCGTGTATAAGCCGGGTCCAAATGCAAACAACATAGACCCTGATCTGCGGTCGCATAATGCACTGGCAGATCAGGGTATGTGTTGTTTGTTCTACAGATTAGTCCTTATTATGACCAGATTGGATTTCATTTCCTTGATAGGTAACATTATTAGACATCTTAACATTATTCAGATGCATAGTATTTCTCACAACATCATTGAGCACCTACTAAACATAGACTAGAAAGCATGATTCAGCAATGGATACCTTGGTGGGCTGTTTGCTAATTGTGATCTCTTCAGATTTTTGGCAAGTTATATCAGGCACAAATTATTTAAGTAATTATATAGAGAGTGCATATTTATCATATAATATAATTTTGTTGAGTAATTCTAACAAAGTCTTTTCACAAAAGAATTAAAATTAGATCATGCAACTGTGGGTTACTTTCAGTAAATGGAGAGGGAAAAATGAGCAAAAGAGAAATCTTGTACTGACTGACAAACCTTATCATTTTTAGGATGAAACTGGAAACACGCATGTTTTTAGGCTTAATAGACAATATGGCAACTAAGTGCTTCACACTTTTCTTTCCACTCCACAGTTTCAATACATGTATAAATTTGCTTTCACAAGCTTATGTATGTCAGTTACATATGGGTGGGGGGTATAAGGCTCACTTGGGCCTCTTGATTAATTTTAGAATATTTTTTTATCAACCTGGAACTTCAAAATCGATTTTCTATCCTGATCTAATATGGGAATTAAAGTTGACATATTTGTATTGCTTGTTTTATTAGATTCTTTAACCCCTACAAGCACAGAGATAGAGGATAGGCTCAATGCACCCTCTTGCATGTTATAAGAGATGAATAATGAACATAGTAGTCATGGTCCCTCAATGGCTAGCATGCTGAAGGTTCGAATCATATCGTTGGATCAGCCCAGCTCCTCTACCTTGATGTGTCTATAGGCAAGACACTTTATTTCAGTTGCCTCAGATTTTCAGGCTTGGTCTGTTGAGAGGAAACCTGACAAAAGTTCTTCCAATATAAAGGAGATTGACAAATAGAAAGTTCATTTAAAAAGATAGCAATTTACTCTCTCATAGAATGCAATATTCATTTGATTATGTGGGGCCCTGTGTGGCCGAGTGGTCTAAGGATCTTACCTTTACAGATCACTCACACATCTCACCTCTGTCCGCGTGTGTTTGAGTTTCAGCTCGACCAATGTGGGTATGTGAGAAAGTTTGCCAGTAGCTTACAATGGGTCATTGGATATTCCCTGAGTCATCGTGGGTTCTTCCCCCACCAAATATAATATCATGGCAGCAATGCAATGCCTATCATGTGCTGAAAAATAGCATTAAACCCCACAAAACCAAACCAATTATTTCATTATGAAATTTGTTGATTAAAATCAAACCAATGAAACATTAGAACTATTGTAATCTGTATGTTCTTAAATTTCCATGGTTACCATATAGGTTTAATGGGTTATATTCTCAGAAGTGCATGTGTCATAGTATTTTAATTTATTGAAAAGAAAACCAGACGATGATCATCTCACACCTTTCACTAAGAGTATGATTTATTTATTTCTAGTCTTTCGGTGCTCAGCAGATCCTCTCTGGGAAGTTTACTTCTCAATATTAGCTAATATTAATAACTGGATCTTAGCAAAGAAAGGCACAGATGGATGGTATCACAAGAACCCTGATGATAACAGTATGAAATTTATAAATATTATAAAATAAGCAGGTTTTCCCAGAAATAATGTATTGTACATCTGAATCAGTGTTCATTTTAGTCTGCGCCCTTGTGCCAGTGACACTTATTTTTTATCTTTGGTGCAAGAAAATCCCAATTGTGGTGCCTGAAAAAAGACCCAAGAAAATAGTGATCGAAGATTGTTATGGTAGATTTTAAACTAACTGAATTTAGTGTATACCCAAGCTTACTGAATATAGTGCGCTTACTGCCAAAGAAATATAAGACGATCGATTTCATTGGCTGACAGAAATGTCTTACTTACTTCGATTAGCTTGGGTACCAATCAAGAGCACATGGCTGATGATCAATAATAGAAAATGTAAAGAAGAAAAGGAAATTTTTTTATATAAGAAATTCATTTTTTTTCTACAACAGATTACACTGATTGAGTGAGAAAATGAATTGGTCAACATTCTGTGATGTTTTATCTCTGTATGTGAGATATATCTCAGGTATAAAGACTAGAAATTTAAACTGGATTGGTTTTAACCACTGTACAAAACTTTCAAAGAAATTAAGGAAACTAAGCAAACCAAATTTTAGGCCCAAATCATAGCTACTTGTAGAGTGCATCAGTAAAACTCACTTTGATAATCTGTTTCACTTAAAGCAATTTGTGGAGATACCCATCAAGTAGTATGTGATCTAGGGTTTTAAATGGCTGCAGTGAGTCTGAGATGCTTGACAAGTCTCCCAAGTGAAATGAAACGACATTTGCAGAAATGGTAAGTTGATTCTCACAAGCACTTGCATATTAATGTTTGACTGTGACATTTGGCCTGAGTCAATCAAAGCTGGGTTCTTAAACATCTCAGTTGACCCCCAGGTCTATTCTAGAAATGAAAAGTTAGGGGGGAAATGCCCCCTGCATTGCAATGAAATTGGTGAATTTTCTAAATGTAGGGGAGATGGGATTAATGAAGACATTATGGTAAAGCTTGAAAATATTATGCACAGTTTATAGCGCTTTTGGGTGTGATCGTTTAGAAATTAACGTGAATCTCAAAATCACACACCCTAGAATAGACCCTGGCACCATTTCATCCCTAATCATATGTGATTCATTAACCACCAGAAATATGGTCACCACAAACATAGCTGCAAGGGTAAACCAGTCTGCCCCAGATGTGGGCAGGAGAGACACAATGGATCATCATGTAACAGTATGGAGAAATCTTGTGTACAAATTGCCAGTGTGACCACTTCTTTTACTCCAGAGACTACCCTGAATGAAAGCACAAGAAAGAAATATAACAGGTGAAGCATGAGAAAGGAGTGAGCTTCCCTTGTGCTAAAAAGGTAGTGGAAGCCACAGCTCCATTAATATCGCTGGCAAATTCCATGCGAATTCATCTATAGTGGAGAAGAAACTTTCAGAAAATTCTTTCAGTGCTCAGACAAACATAGATGGTCCACAAACCATACAAGCATCCACCAAAGTCAGGAGTGAAGCAGAAAATACAAATATTCAGTGTGACAAATAGGAAACCCAACACTGCTACCGAGGATTCTGTTAGATCTGACCCACAGAAAGAACAGCAAACTTGCCCCAGTGGTGAATATAAGTGTGACAAATAAGAAACCCAATACTAACCATGAAAAACCTGGTTAAATCCAGTCCACAAAAAGACCTGTGAACCATTGGCCCCAGGCAGGTGCAAAGCATGGAGTGAATTAAAGAATCTAAACGACTTCTGAAATGATCTGATGATCCGATCAAGCTCTTCAAAATTTTGAAAGCCTAGAAATTATGGAAAATAGAACAGTTCCCTAATACAGCACCAGGGACATATCCCAGTAGTCCCATACTTTTGCCGCTTTCATAAATATGTGTCACACCATAATACATATTAGAATTACCTAGGTTTAAATTCAGATATTGCTGAAATACGTCTTTTACTTAAAGAACATGACTTAATAGCTGTCAGCCGCCTGGATACCTGTTTAAAAAGAGAGCAATAGAGTTAATCTTAAAAACTTCATAGCCGACAGCAACTACTCAAGAAATACTGATAAGGCCACTGGAAGAGTGTCCATCATCATAAATAACAAAGCTCCTCAAAGCCAGATTAATCTCGATACTACATTATGGACTATAACCATTCATGTGACAATACACAGAACTCTTACACTTTGAGCAGTATATCTTCCTCCAAACGTGTCAGTCAGTCATGCAGTCTTATTGAACAGTTACCAGTACCTTTTTTTTTTTTTTTCCTCGGCAACTTTAATGGCCACTGTACATTTTGGGGCTGCAAAGATATCAGCTAAAGAGGAAAGCAAATAGAAAACTGTGTTTCAAAAAATTATCTTTGCCTTTATAATGATAACTCTTATACCTACCTGCATCCTGCCACATGATCCTCCTTGTTCTTATAGATTTGACCAACTGCGATCCATCTCTTTTACTTGACTTAATTCTCTTGGGATGTTGGTGACAACCTCTGTAATAGTGATCACTTCTCAATATACTCAAACTCCCAACCCTCAGGGGCTAGGCCAGAGATGGAAATTGAACAAGGCAGATTGGGAAATGTTTCAATTTCTCTGCAAACACAATTTGATAGTTTATGATTTTGAAGACACAGTAGACCCAATACTATGTACATGCATTAATATACTCCAGGATGTTACTGGAAATACAATACCCAAACTATGGTGATTCCTAAATGTTTCAACAAATTATGGTTCGATGACCCTAGCAGAGATACCATCAGGGAACAGGAAACGGACTTTAAAAATTTTAGTGCTAATCCAACAACTGAAAATATGAATAAAGACTGTATATACTTTGCTAAATCTTGTTGTGCCATTAGAGAAAGCAAGAGGAAAACATGGAGACCCTATGTGTCTTGTCGTACCATTAGAGCAAGCAAGAGGAAAACATGGAAACCCTATGTATCTTGTCGTACCATTAGAGAAACCAAGAGGAAAACATGGAGACCCTATGTGTCTTGTCGTACCATTAGAGCAAGCAAGAGGAAAACATGGAAACCCTATGTATCTTGTCGTACCATTAGAGAAAGCAAGAGGAAAACATGGAAACCCTATGTATCTTGTCATACCATTAGAGCAAGCAAGAGGAAAACATGGAAACCCTATGTATCTTGTCATACCATTAGAGAAAGCAAGAGGAAAACATGGAAACCCTATGTATCTTGTCATACCATTAGAGCAAGCAAGAGGAAAACATGGAAACCCTATGTATCTTGTCATACCATTAGAGCAAGCAAGAGGAAAACATGGAAACCCTATGTATCTTGTCATACCATTAGAGCAAGCAAGAGGAAAACATGGAAACCCTATGTATCTTGTCATACCATTAGAGCAAGCAAGAGGAAAACATGGAAACCCTATGTGTCTTGTCATACCATTAGAGAAAGCAAGAGGAAAACATGGAGATCCTATGTTTCTAGGTTGAACTCTTGCTTCTCTATTAAATCAGTATAGAATATGGTATGGAATATGGTATGGAATATCATTCACATAAATAAAAACATCTGTATCAAACACTTGAAGAAATTAGATGAATTAGTCATGACCCTGCCAGAAATTTCAAATACATTAGCCACAACATCCTCTGGGAAAAATGAAACAAAAACCACTTGCAGTAGAGAAATGAAATTTGGTTGACACATTTGTATTCATATGTAAAGCACCTTGAGGCCATTACAACAGTTATTCAAAATCGTTACAGATTTGGAATTTTTTGGACTTTGATGATGAAAACCTTGTGTGCATGATTAAGCAAACGACACTCAAGATCAACAAAAGAAGTTTGGCATTCATGCTTGTATGAATATGTAGATCCATTGATTTGATTTTCATGCCATAATAGCAACTTTTCCAATTTGTACTAAACTTTGTAACTGTTTGTATGTATGTGTGTGTTATAAATTTTGTTGTTTACTACATCACATCCTAAAAACTGTCAATAATCTTTTTTCATTGTAAATGATTATCTGTATTAGAGTTAATATATCTTTGTGAGAAACTGTTGAGAGTTTATATATCTTTGTGGGAAACTGTCAAGAATTTATATATCTTTGTGGGAAACTGTCAAGAGTTTATATATCTTTGTGGGAAACTGTCAAGAGTTTATATATCTTTTCCAGGAAGCTGTCAAGACTCTCAATACCCTGCAGACCAATGCCCAGACCTTGGAAAAGATCCGAAGTCAGCAGGGTATATTTACCCATCAAAAGTTGCCTAAAATGATCGAGTTTTCCCAGAAGGCCGGAATCTCAGTAAGATGAATTCATGTTATTAAGGATGCCCTTGCTTTTGTAAAATCAATGCTGCTCAGCTCAAAATGATGTGATCATTGTACATATATTACAACATTATTAATATAATGTCACCTTTTTATCTGTGTGTATCGTATCGCTCTGAACATTGGCAGAGGAATATATATAAAACAATGCGGTTGTAATGTATGTCTCTCATTAAATAATGAAAAAGAAAATGCTTATACAATATTACTAATTCAGGTCTCTCACAGGTCAGGAATATGTCAGGGAATTGTTACTTTTTCAGGAAAGTCAGGGAAATGTCAGAAGTTTATGGAAGCTTGGGGAAATTAATGATTTTGTGAAAAATCAGGGGATTTTGTTCTCTCAGTCAGAGAAATTTTAATAAGGATAATCTTGTGGGGACATGTTTGGTGTAATATCCATGGCTAGGGCTGTTTTCATATCCATAATTTCAATTTTGTTTCAGTGCAAAATGTTTGGAGTAACCTCTGAATTTATTTAATGCTCTTTATTCCAGCCCTGTAGACTTCTTGCTACCTTGCATACAAATACTACACAGTAACAAGAATAAGTAAACAGAATGGGTGTATTGTCCCATGCATATTGAACAAAGTTACTAACACAGGTATATATTTAAACAGCCAATGAGGATTTCTAACACAGGTATATATTTAAACAGCCAATGAGGATTTATAACACAGGGATACATTTAAACAGCCAATGAGGATTTCTAACACAGGTATAATACTTTTAAACAACCAAAGAGGACTTCTAACACAGGTATACATTTAAACACCCAATGAGGATTTGTAACATGTATACATTTACACAACAAAAGAGGATTTCTAACACAGGTATACATTTAAACAAGCAAAGAGGATTTCAAACACAGGTATACATTTAAACAGCAAATAAGGACTTCAAACTAATTTTATCATCACTTTGTAACATTACAAAATCATTGGCATAAAAACTTTAATATGTGTGTTGGATTCACACTTGTTCATTGCATGGCATTTAAATCATTTTATTTTCTTCCAAATTAAATGGTTAAATTCAAGATGGTATTTGGATGACTGTATGGGAAGTAGCAGTTAACTTTAATGTCTGTATTAATCCTATGGTAAGATGGGGTGAGGGGCTGCAGGAATACAAGAAATTCCATGTTTAACAATAAAATCTGTGTGCATCTGTGTTTAACATGAAACATGTGGTCAGACACAAATTTTCCTTTGGTCAGGAAATGTCAGAGATTCCAGTAATCAGTGGGAACCCTGTAATTGTGAAAGAAAATGATAAAGTCAACAAAAAGTATATGAGACCTTGGAAAATCCTTAGCGATTAGCAGCCTGTTGTAAATCATCTGTGCAGGTTTTCTGTTGTGAAAAACCGATGTGATCTCAATATTTGTGTCATACTGAAAACAATTTCCTTAACAACATAAACTGTTTACCTCAAGAGTATGAAGCAAGGTAGTTTATGCTATGACCCCATCAATGTTGGTGTGAGCAGTTGGAGACATCAGGTTAAAGTTTGTGTTTAAGGTTTGGATTATGGGTCATATGAAGGTCCTATGCATTTAAATTCAATCCCTGGCCTTATTTGATACTTTTTTTACTTAATTTTACTGATTTTTTTATTTTGCAATTTCTGGAGAAGTGTTTGAGATTAAGGTTAGTGTTTAAGGTTTGGTTTGTGTCGACAGCAGTTTAAATTTTGTGTTTAGGGTATTCTTTAATGCTTGTTGGAAGGATTAAATTTTGTGTATGAAGACAGATTAAATTTTATGTTTAAGGTTTTTTTGAATGCTTGTTAGAAGGAACTATGCATTAGAATTTCACTTCACTGTGTTAGATAACATGTGCCTGACTTTATTCAATACTTTTTAACCTAATGTTTTGTGATTATTTTGTTTGTTTGTGCAAATAATGGGGAAAAAGTTCCAGGTTAAAGTTTATGTTTAAGGTTTTGTTTATTGCATGTTTGAAAGAATTATGCATTTTAATTTCACTTTTGTGTCTTAAACAGCATGACTTTAATGACAGTAATTGTCCTATGATAAGATGGGGGAAGGGGGTGCAGGAATACAATGAATTCCATTGACTTATATATTTAACAATGGAGAGTGTGCATCTACTTGATCTTATTGAATACTTTTTTGTTCAGTTTTGCAAATACAGTGAAACCCCGCTATAACGCACCCCGCTATAACGTGAATTCGGATATAACGCGATCGTGGCGTGGCTCCCAAAATTTCATATATTCATTCGCACATGAACATTTTTTTTTTCCAAAGTACGAGAAATAGTGTATAAAATGTGTATATTACAGTATCATTTTCGGGAAGAGATCACGTATGAATTCGAGTATAATACGTTTGTGGCGTGGTTCCTGAAATTTTATATACATGTACATGTATTTTTCTCGTACACGGAAAAAAAAAATTTTTTTTAAGTACGAGAAATAGTGTATAAAAAGTTTATTATCATTTTGGAGAAGAGATCATGTATGAATTCGATCTTGGCGTGGCTTCTGAAAAGTTAACAATCTCACCAATTTCTTGATGTGTTATGCCAAAATAAACATTTTCGGAAATGTTACTTATTACTGATCCATGAGTAAAGCCAGTAAGTCTTCTCTGTGTTTGTCTTAAATTCATTATGTATACAATCATTGCTCAAACAATAGCCGACATGTTTTTCTTCTTTTACTGCATAGACAACCGAGCATCAGACAATGTGGTGGTTGATAAAAGATTCTCAAGATTTAATAAACATCAAAAAACGTAAGCCGCCAACACGTGTGCTGGACTTCAATTCATCCTGTATACAATCATTGCGCAAACAATAGCCGACTTATGTTTCTTCTTTAACTGCATACACAACCAAGCACCAGACAATGCAGTGGTTGATCAAAGATTGTCATATGTGGGTGCTTATGTAGAGACTGAGCTTGGGCGGCAAGATCAAAGATTGTCATATTTGGGTGCTTATGTAGAGACTGGGCTTGGGCGGCAAGATCAAAGATTGTCATATGTGGGTGCTTATGTAGAGACTGAGCTTGGGCGGCAAGATCACAAGGAGGTCAAATAACCACTCTCTTTTACTTAGCACTGAACAAGTACAGCTGTATCAAACTCGTTGCTCAATCAAAGGGTTGTCATGTGGGAAAACAAAGACGGATCGATATCAGATAGTAAACGGTGTTGATACCCTATTCATGCTATACATTAGACGTGTATACGTTGTTCTCTGAAAAAAGTAAAATATAGTAAAACCCCGCAATAACGCAACCCCGCTTTTTCCGCGATAGAATTTTATGGACCCCAAATATCGCGTTATAGCGGGGTTTCACTGTAATGGGAAAATGAAGTAAAACTTTGCATTTAAGGTAAAGTTTTATATAGACAACAGGTTAATGTTTGTATTAAAAGTTTTGGTTATATACCATTGCAGGAACTGTGCATTTCAGTTTCACTTCTGTATATTTATAAGCATTTGCCTGCCCTTTTTTAAAATCTTTTTTTATGCCCCCACTATGAATATAGTACGGACAAATAACATTAGGGTTGTCTTGTCAGTCCTACACGTTCATACATCCCAAAATTCTTTTGTGTACATCTTTCCATAGGTTGTTTTGAAACTTGGTAGATTTTATTGACATGGAGTCTGCATGTGCATTTTGTTCTGCTGTAAAAAAAAAAAAAATTCTTTCTAGAGTTATCTCCCCTTTGGTATTAAATGTAGATACTATTAAGGCTTCACTACACTATTACAAATTCTTTATATATTTCCTTTATTTCTTCATCAGTTTTTGCTGAAATCCTCTTACTAATCCTCTTGCCCATTTTTGGTGTCAGAGATCTATATAGTATATATACTTTATGTATGAGAATTACCCTGAAACTTGGCGGATGTTATTGACATCAGGTGAACATACTCTGTCATAATACACTGTTGATTTTTAGCTCTACTGGTCATAGACCAGATGAGCTTATGGGATGGTATGTTGTCCATCGTCCGTTGCCTGTTTGTCTGTTAGCACAAGATTGTTATCATTACTCCCCCATGGTCTAGTTGGTCCTAGATCTGATGTCTGATATGGCTCCCAGTGGCCATCTTGAAAATCTTGTTATTGCTGCTCTACCTGAATGAAAAGTAATATTGCCATGGGGTTTTCACCAGGAGACTTCTTATGATGTTCAGTTGGTCCAAAATGAAAATGGAATCGATCTGATGTCCAATATGGCAACAACAGTGGCCATCTTGAAAATACTGATATCACTACTCCTCCTGAATAGATGGTTGTATCAACATGGGGTTTTTACTCAAAAACTTCTTATGATGTCTAGTAGGTTCTAATGGTGCCATTCAGACATTCAATATGCCTGCAACTGTGGCCATCTTGAAAATCTTGTTATCACTATTCTCCTGAATTAATGGTCATATCAGCATCGGGTTTTCACTAAAAGACTTCTTATGATATCTACTTCGTCGCAAATGAAAATGGTGCTGATCCAACTTCTGATATAACCGCCACAATGGCCATCTTGAAAATCTTGTTATCACTACTTTTTCTAGATGGTTGGACATATCAACACTGTGCTTTCACCAAAAGACTTCTTATGATGTCTATTTGGTACTAAATATAAATGGTGTCAATCTGATATGGAACATGGCCACCATGGCATCCATCTTGAAAATCTTGTTATCATTGATCCTCCAAAACAGAAAGCCATATCAGCATGGGGTTTCCAAAAGAAGGCTTCTTATGATGCCTTGTTGGTCCTAACTGAAAAATAAATGGTGCCAAGTTGTCATCCAGTATGTCCAGCACAGCGGTTAATTTGAAACTCTTGTTATCCCTGAAGAATATCAAAGATGGTTTCAACACTCTGCAGTTAAAAAGGAAAAAATGGTCTTATCTTCAATTCCTGGAAAGTCTTTTCAGCCAGTAGAGAGTCAGTCCATTCGAGGGACTCTTGTTTAGAATGATGCCTTTCTGATCCATTTTAAATGTTCTTTTCCATTTCATACATGCATATATACTCCATCAGAGTAATTATTTCTTTTTTCATCTTGTATCACTCATTTGAGCAAGAGGAGCAGGGGGTGGGGTGGGATATCCATTTCCTGTGGACACATTTCTTGTTGTAATCTTGAAGTCCATACATCCATCCATCAGTCTGTTACCAATTCCATTTCCACACATCTACAGTTACCAAGCTTTGTGGAAAGCTCACACTTGGGGTAAGAAAAAACCCTGTAGAGTTTGGGGTCAGAGCTCAAAGGAAAATGTCACAGTGACTGAAAGAAGAAAAATGGTTTTAACACAATAACTCAAGTCCTCCACCACTGACATTTACCAAACTTTGGAGATTGTTTGCACTTGGGGTAAGGAAGAACCCTACCAATTTCTGGGTTCAAAAGTCAAAGTCACTTTGACTGAAAGAAGACAAATGGATTCTGTAAAATAACTTAGGTCTCCATCGTCTACAGTTACCAAACATTGTGGATGGCTTGCACTTGTGGTTAGGACGGAGCCTATCAATTTATTGGTTAAAGGTCAAGGTCACTGTGATGGAAAGAATAAAAATAGCCTCAGCACAATAGCATTTGTTCTACCATACCGAAACTTTATGTTGGCTTGCGCTTGGGGTAAGGAAGCAGACTATTGATTTTTTTAGTCAAAAAGTCAAAGACCTAGGTCACTGAGACTGAAAGAAGAAAACAATAATTATACATCATAGACCTAAAGGAAACATTATGGATGACTTACACTTAGGTAAGTAAGAAGTCTATTGATTTTGTGGTCAAAAAGTTCAAGGTCATGTTCTTTGATTGAAAAATGAAAAGTGGCTTCTGCACAAAAATTCCAGTTATCTACATAGAGGACTATTAAACATGTGGTGTGCCGTTAATGTGCAGTTAATGGTACTCATGTTATCGATTAAATTTAATTTAGCCACATTTTATGTGTTGTTGTTTTTTCAAGATTCTAGTCAATTTTATTTAACAATAACTACCCTATTGGATGAATAAGTTAGAAAATGTAAAGACTAGTTGCCTTGCTATGGATTTCTTGTTAGCTGATAAGCAGATAAGGACTTATGATTATCATTTTTATTGATTCGTTTTCAGCTAGCAGACATAGACAGCCTCAAGATCATCCATGTTAGTGGTACCAAGGGTAAAGGTTCTACATGTGCCTTCTGTGAGAGCATTCTTCTTCACCATGGATACAAGACTGGATTCTACAGGTCAGGACTTTTGTAAAAAAATTTCCTTCATTACTAATCGGATACATTTTTCATTACATATTTACATGAGAAGAATGTATTATTATCAACAGTTTGTAATGCTGCACTTTTTATAACATGCAAAATATTTGTCAAAACTGTTTTTAAAGATGCAGTCCGTTAAAACATCAGTTTTAGTCACTTAGTCCTAGTCCAAAGATCAACAAACAACACGCAGACAAGACCTTGTTTCAATTCCCCATAATTTCATATGAAATATATAGAACATTTATTGGAAAAATGCAAATTTCTGAAATTCCTGATTCTGTTTAAAAGGAAAATGTTATTTTGTTTTTTGTAGCCATGATAAAGGTACGTACACATATAGCACAGAACTTAAAGGTACATGCATGTATAGCACAGCACTTAAAGATATATGCATGCGTATAGCACAGGACTTAAAGATACATGCATGTTTAGTATGGAACTTAAATGTACATCCATGTATAGCACATGACTTAAAGGCACGTGATTGTGTAGCACAGGAATTGAAGGTACATGCATGTTTAGCACAGGACTGAAAGGTACATGCATGTTTAGCACAGGACTGAAAGGTACATGCATGTATAGCATAGAACTTAAAGGTTTATGCATGTATAGTGCAGTATGGGACTTAAAGATTAATGCATGTATAGCACAGGACTTAAAGGTACATGCATGTATGGCATGGGACTTAAAGGCACATACATGTTTAGCTTGTGTAGTTTTGTCGAAAACCCGGATGTTGCAGAGTAAAAATAGTATTGATTACATATGAAGAGTAGGTTTTCTCAGATTGTAACATGCTTTATGTTCAGATGATTAATTTGGTTTTTGACTGGGTCTGTTATGAGGTAGAACTGTAGATCATGCCATGGACAAATGGTGTGATCATGACATTGGAACAGTGAGAGCACATGCTCTACACTTTCTTTGCCAACACAAGTTAATTATGGATTGGCTTTGTAAAATTGCAAGTGATGGTAATTATTTGTTGGTTTATTTACATTGTATTATGCATTTGTGATGAACAGTTTATTGGAAATCACCCCAGAGTTTTTAATGTTACATATTATATTCTCTGCCCAGACCCCCTCGGATTCCCTTTTTTCATGACTGCAACGTATATGGACCTTTCCAACATTTTAGACACCTTAGATGGCAGCTCCATTCGCTGATGGGGTGACTATCTACTGAGGTCTGGTGTGGTGTTTTTTGTAATGTCACACAATGGAGACATGACAGGGGTCAGTTTAGCTGCTAGCCCACCGGCCATGGCCTGTGGGTTTTGAGGAGGGCCAGTTAATGCTGACAGCTGGAGGTCCATGAGGCCAGTTATAATTTCCAAATCTACAGCAGATAAATTCTATTAAATCATGACATTTCATCTGACAGTATTTTCCGATAAGTAGGTCAACATTTCATTTTTTTGTCAAACATCTTAATGTAAATAACGCATCTTATAAAGACTGGTTGTATGGTCTCATGCACTAAATTACACTGCCTTAATCCTGGTCAGCCTTACGTGGCTGACAGGAATCCCACCTTAGTCGTAAAAAATCTAACAAAAAGACAAAGGTGACACAACTCACCGTCTGTGCCTGGAACGTATGCACACTAATGGACAGTATATCAGCAGATAGACCAGAGAGAAGAACAGCTCTAGTTGGTAGAGAACTGGCCAGATTCAACATCCAGATAACTGCCCTGAGTGACACTCGCCTAGCTGAGAGAGGACAACTCACCAAAGTAGGAGTCGGCTAAACCTTCTTCTGGAGTGGCTGAAGTAAAGAAGAGCGATGTGAAGCTGGTGTTGGCCTTGCCATCAAATCACAGCTATTTAGCAAGCTGATAAATCTCCCAAAGGGCGTGAATCACAGACTAATGCAAATGAGACTCCCACTGTCTGGAAAAAGACATGCAACTATCATCAGTGCCTATGCACCCACCATGACCAACCCAGATGAGATCAAGGACAAATTTTATAAAGACCTGGAGTCTCTTATTGCAGAAATACCAAAGTCAGACAAGCTCATCATCCTTGGTGACTTAAATGCTAGAGTTGGCACAGATCACCAGACATGGCTTGGTGTCATTGGCAAAAATGGATTTGGCAAATGCAACGACAATGGACTCCTCCTACTGAGAAAATGTGCTGAACATGACCTGCTGCCTGCCAAACCACAACAAGACATCTTGGATGCACCCAAAATCCAAGCACTGGCATGTTATTGACTATGTCATCGTCAGGAGAAGAGACAGGCAGAATTTCCAAGTGGTGAAGGCCATGAGAAGTGCAGTATGCTGGACTGACTACAGGCTCATAGTATCCAAGCTCATTATCAAGATTCAGCCCAGCAGATGACCACAAGACAAAAGAGTGCTCAAAAAGCTTAATGTCAACAAATTGAAACAGGAGCATGTGAAACAGGCATTTGTCGAAACACTGTGCAGCCAACTAGATACAATCGATATAAACTCTGAGAATGTCGAGGAAAGCTGGGCATCCTTCAGAGACTCTGTGTACTCAACTGTGTCCAAAACAATCGGTCCCACCAAATGTAAACATCAAGATTGGTATGATGAGACTTCTGAACAAGAAACATCAGTTACAGAAGGCCTGTTTAGAAGACAGCACTTTATCATCTAAGATGGCAGCCTTCAACAGCATCAAGAGGAATGTCTAATGCAAACTCAGAGAGTTGCAAGATGCATGGTTGAGCAATAAAGCAGATGAGATTCAGTCCTACTCAGGTAGGAATGACATGAAGAACTTCTATGATGCTTTGAAGACAATCTACGGGCCACAGTCATCAGGAACATCTCCAATACTGAGTGCTGGCAGCGCCACACTGCTCACTGACAAAGAAAAGATAATACAAAGATGGACAGAACACTTCACTACATCCTCAATCAATAGTCATCCATCAGTGAGGAGGCATTTGATCAACTGCCTCAAGTGGAAATCAACATATCACTTGCTGATCCTCCAACTCTGACTGAAACTGTGAAAGCAATTCTCCTTCTGTCAAATGGCAAAGCACCTGGAGCAGATGCTACACCAGCAGAAGTCTACAAAGCCAGAGACTCGCACATGGCACAGAAACTGACTGAACTCTTCCAGTCAATGTGACTCAAGAGTACAAAGATGTATCCATTGTCCAATTGTACAAGTGGAAAGGCAACAGACAATCCTGCGACAACCATCAGGGCATCTCCTTGCAGTCAATAGTTGGCAAAATCCTCACCAGAATTCTGCTGAATCACCTTGTGCATCACATCCATCAAGGGCTCCACTCTGAGAGTCAGTGTGGCTTCAGGAAAGGACGAGGGACTACGGACATGGTGTTTGCAGCTTGTCAACTCCAGAAGAAATGCCAGGAACAGAACTCCAACCTGTACACAACATTCATCAATCTGACAAAAGCCTTTGACACAGACAGCCATGGAGGCCTTTGGAAGATCATGGCAAAATTTGGTTGCCCAGAGAAATTCATCGTGATGGTTCAGCAGTTCCATGATGGCATGCTCACTCGTGTTGTGGACGATGGCAAGTCATCTGAACCATTCCCAGTCATCAATGGAATCAAGCAAGCTGTGTGTTGGCCCAAGCCCTCTTCAGTATGATGTTCTCTGCCATGCTTACTGATGCCTTCCATGACTATGACACTGGGATGGACATCAGATACCGGACTGATCACAAGCTCTTCAATCTGAGGAGACTACAGGTGAAAACGAAATTACAGGATGTGACTGTTCGTGATCTTCTGTTTGCTGGCGACTGTTCTCTGAATGCCAAATCTGTGTCATGCAACACAGTATGGACCATTTCTCTTCAGTTTGTGACAAGTTTGGTCTCAAAATCAGTATCAAGAAGACAGAGGTGATGCACCAACCTGAACCATGAAAGCCCTAATTAGATCCTACCATCACAGTGAATGGCCAAACCCTCGTGGCAGTGGACAAGTTCACCTATATCGGCAGCATATTGTCACGTGCAGTCCACATCAATGATGAAGCCAACACCAGAATTGCTAAAGCAAGTGTGGCTTTGGCAGACTACGTTCAAATATATGGGAGCACAGAGGCATCAATCTACAAACAAAACTTAATGTCTACCAAGCTATTGTGTTGCCGACCCTGCTGTATGCTTGTGAAGCCTGGATGGTGTACAGATGCCATGGCAAGAAGCTTAACCATTTTTACATGGGCTGCCTGAGGAAACTGATGAAGATAAGATGGCAGGACAGGGTCCCAGATACACGGGCAGGCATTCCAAGCATCCACACTCTGCTGCTGACACACTTGCTACTGGACTTTGTGACAGTCAGCTGCAAGTGGACACTTCAAGAGAAGGCTCTTCACATCAGTCTCCTGGAAATGAAGACCATTCTCAGTGCCTCCCATGCTTGGGTGGAATGCATCCAAAGGAAGGCAGTTCTCATAATGTCAGATAATTTGGTCGTAATGACCTACCTGTTCAACAAGGCGGGACAAAATCACTAGATATGGGAGTACCTTCATTGGTGTACCCAGTATCATATAAATATACAAGTCCAACACATTCCATGCAAGCTCAGTGTTCTGGCCAACTCATTATCAAGGAGAGGCTAAACTGCTTTATACTGAGTGGTCTGTCCATCTTCCACTGAGTCTGCTCCCTATGGGGCCAACCAATGCAAAACCTATTCGTGACGAGGTGGAACAACAAACTGCCATTCTCAGCCTCCGTCCCCCAACTGGCTAACTTCTTTCTTTTCATCTTCAAACAAGAACCTAGCCCCTATCACAATCAGTGGATACCATTTCATGATTTCAGACACATTCAGACATCATGAGAGAGACGATATTGGCTGCAACAAGGACCTTTCCGACTTGTTGTCCAACTTTGACATATCCAGGCCACGCTTGCTCACTTTATTCCCAAAATGGAACCTCTACTGGATCTTGACGTGGCTCCATTCATCTAAGTTCATTCCCATGTGGCTCCATTCATCTAAGTTCAATCCCCTGTGGCTCCATTCATCTAAGTTCAATCCCCTGTCATCCACCTTGCTAAAGTAGTTGACATACAAGACTTACTTCTTGATAGCTCCAGCTTGCAGTGCGGTGCATGCACTCTGTGTCTAATGATAGACCTAGCTCCAGCTTGCAGTGAGCTGCATGCACTCTGTGTCTAATGATAGACCTAGCTCCAGCTTACAGGGTGAGTGAGCTGCATGCACTCTGTGTCTAATGATAGACCTAGCTTCAGCTTGCAGGGTGAGTGAGCTGCATGCACTCTGTGTCTAATGATAGACCTAGCTTCAGCTTGCAGGGTGAGTGAGCTGCATGCACTCTGTGTCTAATGATAGACCTAGCTCCAGCTTGCATGGTGAGTGAGCTGCATGCACTCTGTGTCTAATGATAGACCTAGCTCCAGCTTGCAGGGTGAGTGAGCTGCATGCACACAGGTTACCATCGGTAGGCAACCAACAAATAACTATCTGCTGTCTCTCCTCAATCAATCTGACAAGAGAGGTGAAGCTGCTGGACTCAGTACATGTCTTCGGATACTAAATGAGGCACACAGAGAATGTATGTGGCGGTCATCAAATGCTATTCCTTTTGGTTAAGGCAGGAAACCAAAACATAATCCCACAAGCAGTTGCCACTGGCAAAAGGGGGTTATTTGATCAGCGTACCTTGAACTCACAGGATCAGATACAACTCTTTTCAGTCCACGAAATATGAGTGATTTCTATGAGCCTGATCTTCCAATGTAATGTCTCGATTCAAAACATAGTAGAGTCCGTTTGCTGGCTTGCCCAGTCTACTTTCTCCAGCTTCTATTTGCATGACATGGCCTCGCAAAGGAGAGATTTGCATGACATGTCCTCGCAAAGGAGAGATATGAATCTTACCGGGCTACTGGTAACTGCCCAGACAGTTATCATGCCACGTTCATGACAGCACAACCTCAGCCACAGGCATGACCTTGCAATATTTGCAGAATTCACATGGGAAACTTTTGAATGTAAGGCAATAACCAGGTGCGGGATCCCACAGGGGTCTTCTGTGCTAGTGTATAAATACATAATCTTCACTCGCATTGGGAGAAGTTCATTCTTTCAGTAGAGCAATCATCGGGCTACTACAGGGTGACACAAGTAAAGGTTGGATGCTCAAGCAAAAAAACCTTATCAATTTCAGGGTCAATAAGTCAATTGTCTAGGTCACTGAAAGAAAAAGAATCATTTTTTTATTTTTGCACAGTAATTTGAGTTCTGCATCACAGACCTGGACTTAAAAATATTGTGGATGGCTTGAACTTGCAGTAAGGAGCAAATTTACTGATTTTGTGGTCAAAAGGTCCAATGTCAAGGTCATTGACTGAAAGTAGGAAAATGGTTTTTGCATAATAACTTTAGTTCTTGATCAAAGTTTGTGCAGGGTTTGCACTTGAGGTATGGTAAAGGCCTGTTGATTTGGGGGTCAAAAGTTTAAAGGTCATGGTGATTGTGACTCGAAGAAAAATGGATTTGCAGAATAACTTTTCCTTGACCAAACTTTGTGTATGTCAGGCACTTAGTGTAATAAAGCAACTTATAGATTCTGGGCTCTAGAAGTCAAGGTCATGGTAAGTCTAATAAGAAAATAATGGTTTATGCACAGTAACTTTGGTTAAGACAGCATACCTTGACCTGAGGTCCAGGTCATCGAGACCATTGGTCAGTAATCTCTAGAATGAAGTGTGCCCTACAAGTTCTTACACAGAAAACTGCTAAACATGGGGTAGACATCTAATGTGCCATTAACGGTAATCTTGTAAAAAATTCTTATGCAAAAATGAACAAATTTCAGAAGGGTCTATTGTTGCAAAAGATTTATCATTATTCTTCATTTAGAGAGCCACAAAAAATGTAATGCCATTATCTAGAGAATACTGTGCCAGTCATTCCCAGTTTGGCAGATTAATTTGTATTTCATGTCAACTTGCGCCATTACAATCACTTTTGTCAGATTCCAATTTTCTGGCTAGATAAATTTTATATAGGCATACCCCAATTTAAATATCAGTATATCTAGATCACTCAAATGCTTGTAATGTGTGATTGTAACTTATTTGTGAAGCATGCATAAGCACTTGTGTTACAAAAGCAATTGAATAATGACCAATCAGAATCTCATCAGCTTAGTGCCCTTATTCAAGTTCATGAAACTAAATGCAACCAGTACAAATTATACCTCGATGAAGAAACATCTGTTATAGAAAATCAAAATGGGATATGCAAGGCATCAACACTGGACAAATATCATTCCTTTGCAATCTTTTCTTGATGGACTTCATATTGGCATAGTGCAGGAAGCATGTTTAAGCCAAAAGTCACTTTGAATATTATGGTTAAATGCTTCAATGGATAAAAATTTAAAGTATTACTATTTGTATGTTTTTTTGTTATGTTTTCATTCCTATTTGACATTGGTAGGAATTGGTGTTTCTGCATTGTCTCCATCCATCACACTTTAATTTCTGCTCTACAACTTGGAAAGCTATTTGAGCTTAAGGTATACAATTTGGTATGCTGAGCTTAAGGTATACAATTTGGTATACTTATACATCATCACTAAATGGTGTGTAGTGTGCCACACTGACAGTGCTATCTTTAAGGTCAAGCTTACTGCTCAGTATTTTACATTTTTCATCACACTTTCCCTCTCCTGTATAACTCCAAAGTCATCTGAGAGTAAGGGATGAAACTTGGTATACTTATACATCATCTCCAGGAGGTGTGTTACAAGTGTGCCACATTGGGGATTCTATCTTCAAGGTCAAACTCACAGCTCAGTATTTTACATTTTTCATCACACTTTCCCTCTCCTGTATAACTTAAAAATCATCTGAGAGTAATGGATGAAACTTGGTAATATACAAAGAGTGTTGTGTACCACATTGGGGGTACAGTCTTCAGGCTCAAGATCACAGCTCAATATTTTTACATTTTCCATCACACTGATGCAATTTTTACCAGCCTCAGATTTCAGAAAACCATTTTTAAAGACTGCTAACAATGTCCATATTTCTTTTGTAGCTCTCCACATCTTATTGAAGTGAGAGAGAGGTTTCATATCAATGGCCAGCCATTAGAGAGGGACAGATTTACATCTTACTTCTGGGATGTTTATAATAAGTTGGTAAAGACTAAGGTACATGTTTGTCTTCACAGCAAAGCGTACACAAAATAAAGATATAAATTTTCCACAGGCACTTTTATCCCCATACTTTTTATATGTCATCATAGGGCAGAGCATATTATTTAATAATGTTGTCCATCCATCTCAGGGTTCCCACTCTACCAGGAAATCAGGAAAAATTTGCAAATAATTGATCAGAGTCAGGGAAAAACTGGGACTTTTCAACAGCCACTTGATGACAGAAAAAATACGCAATAGAGTTGTAACTGATCTGATTATGAGTTCAATTTATTGAGTTCTTACCAGAATTTTCAGAGGAACTCTTCATTCAGTTGAGATACAGTTGCCGTATGGATCATTTGGGTGTTTGCCCTAAACATATTTGTATAGTCACTCCAAGCACTTAGGCGATCAGATTGGTCAAGTAGACTGGTTACTGCTTACTCTGCTCCATATTGGTATCTTTTCTTATGTTGAACATAAGAAAACCAGTCTAGCATCACACTTTGCCTACATGTTGTCTGCGATGTGTAATCTCTGTAAATTTTAGAGAAAAATATTAAAGCTTATCTTCCCCAGCTTCCCTTTTCATATTTAAAGTTAACAAAAATGTATTGTGATAAGTCTTTGCTTATTATTTGGTAGTTTGCACTGGGAACACAGTGTTAAGCATTATCATCAGTAGTAACTTTCAACACCCACAGATCGCCTTTGTGGTGAATTTTACTATCAGACCTTGCTAAATATATATAAATCTTCTGACTCTTGGGGCAAATATCAATGCAGAATTCCATGATCTGGGTGTCCTTGACAATGACTGCATTAAATATACAGTCCATAGTCAGATTACATTGAAGGGCACCAACCAGATATAAGCAGGGCTGAGGAAAACCACTCGCCCTCTCATCTTGACAGTGTACAGAATTTGCTGTGCCGAGGAAAACTTAAATATTTACTCATCCCAGGGCTGAGTGATGCAGATTTGAACCTTGAGAATATCTGTGTGCATTTTCTACCCTTAACAAACTCTGAACCTCAGCATTGCTTAACATCTAGCATACAACAGTTGTCCATTACTTTCACCTTTTTTGTCTACTTGTTGTCGATCCAGAATGTGTTGCAAAGGGAGACGTTGCCTTTTCCACAGGCTTACGATGCAAACTTGATACTAAAATGTGTTCAAATCATGAAAATATTATGTTCACAGTGAAGATAGTAGGTTTAAAACTCTTTCTAGTATCAAGCTTGTGTTGTGTGCCAGTGGTTTTTTAGTAATAGATTAAGTAGTGTAGATACATGTAAGTGTACTGTGTTGAGTGAAGTGATGACAGAGATGAATATCTGTTGCAACTCACTCTAAGGACAAGTGCATTGTAAAAATGTTCCCAGAGACCTGCATAAGTGCATTTTTTTTTAAAAAAAAGATGAAGTCCTTCTTCTTATACAAAGGTATACAGTTTTTAAGGGCTTCTTGTAAAAATTTAAAACAACCTTTTTCTAAAATACTATCTTCATACCATCATATACACTTAAGCAGAGTACTATTAACATTTTTGTTCTGTAATTAAAATGAGTTACATGCAAATTTATATGGATTTCGCTAGTTATACTTGTTTCTAGTGATACATCCTGTGATTAAGCACATGGTCATATGTCTAATTTAAATGTGATGGGAAAATCTCAAAAAAGAAACAGCTTTTGATTTAAAAATTTATGTTTTCTAAGCCGAAATGTTTTTAATTCCGTTCAGTAAGGGTCATAAGTGAACATTAAATAGATCAGTTTCATCCAGGAAATAATATGGAAATGACCTGGAAACTTTTGTTTCAAAAGTTGTGGGAACCCTGACATCCATCTCTCTGTTAAAAATTTTGTTTTTGCACAATAACTTGAGTTGTCCACCATCTATAGTTACTAAACAGCGGATGGCTTGCACTTGGAGCAAGGAAGAACTGCTTCAGCTTCTGAGTCAAAAAGGTCACAGGTCAAGATCACTGTGACTGAAGGATCAAAAATGGTATCTGCACAGTAACTCAAGTTCTCCACCATCAACAATTACCAAACTTTTTGGATGGCTTGGAGTTGGGGTAAGGAAGAACCCTATATAATTTAGTGTGAAAAGGCAAAAGTCAAGGTCACTGTGACTGAAAGAAGAAACATGATTTCCACACAGTAACATTAGTTCTACATTAAAGATCTGGACCAAACTTTGTGGATAGCTTGCACATGGGGTAAGAAAGAAGCCTAGTGATTTTGGAGCAGAGCTACACAGCACTGATTGTTATAACAATAATATGTCGACCCCCCCTCCTTCATACATATCGGGGTTGATTTCTTACAGTGTAGGACTATGATCACGTAGACACTAATAATAGCAATGCCGGCGCATCATGCAATGATGAATCTTGGTCTCTGTTTTCTAAATATCGCTGTTCCTGTTCATAAAATATATGGTACACAGTAAACCCTGTAATGTACCATTTGATACTGAGCAGAGATAAAACCTGTCACTCTTTGCATTGCTGATTTATAAGATTTGACTCCTGTTATAATTTATTCCATTTTTAAATATTACATCAGTGGCACTGTGTATTTGGGTGTATGTATCTGTAAGAGAGAGAAAGATGAAAGTTATGTAACATTTTGCCTTTTTAAATATTACATCAGTGGCACTGTGTATTTGGGTGTATGTATCTGTAAGAGAGAGAGAGAGAGAGAGAGAGAGAGAGAGAGAGAGAGAGAGAGAATGAAAGTTATGTAACAGTTTGTATTGCCTTTGTAATATCTTTCTGCAGTTTGACCAAAGTTTCTTGTGTACATGTTTTGTTTATATTTTAACCTTTTGATAGACTTTCATAATTTACTATAGTTATCATCACTTTGCAAGGCTTCTTTACATGCACATGTCCTAACTTCATTTGACTAGGTAAATGTCAATTTTTTAAAAATCTTTGCCTTAACTTTATAAGCAGACATTAGTCAAGTTAGACATACTTTTCCTCAGTTTAATAGTAATAGACTGCATATTTTTGACAATTGTATTGCACTTGTGATTTATTCTGAGTTAATGGAGAAAACACTATGTATTGTAGCACTCATTCTTGTCATGCTTTCATTTTTATTGACTTTTTCAATGCCCTATTGAAAGGCCCCAACTATGACCAGATTTGCCCACCTTTTCAAATCTTGTTATTGTTACAAAAACAACCTTTACAATGTCAAACTCATTATTAGGTGTATCCCTCGTATAGAACAAATTGGAGAGACGAGGTGGTATTGTGCAGATTGCATATCGGATACACATATCTGACTCATGTATACCTCATGAAGGGTTAAAATCAACTTGAATGTGTACTCTGACAGTGAAGCACATTCTTGTCGAGGGTGTCATTTTACACCTTGTGAGACAGAAGTATTTTGACATGAACTGCTTGAGGAAACTCCATGTACCATGCAAGAAATCTTGGACTTTTTAAGGGAATACAGTTTGCACAACATATTGTAATAAAGATGTAAGGATTTTACATGTGTAGCCTTTATCTGTTATTTTATATACATTTTACAGAATTGTAATTCTTTACATTTTATATTTATCTTATACTAATGTTTACATTTATTCAGAAGGATTTATCTTCTTAAATTTGCAGTTCATTTAAAAATGTTTCTAACTTTACCTTTAGTTAGCACTACATAGCCACTTTTATGCTGAGTTGCCGTCAAACATTACTACATACATACATACATATATCCTCCTGAATGGATGGTTATATCAGCATGGGGTTTTCACTGAAAGACTTCTTATGATATCTAGTTGGTCCTAAATTAAAATGGTGCCAATCTGACATCCAATATGGCCACCATGGCAGCCATCTTGAAAGTTTTGCTATCACTTCTTCTTCTGAATGAAAAATCATATCGGCATGAAATTTTGTACTAGAAGGCTTCTTATAATGTCTAGCTGATCCTGAATGAAAATGATTCTGTTCAGACATCCAATATGGCCACCATTGTGGCCATCTTGAAAATTTTGTTATTGCTACATGTCCTGACTAAAAAGTTATATCAACATGGGGTTTTCACTGAAAGATTTTGTATTATGTCTAGTTGGTTCTAAATGAAAATGATGCTAATCTGACATCCAATATGGCCACCACAGCAGTCATCTTGAAAAACTTGTTACTGCTACTCCGCCCTGGGTTTTCATCAAAAGACTTCTTATAGTGTCTGGTTGGCCTTAAACAATAATTGTGCCAATCTGATATCCAATATGGTTCCCATAGAAGCCACCTTGAAAATCTTGTGATTGTTACTCCTAATTGGAAAGTCATATTGACATTGGGTTTTCACCAGAAAACTACTTGTGATATCTTGTTGGTCTTGCTTTAAAATGGTGCTGGTCGGACCTTAAATATGGCTACCACAATGAGCATATTTAAAATCTTGTAACTAATTATCCTGAATGAATAGTCATATTAACATGGGATTTTCACCAAAAGACTTCTAATGGTATCTAGTTTGTCCTATACGAAAATTGTGCTGATCTTAAGTTCAGTATGGCTGCCACAGTGGCTAATTTCAAAATCTTATAGCTCAAGATTATCAGAGATGGTTTCAACACTCAGCAGTTAAAAAGAAACAGTAATGTTATCTTGAATTCCTGGAAATTCTTTTTGGGCTGTAGAGCATCAGTCCCTTCAAGGTACTCTTGGTTTTTAGCATCTGATTTTGAAATACCTTCTGTCTGTCAGCCTGTCAATAGCAGAAAATATGAGGATTCATTGTTCTTCCCATCTAGTGCATTGCTCAATGTGATAGAATGACTGTGCATTATCAACTCCTCCAGGCCTAGTATTGTCAAAACTTTTTTAGCATGAAACTCATTGTTCAAGCACAAAAGCGTGAAATTAAGTAGAACACTTTTAGTACAAGACTTATTGTAACTTACCATGTCAGTAGAGGAACTTAAGTTATTGAGATCAGTTCTTTATTTCTAATTCTTGTCTTATTAAAGTTACCAAACATTTCAGACTTTGATCCTGAACTTGATTTTTGTGCTTAATTTTTGTGGAATATGAGGTCAGGAATATAGGTCCTGTGAAGTCTAATGCTTATAATCACAGACTCTCTTTGATTCAACATACTGTATATGCTTATAATCACAGCCTCTCTTTGATTCAAAATACAGTATATGCTTATAAGTCGAGTCCAACTGGAAACTGCACAGACTCCGATCAGGAGTAATCATTAGAACAAACAACATAGACCCTGATCTGTTGGTGCATTATGCAACAGCAGGTCAGGGTCTATGTTGTTTGCAGTTTGACTTCACTTATTATTGAGTGTATATGGTAATAAGGAGATTGATTGAAAAAAAACATGTGAAGATGTGAGTTATTACCATTCATCAATGTGACCAGTTGCTAGTGTTTTTCTCATTTTATGGGAACAGGAAATATTTTCACATAATGAGTTAACTTCATGCTCCTCACCCCAAGAATGTGGTAATGTTTTTCCTTGTCCAGTCATCTGTTTGTCCATCTGATAAAGTTATGGATTTAGGTCACTTTTTGCACTGTTTTTGGCATGTAAGTTCTAAATGCTTTGATTCCAGGCTGAGCATGAAAACTCTATGCCCGGATATTTTCCCTTCCTGACGGTCATGGCATTCCATGTCTTTCTGCAAGAGAAAGTGGATGTTGGAATCATCGAAGTTGGGATTGGTGGCCAGTATGACTGTACCAATTGTATCCGGAATCCCATAGCATGTGGAGTTACCTCCCTTGGATTGGATCACACCTCCATGCTGGGAAATACTGTTGATAAAATTGCATGGCACAAGGCTGGCATTTTCAAGGTAAGATGTGAGCGAAAAAAGGAAAATCTATTTACTCAACATTTTTAACTTAAGAAACGAAAAAAATCTAGCATGTCACATACATTGTCTTATCATTTTGTACTCAAGTACCCCCCCCCCCCCCAAAAAAAAAATGGCCACATTTTCAGGTTGCTCAGGTTTTTTCTTATCACTCTTCACACCAAGGTGTGAACAAACTAAGGCCAAATTGGGTTAGGAAGGCTGCTGTCATTATGTTAATTACTCAACCACAGGCAGTCACATATCCCAAGTCATTCACTAGATCCTGACTGGTATATTATTAAATTGACAGTTAACATACATTTTGTCATTAAAATAAAAAACTACACTAAAACATTCATACAAAAATATCTCATGGATTCCATATCGAATACTTCAGGAATCCATATGGAACAGATATGGACTGAAAAACTTATGGAATTAGACAATTTATTCCATATCTATTCCACAAGTACTTCACAACAAGTGAAAATTCCATATGGATCAAAATTGCAGCTTTATCCATGAGCATTATTCTCCATATGGAAAGCATGCTCCTGTGTCATAATATCATGGAAAATATTGTCCGAATTTTCTTTAACATAAACTATCTGACTCAAGTAGAAATGTTGGTGGGAGTTCGTATATGTATGTATCAGTGTAGCTGAGGTGGAAGGACGAATACATAGTCATATACATTTGAAAGAAAACCTATACATGTTAGTTTGTTTAATTTATTTCCAGAGATGTTTCATAACTGCCAAACACATGACCAAACACTGTCATCATTAGAATCTTAATACATAAACACATTAATCTTATGCACTTAATATATAACCACTGAAGATTATCTTTTAATTTCCAGTAATTCCATTTTGTTATACTTAATATTATTACCAGATTATACTACTTTTTTGAATGTGGTGAATATCAAAACATTTAATAATAATAATAATAATAATATATTAATAATAATAATAATAATAATAATAATAAATAACTCCATTATTCATAGATTAAAGAAAAGTAAATGAATGTAATTTTATTTCCTGTATTGTACATTTCCATACAATATTTATGCTTAAATAATGAGTATTTTGTACCAAAAAAGAGGAGAAAAAATCAATAATTATTTATAAAATTCCATTCTTCTGAATCTTTGCTTCTTATCAGGAGGTATGTTATCTCTGTCCATGTTGTTTGTCATGTTAGTGTTGTCGTGAACAGTGTGAAATATTTTCATTATTATTATTATTATTATTATTATTATTATTATCTGCTGCCAGAAGAAAAAAACAAATTGCCAGTTCTTTTCACACTGAATAAAAACTTAAAATGTATATAGTTATTGTTTTCTTTGAGAGAGAAAGAGAAAGAACCCATCCCATTATGCCAGCATTCTATAAAAAATTATACTACACCAATTTTGCTTTAAAAAAGAATCAAATAATAAAATCACATATGCTGAAATGTGGTTTTCTGCGACAGAGACCTAATTCGGTATAGAGACAGCAACGGCGGTTATTTCCATTGCTTACAATCTGGAGACTGGTTTACTGACAACAAAAAAAGCACATAACTTATCAGAGGTACTAAAGACATAGAACTACCATGGCAGCCTCGCTTTCAAACAGGCTCCATTTCTAAGCTTGAATCATCATAATTTAGCTCATTAATTTGGGAAATTTCATTGCAAGTAATACCATATGCTCGACTGTGACCTACTAGGTGCAAATTCACTGAAAAACTTTATATTTCCATCAAAATCAATCAGATTAAATTCTGTTTGGATAGAAATGAATGTATGACAAATCAGTACAAGGCTATTCTGTATAGATGCAACCTGACTAAATATTATGAATAGGAACAATAATTATTTTGCTTGTCTTATAAACAGCAAGTATAGGACTCATTTTGGTAGAAATTACACATTTTAATTCCTCTGCCACTGTAAAACAAAAGTTTTCTCTGAATTTCCATTGGATAGTTCACAAAAGCAACCTTTCCATGAGAAATGAATTTCGTGGAAGAATTATTTCTTTTGATCATTCATAATCAGTAATGGGCGATGAGGAAAAAAGAGAAACAATATTGTAATATTCCATATGGAATAGAGTATTCCATATGAATTCCTGCAATATTATATATGCACTATTGCTATATTCCATATGGACTATTGCCATGTTCCATATGGACTAATGCCATATTCCATATAGACTATTGCTATATTCCATATGGACTATTGCCATATTCCATATGGACTATTGCCACATTCCATATGCACTATTGCTATATTCCATATGGACTTTTGCTATATTCCATATGGACTATTGCCACATTCCATATGAACTAATGCCATATTCCATATGCACTATTGCTATATTCCATATGGACTATTGCCACATTCCATATGCACTATTGCTATATTCCATATGGACTTTTGCTATATTCCATATGGACTATTGCCACATTCCATATGAACTAATGCCATATTCCATATGCATTATTGCTATATTCCATATGGACTATTGCCATATTCCATATGGACTATTGCCACATTCCATATGCACTATTGCTATATTCCATATGGACTTTTGCCATATTCCATATGGACTATTGCCACATTCCATATGAACTAATGCCATATTCCATATGCACTATTGCTATATTTCATATGGAGTATTGCCATATTCCATATGGACTACCGGTAATGCCATATTCCATATGGACTATTGCCATATTCCATATGAAATATTCAAAAGTACGTATGGAATTTTAATCTTTACTATACTGAAATTTCATATGGACAATCTACAGCACTCATGGACTAATTTGCACATTCCATATGATTTTCCATAAGAAGTATGTAAGGAATCCATAACTTTTCCATGCTGTGTCCTTATGGACACACTGAAATCCATAACAGTGGTTCAGCTATAGAATAAAAATGTCCCTATGGAAATGTCTGTGAAAGTATGTATGGATTCCATATCTAATCCGTATGGAAAATTTTGCACGGGATATACAAAATCCTCTTTTTAGTGAAATCTTTTGGTAAAAATAATTACTTTACAAAAAGCTTGAGGACTTAGATAAAAGTCCATGCAAGACAGAGTCACCTCGTCAAATTAGGGTCGTGCTAAGAAAATCGTTCCAATATTCACTATTGTTCAGTTCATATCACTATATTTTGATAATTATTATACAAAATTTTGTGTTTAAATTTATCTCTTACCATAATTAACACAATTCATTCTTTGAGATCATGAACAATAAATTATGATGTGAATGAATATGTATTATCATTTATTTTTATGGGTCTCAGTTGTCGTGGTTTTGTAAAATAAAAGAATACTTTTTCGTGGATACTTAAATTTGTGGTTTTGCCTGTCAAAGTTTGCATATCTGTAGGCATTTGATTTTGTGATTAGCCTCTATAAGTTCTTCAAATAAAGAATACAAAAGGATAAAACTGTCGACAACAAATGGCGGTCACTGCATTGGTTAAAACAATACTACCACTTGTATGAGCACAAATCAAACACCTGTGAAGATCAATCACTTCTACTCAACATCAAAGGAAGCTGATGCAGCCAACAACACTAAGCTAATAGTTATTAAAGTGCATGTGTATGATCTCTTCCTTAAATCACTGTCCATAAAGTTGCACCATTAATTACTTTCTGATGACCATGGTGTTAACACAGTGGCTTAAGAGTGGTTAAATTTAACTTAGATCCTATAGTAGTAGTAATAATAACAGAATGCAATATTATACCTGTCTCTTCAAGAAAATACTCTCTACCTGTAACCTGAAAATGATTCTAATCTGACATACAGTATGGCCACCATGATAGCCATCTTGAAAACCTTTTGTTATCACTACTCCTCCTGAATAGATGGTCATACCAATGTTGGAGTTTTACCAGAAGACTTCTTATGATATCTTGTTGGTCTTGAATTAAAATAAATGGTGCCAATCTAGTAACCATTATGGTCACTATGGTGGCCATCCTGAAACCTTGTAATCACTGAAGAATATCAGAGGTGGTTTCAGCACTCAGAAGTTAAAAAGAAGAAATGGTCTTATTTTGGATTTCTGGGACTTTTGGGTTACAGTATAGCATCCGTCCCTTTGAAGGACTCTCATTTTTTAATGCCCCTGGTGTAGGACCCTTCCCCAATCCACAATTTAATGTACAGACAAAACTGTCATTATTTGCAAAACCACACGAATTTATACCCATGTAAATAAATTAATTCACAGTAGTTTTTCATGGAGTTGTTAAAGATGGTCCACAATGATCAGAGTTTGGTGTGTATTGTACAGGAAAAGATACAGGTTGTATATAGAAATAGCAGTCATATTTTGTGCCTAACTTACAAAGATGTGTATGTGAAGAAAGATATATATTACATGTCCTATATGGTCATATAGTTGAGAGTGAGGTAATTAGCAAGATTTTCATAGCAGATTGAAAGCCTTTTATTTTTTTCTGCAGATGTGTATGAACTGAGTCCAGAGCATTAGCAAAATATAGTCTTGTCCAGCCCAGACTGTATCTTCAAAGAGAATTTGCAGAGATCACTCTGGGAAAAACAGCACAAACTAAGCCCATGTACTTGTAGTTTGTTTGCACCTTGCACATTCATTTTGATCTCGTCCCATGAACAAGTATTAATATCACTGAGATTATGATGTAATGAAAAATGTGCATGACATAAAAAATATGGGATTGTATACAACTACATTGTTCTTGCTGACCAACATAAATTTTATTTTTCTTTGCCTTGAAGGTGTGAACTGGCATGCTTTTTGTTTTCATTAGTAATTTTATTTAATATTAGTTAACACTCACAATGAAAGCCAAAGTGGGCCAGATAACCCAGGTCATAACCAGGCCTGCCATCCCTTATGATTTGACCATAAGTCTTACTGAAATGGCCCTTAAATTACAGACTTATGAAATAATACAAAAAGTACAAAAAATACAATCCTTGCAGTCCAATCTGGAATTTGAAACCAGACTAACTTTAAAGGAGTACCTCAGACACTTTAATCTATGTTTTTCATGCAGAGCTCCTGCATGATCAAGCTTTTGCCTTTATGTTATGGACTCATAGTACTAATTCAGCTCCCATAATAAACCTATGAAAACACCATGATATTAAAAATTCAATAACTTTTAATTTCTGAGTGCTTGTGATCAAACCTATAGTTCTCAGTATAGACCCATCCTTGATGAAAGCTTCTGTATGGAGAAAGCCACATGTCCCACAGAATTTTTTTGATTTACGTGTGTTTGAAACGTGTTTTCAATTCCGCACCTAAATAATCAGGTGCTAATTTCAGTAATAGGTTTTCCAAAGTCAAGTCTGTACAACGACTGAAATTCCATCAATTAAACCTTGGCTCTATTTTTCTCAGTTACCAATAGAATAAGCTCTCAAAAGATTCTTTTATTAAAATTTTACTTTCATTATCAACCAATCCTGGCCAGCCAGACCTATATATACTCTATTTTATCTTCACCCATTTCTAGACTGGTTCCCATTCTTCCATATAATTAGCAACGTGAGTCCTTATAGCATTATCTAGAAATGTCGTCAAACAAACAAGAACATGTTGAAGGTGATAGGGATGATCAGCCTCATAAAAAGTTCAAACAATCACCAAAGAAGTGTAAAAAGGAATATTCAGATTCTTGGCTGTGCTTGGAAAGTAAGCAAGAATGGCAACAATTACTGAACATCATGTCATGTCAATTTAAATATTGCTTACGGCAATAAGGATGATTGCAGTGAAAATAAACAATTAAAATATTACATGGAATTGAGAGATCTGGAAAGAAACCATTGCACTCCACAGGGTTTGAAACAATATGTTTCTCTAACTGTACTGGAGGTAATTTGGGTTTTTATGAACATTTTTAGTTGAACATAATGTTTGCTTTCACTGCAACTAATTACACTTCTGGACTTTCAAATGCATGCTTTCTAAGTTGACAATAGTTGTACATGATATTTCATTACACTCTACTAAAAATTGGTATAATTTATTGAAATAAAATTTTACTGCCTTACTGAGAAGGTCTTGTTAGGCTTGGCAGGTTTGTATAACAAAACAGTGTGCACAATCATTACGTTAAAATATTGATTGGCTGCATGACACATATAATTGAGACTTTTCACTCATCCGGTCATGGTACTAAAATTTATTATCCACATGCTTGAGTTGGGGATATTGTGATACCCTCCAGTTGTCCATCCATCTGTCCACTATGACGTCTCCTAAATTACTGTGTGAAAATTCATAGAACTTTGTAGTTATGTTGCCCTTGGGGTAGCCATCTGCAAGAAAGGCATAATCCTTGGCTCTTTCCACTGTGATCTCTTGGAAGGGGGTCAGAAGTAAGATATAACAAAATTTCAATTACAGTGACATTTTCAAATATTTTCTGGCCAAACTTTAAAAATAGAGTCATAGCAGGAAAATGCATTGCATTTGTGAGTGACTTGCATTATGGCCCCATGGGTCACTGTCTAGAATATGGAAGGGTGAATGAGAGTTTAGAATATGCAATAAAAAGTGTAGGGATTTGTGGTGGCAAGCCATTGCAGTTGCTCTAGTTCTTTATATCATTATTTATTAAGATTATGATTTCTGCACATAAAATCTGTTTTTTCCAGGGACCAGGGAGTCAGAATAGGTAATGTTTGCCTGTGTCTGAAACCAATCTCAGCTTGCAATAGCAGATGTCTTTCTCAACATAAGCACAGTCAGACCTGTCTTAAGCATCCATGTCTGGGTGATAAAGTATATTGCCTTTTAAGACAGGTGGCTACTTCACTGAGTAAAGTATATGGCCTCTTAAGAGAGGTGGCTGCTTCATAGAGTAAAGTATATTGCCTCTTAAGACAGGTGACTTTCTCAAAGAGTAACGTATATGACATCTTAAGTCATGTGGCTTCTTCATAGTGTACAGTATATGGACTCTTAAGTCATGTGGCATCTTCATAGGGTACAGTCTATGGCCTCTTCAGACAGGTGACTTCTTCATAGAGCAAAATATATGACCTCTTATGACAGGTGGCACATAGAGTAAATTATATGGCCTCTTAAGACAGGTGGCTTCTTCGTAGAGTTAAGTATATGAGCTCTTAAGAGAAGTAGCTGCTTCATAGAGTAATGTATCAGGCCTCTTAAGACAGGTGTCTTCATAGAGTAAAGTATATGGCCTCTTAAGGCAGGTGGCTGCTTGATAAAGTAAAGTACATGGCCTCTTAAGACAGTTGCTTTCATCATAGACTAAAGTATATGGCCTCTTAAGACAGGTGGCTGCTTGATAAAGTAAAGTACATGGCCTCTTAAGACAGGTGGCTGCTTGATAAAGTAAAGTACATGGCCTCTTAAGGCAGGTGGCTGCTTGATAAAGTAAAGTATATGGCCTCTTAAGACAGGTGGCTGCTTGATAAAGTAAAGTACATGGCCTCTTAAGACAGGTGGCTGCTTGATAAAGTAAAGTATATGGCCTCTTAAGACAGGTGGCTGCTTGATAAAGTAAAGTATATGGCCTCTTAAGACAGGTGGCTGCTTGATAAAGTAAAGTACATGGCCTCTTAAGACTGGTTGCTTCATAGAAGTTTATTTTTATCATACATTGGTTTAAGGACTCTTGAAAAAGTGACAGTTTAAAGCAGGTTATCACTTAATAGAGGTAACCTTTCAGTCAGGTTTGGCGGTAATTGCCTATTCTACACTTGACTATTTATTTTGCAGCCTGGAGTCCCAGCGGTTACTGCACCCCAGCCACCTCTAGCAATGAATGTTTTGAAGGAAAGAGCTGAAGAGATAGGGGTTAGTACTGTATTTACCTATGTATCATGTATTGGTTGGTTTGGTTGGTATTTGACAGCACAGCAGCACACCAGTGATTATTTAGTGCAGATGCAATCCTAATAAAGTCCCTTGCCCAGGGACACACCACTACAGCTGACCTGGGCTGGTCCAGGTAAGAGATTCAAACCAACAACCTTTGGGTTATGACTCTGGCACTCTACCATTGAGCCACTGCATCTACCCAGCTGCAAGCAGCACCTACTCAGATCTGATAGTGCAGTATTTGTTGGAAAGAAAAAGGTAGAACTCACAGCTTTGACCCTAATGTGCTGGAACATTATACAATGATAGATCTACATCTTGACAGTTGACAGATAGATATAGGTTATACATGAGCTGATATACAGACCCTGAACCAGGTCATGTTACCAATGAATAAAAAACAGAATGAAAACTGAATGCAGGATTAATGCAAATGAAATGCATTATGAACACTAATGAAATGCTGAATGAATGCAAATGAAATGATGAACACAATTTGAATGAAAAGGAGAACACACATGCAAAAGTCAAAACAATGAATTATAAATGAAATACATACACATTTCATGAACGGATTTGAAAATCTATTTACATGTACATTGGGCTGCCACTAAATTTCCACAGGCAAAAGCCCTTTCACAAAATAATCCAGGTTCAGAGTCTTTACACTGACAATTTTTCACTACTCACAAGTGGTGAAATTGTGCTAAAATCTGCCATTGATGTGATGACATCATCACTGGTAGTAGTGTCTGTACCATTTTTATTTGCATGAAACAAAATAAGTTTTTTTACTCTACAACTTTATTTTACATTTATTGACATTTATATTTTATTTTAAATTCAATGCTGTCTTTTGCATGTCTTGCATTTTCTTTTTATTAAATCATGATTTCAATAAGACAAGATAAGAAAGTAATAGTTCTAGTTTAATACTTTTGAAAATGGAAATTCCAACTTCATTAAATGCTTTCTAGATGAACAAAAGTGAAAGGAAATGATAAAGTTATAAACACAAAATCAGAACGCATTTCTGAGACTGTAAACAAAATCTGACAAGACGGTAGCAGAAATGCAAACTTGAAAGGAGTACAAATGCAGTGCAGAATGAATGCAAATGAAATGCAATGCAAATTAAATACAGATGAAATGCAGACTAGGTAACTAGTTTATAATGATTCTATTTCTGATCAAATACATGTTCTACTGAACTAGGTATATACTAACTAGTTTATGATGATTCTATTTCAAATCAAATACATGTTATACTCAATATGTTTATTATATGGTATGCTGCATACTTATATCTAAATTGTTAGGTGTTCTAAAAAAAAGAGTCTTGTTTTGAAGATGAGACATACATTTTTGCATTTCCCATGCTGTACATACCAGATATCATATTAATGAAATTGAGGCTGGAAATATAATCTTAATGCAGAGGTCTAATGACAAGCATTGTACCTTTGTAAATATATTTACATGTTTAGTGTGCTGTGTATTCATTACTGTCACTTTAATGTTTCTATTCCTATTATATAATCATGAATATAACTGCTATCACGTTTAAAGAGGAAATAAAGAAAGTCAGTCAGTCATACATACATACCAGGGTTTTTGAAATGCCAGTTTTTGTTGCTCATGACCATTTGAAGTGCTGAAATTCCAGTTTTCAGAATGCCCCAGCTGGGCATCTGTAATACATTATTTGAATCATTTATTGACCAGCAATTGATTTATTTTGTGAAGCTCATGTAAAGACAACACTAACACAAATCAACAAAGAATCAATAAATACTTGCCCAGTGGCAATACCTATACCCTTCAGTATCTTGTGACTGAGCTGTGATATGCAACATGTGTTTCTTAACAATGTGGCATTGTGTCAGCACAGATCAGACCTTTAGAACAAAATATTTATATTCCATGTCCTAGTTAAATAGAAACAAGATACCAGTAACTGCAACTAATCTTTATTATCATCCTCCAATACATGCTTCAGGACCAGAGCAAATAAAACTTTACTGTCTGACTTGCCCAAAAATGCTCTTCAGTTAAGTGTTACGTATTTTTTATATAGCAAGGTGTAAAAAAATTAATAATTTTTTTAACACTTGGGGGGCATAAAATGCTGTTGTTCTGTGAAATTCTATAGCACAGTTTTCTGAAAGAAAATGACATTTTAATAAATAAATACTTTGGTAGCAAACTAGTGTAATACAGAAGGTTGATACTAAAACTGAAGCAACAACTAATCCAGAATTGAAAATGAACATTTGACAATTAAGTTTACCAATGTATTCTTATTTGTTAGAACTTAATATATCTTTTCTATCGCAGTTCAAGCTTCTGAATTAAAACTGACATTTAACTATTTAAGAACTATAATTATGAGCCAACAGATGCATAATAAGTTGATGAAACAAAGGCAGATTTTATATGTCGAGTTAGATGAATACATCTTTTTCAAAACGTTGTTTTTTGTTTTCTTTTCTTGAAAAATCTATCTATTCTTCCATCTCTCTCTCTCTCTCATTGATATCAATAAACAGCAGTTTGACAAGTTGAATCTTTTAATACTCAATTACCACACTGTGACAGTCAAAAATGTTTTTTTTCAAAAGCCCTGATGCCTACATTCATTTGTTTGTATGTATGTATGTATGTATGTATGTATGTATGTATGTATGTATGTATGTATGTATGTATGTATGTATGTATGTATGTTTATTCATTTGTTTGTTTATTCATTACTTCATTCATTCATTGCATTTTTTCCAGTGCCTCTTGCATGTATGTCCAGACATCAAAGAATATGATTCCCAGGGGAGAGAACTACAGCTGGGCATAAAAGGAGAGATGCAGTCTGTTAATGCTTCTGTGGCTTTACAGTTGTGTCACATCTGGCTGGAAAAAATGAAAAGAAGTAAGTCCTTTACATACAATATAGTTTTTATTTTTATCCCCTCCTCTCCACAAAAACTGTTATAGAGACATAGAGTGTTACCCATGTCCATCCGTTTGGTTAAGTTGTACATTTAGACCACTATGTTGGGGCATTCATTTTCCATTACTACATTACTGGTTTTTAAAGAAAGTACTAGTATTGGACTTCATTTGAGGAAAGTTTTCTGTGCATTTTGGATTTAATCATGTAGTAAAATCTCAGTAATTCAAACATCAGTCACTCAAAAACTTGGCATCACTCATATAAAACTTGCACAATCTCAGCATTAAGACTTCCCTTACCTGCAACCTCAAAAACTGGAACAACTAAAATCTCTTACGATAAAATTGAAGGTGGAAAATAATTCAAGTTGTACTTTATTTTATTTAAATAGCAGTCATTATTGTTAAGAAAATATAATTTGCACTTAAATTAAATTTAAATATTTGGGTAAAGTATGAATCCTTTGACCTGACTTAAGAGCTTATAAAAAGATTTTTTCATTTTTTTATCCAAAATTGAGTATCCATGAAAGTATGTCATAAATTAATTAAAACAATTTCAGTTAAATACACATTTTGCTCAGATTACAGTCTATTGATTTTATGCAGAAATTCTAAATAAATACATTTAAAATGATACATGAATAATTGTCTCCTGCTTTTAATAGAAAATGGAGGATATTAAATTGGGGCTGTCCAACTTCCATCACCCCATGTTCATTTCCACACAATAACTTCCTTAGTTATTATTAGATTTCAACCAGATTTGGTATGCATCTTGATTTTCATGAAACCTTGGTGAAGTTTGATTGTCAGCTTTTTCCCAGTTTCTTTTCTGCACAATAAATCCCTTGATTATTATTGGAGTTCAATGAAATTTGGTTTACAGCTTCATATTGATGAGACTTTGGCAGAATTTGGTCATCAACTTCCTGCATTCTTTTATAGCCCTTGAATGTTACAAATACTCACTTTCATTTGCTAACAATAACTCCCTTATAATTGGGTTTTCCACCAAATTTGGTATGCAGCTTGATTTTTATAACACCTGGGCTTAGTTCTTTCATCAGCATTCTGCATCATATAGTGGAGATATGGCCCTGATTGTCAGACCCACCCAGCTTCTTTTCCACACGGTAACACTCAATACTTGGGGTCAAGGTCACAATCATAGATACTTTGCATTAAGGTTTTGGTTAAAGTTTTCATTTGTTTATAATTCCTATATATAATACTCTGAATGAATCATTATGAAGCTAATATGACTCATTCTGCAACATACTCACTCAGTCCTTTGACCTTGAGATCAAGGTCACACATTTTGCAATATTGTTTCAATTGAGGGCTCAATGGGCAGGCCCTAACCTTATTTTTATGAGACCTTGGCTGAGTTTGATTGTCAGCATTCTTTGTCTTTGTTATTGTTGAGTGGAGTTATACCCCTTGATTATCAGACTCATGCACTTTCATTTCTGCACAATAAACTCCTTTGATTATTATTGGATTTCAACCAAATTTTACAGGCAGCTTGATATTGATAAGGCCTCAGCTGAGTTTGATTTCAGCATTCTACATCATCATTTGGCATATTAATAGCCCTAGATTGACAGACCCTTCATTTTAATTTCTGCCCAGTAAAAACTCCTTTATTTGTGTTTAGATTTCAACCAGATTAGGTAGACAGCTTGATATTGTTAATACCATGGCTTCGTTTAATAATTAGCATTCTACACCATTATTTAGTAGAAGTTATAGCCTCTGGTTGCTGGACGTATTCACTTTTATTTCTGCACAATAACTCAATTAATTTTAATTTGATTTTTAACCAAATTTGTATGCAGCTTGATTCTGACAAGACCTCTGCTGAATTCAGTTGTCAACATTCGACATCATTATGGCCCCTGATGATCAGACTCATCCACTTTAGTTTCTGTACAACAGTTCCAATATTGGATTTTAAATAAATTTAGTAGGCATCTTGATTTTAATGAGACCTCAGCTGAGTTTGTCAGTCTTGCTAAAGGCATGTTGAGCTTGCAGAATCACCTTTTAATGGAGATATGATCCTTGATTGTTGGACTCGCCCACTTTAATTTTTGTCCAGTAACCTCCTTAATCCCTTTAGATTTCAGCAAAATTTGGTATGCAACTTTATGTTCATGAGACTTTGGCTTTTTCTGATTTTCAATGTTTGATCTGCATCATCATTTAGCAGAGTTGTGGCCCATAATTGTTGGATCCATCTCCTTTTGTTTCTACAACTTGATTCCCTTAATTATTATTGGATTTCAAACAAATTTGGTATGCAGCTCTATATTGATATACCTTGAACAGAATTTGTCATCTGTCTATCATGGCTGCTGAATGTTGCACACATATATTGTACACAGCTTTACATTGATGAGACCTCGCCTGCATTTGACACCTTTATAAATGTACTATAATTCATTTACTATATCACCACTGTCACCTAACCCTTTCCTCTTCAAAACTACACTCACCTACTTCCAATAAAAGCAGGCGACATCAGTTCCTGGAATTCGCTTGTTTACCTCAGCTATTTTTGCAGACCATCAGGATGGCATAGCTGAAACTATTTCATGTAAAGGAGATGCAGATGATACACCAAGAGCCTTCTCATTCCCATTAACAGAACAAATGTTACAAGGTCAGTATTGTACACACAACTCACAGGAAATACCATTGTCTCTTTGCTCTTTCATGACAAATAAATGTGTAATACCTCATAAAGACTCCAACTTAGAGGTATTCTGACCTCATAGATACAATGGTCAGTTTATGACAAATGTGTAGTACCTCATAAAGACTCCAAATTAGAGGTATTCTGACCTCATTGATACAACGGTCAGTTTCATGACAAATAAATGTGTAATACCTCATTAAGACTCCAGCTAAGAGGGATTCTAACCTCATTGATACAATGGTCAGTTTCATGATGAATAAATGTGTAGTACCTAATAAAGACTCCAACTTAGAGGGATTCTGACCTCATTGATACAATGGTCAGCTTCATGACAAATGTGTAGTACATAATAAAGACTCCAACTTAGAGGTATTCTGACCTCATTGATACAAACGTTCGGTTTCATGATGAATAAATGTGTAGTATCTCATATAGACTGCAACTTAGAGAGATTCTAACCTCATTGATACAGTGGTCAGTTTTATGACGAATAAATGTGTAGTACCTCATAAAGACTCCAACATAGAGAGATTCTGACCTCATTGATACAGAGTTTAGTTAACTGTAAACTCTGGATAATAAGCATGCACATGTAGACATCTTTTTATAGTGCTATATAGAAGTGGTGTATATAGTAATTTTCGTTTCCATCCATCAAGCACAATTCCATTATCAGAGCTAATCCCGCAGTTTTTGATGGATTGCCATGAAACTTGGTAAATATTATGGACATCACATAAAGATGTGCATATTGACAAATCACTTTGCTCCTGCAATTTGTGTTGGTGTTGTTGCCCTTTTTGTCTTTGTCGTTTAATGCAATATATGACAATCTCATTAGCACAGTCCTGCAGTTTATGATGGATTGCTTTGAAAGTTTTTAAATATTAAGATCATCACCTGAAGATGTAAATATCAACAAAACACTTTGCTACAGTCATATATGTTGAGTTGTTGCCCTTTTTTGTCCTGTAGCTTAATGCAGTGTATGACACAATCCCATTAGCACAAATGGTCCTACCATGAAAGTTGGTAAATATTATGGTCATCACTTAAAGATGCACATATTGACAAATCACTTTGCTTGTGAGAGTTATTTGTCCTTTTTGTCTTGTAGCTTAATGCAGTGTATGACACAATCCCATTAGCACAAATGGTCCTACCATGAAAGTTGGTAAATATTATGGTCATCACTTAAAGATGCACATATTGACAAATCACTTTGCTTGTGAGAGTTATTTGTCCTTTTTGTCTTGTAGCTTAATGCAGTGTATGACACAATCCCATTAGCACAAATGGTCCTACCATGAAAGTTGGTAAATATTATGGTCATCACTTAAAGATGCACATATTGACAAATCACTTTGCTCCCACAAGTTTTGTGAGAGTTATTTGTCCTTTTTGTATTGTAGCTTAATGCAGTGTATGACACAATCTCATTAGTGGAACTAATCCCCCAGTTTTTGATGGATTGTCATGAAAGTTGGTAAATATTATTGTCATTACCTGAATATGCACATATTGACAAATCACTTTGCTCCCACAAATTTTGCTGGACTTATTTCCCTTTTTGTCCTGCAGCTGAATGCAGATTAAGACAGAATCTTTTGAATGCAACTTGTTTTGCCATTTTTTATGAATTGCTATGAAACTTGGTATATATACATGGTTGTTATTCATAGATGCACATATTGACAAATCTTTATGCCCCCTTGGTTTTTGTAGGAGCTTTTGCTTTTTTGACTTACAGCTGGATGCAGTGTGCGACAGAATTTTGTGAATGTAACTTTTTTTGGTAGATTACCGTGAAACTTGGTATATATCATGGTCATCATCAGAAGATATGCATGTTGACCTTTCATTGTAAAAACACTGTTTTCACAAGAGTTATGCCCTTTTTGGACTATAGACTCATCAGTTGGGGTGGGATGGGGTGCAGGAGATACACAGATATATTTATGTGAGCAAATTACTCATCATTCCTCTAGTTTGACTTGGTGGGATTTCAAACTCTCATTGTTTATCACATAGTATCTATTCTCTTCTGCCAAATATAATTTGTATTACTAATAATAGTAATAAACTGTATGGTCATGCTAAAATTAGTAACAAAGCATCATTCCACTGGCCTTTCAGGTCAATTTTCTGTCAAGGGAGGCAACTTCAGAGATGGTGCCAGGGTGCGCGAATTGCGCAAAATTTGTATGAATTCGCGCACTTGGAAAGCTGTGATGCACGAGAACTCCCACAAATTACTTTAATGTCCCGCATATAAAAATGTACTCTGCGCAATATACAATTTTTATTTAACTGTTAACCCTTGAAGTGCTTCTCGCGGTATATGTCATGCCGCCAGTAGAGGTCTGGTAGCACTTGTCTCATTATCTGTCTTTCCGGTAGGCAACTGTTTACACATCTGAGTACTTTGGCTTGAAAGAACCATTGTTAAACTAACTTTGATTGGCACATTTGGGCCCTGGAACAAGTATTGTCGAGGTTGAACATTGCATTCATGAAGAAAGTTTTACAAATGCTTGTTTCAAGTAAGGGCTCGCAGAAAATCAAAAATGGCTGACTTACAACATGGTTCATCTTCAGATGATGATTTCATTTGGCAAATACTGGCCGATGATAGCGATGATGACAATGATTTTTAAAGTTTTGAAGCATATGAGATTATTGGAGCCTGGAAAGTGTTATTGAAAATACCAGTGAGTAATTTTGAACCCAAAAATGACGTTGAATATGAGTCAGATGTACATGCTAGATGGACAAAAACAGACGGCATGCTGGTCAACCCCTATTAAGCGGTATATCGAAATTAAATGTCAAAAAAGCAGAAATCTAAGCCTAATTAAAATACAGGCAATTTAAAAGTAGACTGCAGTTTTCATTTCTTTTCTCAAACAATTCTGCCATGAGGGATCTTGTGCTACAAAACTATATACAACTCTAAGAGTTAAGATAAATTGAACAAATAAGAATCTAAAAAGAAATTAAAAAGTAAGGATATTTATTTTGATCAAAATACCTCTGTCTGAACAAGCTGACTCTGGCATTGATGGACTTAAAACCCTAATACAACATTGTGGAACAGATAAGAAATCTGGCATAGTAGTCAGCAAAGCACTAATTCAAAAAAGTGAAACTTTGGCAGAGCTCTTGTTAGTGAAAAAATTAAAATATTATTTTGGAGCAGAGATATCCAAGAGGCAATACCTATGAGCTGTTGAAAATTGTACATAACCGTAAAGAATAGTTTCCCAACATGTTCAAGCTGGCTTAGCTAGCTATGCATATGTGAAAGGGGGTTCTCAGCACAGAACAATATTCATACACAGATGAGGAACAAATTAAGCTTAGAAATGATCAACAGATTATTGCTTATACAACTAGAGGAGACATCTGTTGAGGATTTTGATTTAAATAGTGCAGGAAGAAAGAAAGAGACGGATATTTATGTGTTAGGTAAATATTGAACTATGGCCGTTTCCTCCTCCCCCTCATTTTTTTTTCTACTCCCCCCCCCCCCCTTATTTTGGTGACAAGGGGGGAGCTCCCCCCTTCAGATAAAATCCTGGCAGCACCTCTGCAACTTAAATGTAAGTAACTGATTTGGCCTGATAATAGTTATCTCCCTTGAATATTTTCCACTGATGGTAATTCTTCAAAACATCAGTAGAAAATGCATTTAAAAGGAAATCACCACAATAGTTCATCAAACAATGTTTAAAATGTTGATATAAATTCTTTAGTGACATAAAAAGAAAAGAAAATCGAGAATAATATTAGTATGATTATTTAGAGCAGTCTGTTTACAGTATTATAAAGGACAATGAAAAGCAATATCTCAGTAGATATGTTCTTCTATCTGATGTTATGTAAATTAGTATCATTTCAACCCTCCATGCCATCAGAGTTACAATCTCTGATTAAATTAGTGAAGGCCATGTACTCTTATCAATAGTGAAATGTGTTTGTTTTTTTTCCTTTATCTTTATTTTGTCATTTTTAGGGGAGAGCTAAATTTGTTTGGCACTATATAGCCAGGCAGTTTTTTTGTGAGTAGGAAAGCCAACTTTGCAGTTTTTAGGTGACTTCAACACCTTAAATAAAAAAAAATCATCCCTTTTGCATGAACTAATCTGACTGTTTTGAAGTCCATGGGAGGAATCAAAAGATAAATTGTTTATGTTATCACTATTATGGCAACTTTATTGCTTTATTAACAAATAACGCATATTATATCTGCAGCATTTCATCAAGACTCTAAAGTCCAGAATTCATTTAATTTCAGTCTTCTTGTTTGCAAACGTAGCACTGATTCAGTTAATTACTCAATGATGCAAGAGTTCGGTGTTGTGTTGGTGTTCGTCTCTTCTACTTACCATTAAAAGTGTTATCTATATATATATATGTCACTGTTAACTGTCCATTCTATGTAGTTTGATGTTATAATCCAAGTGACTTTCATATAGCTAATTAATTATGACAAGTGTGAATGGCTACTTTTCTTCAGGCTTTGAGTGTAGTACATTGTAACTTGAAATAAATATTTTCTGTGTGAAGTAAGTAAGGTTGTTTTTCCCTTTTATCACTAATCTAAAAGTTCTTTTGTGTACTTTGAAATTACAGTGAACCCTGTCTTGAAAGACCAACCCTTCTGCGAAATGTTCATGGTCTCTCAAGACAGGTGGTATCTCATGACAGGTCATAACACTGTATAATTAAAAAAAATGCTTGCATTGAGAATCTGGTCTCTTAAGACAGGTGGACTCTCATAGCAGTGTTCTTTCAAGACAGGTTTTACTTTTGATTTCTTTTGATGTTTGTCCATTCAACCTATACAAGCAGTAATTCACACAAAGATTAATGGTTGACAATTATCAGATTGTGTGTGTATATCAGCAGTCCTCATAAGTACATTTTCTAAAAATAAGCTTTTAGTGCACTGCAATGTGAGGCAGAAGACGTACAGACAGTTTCAATTGTTGTATAAATTACGAGAAATTACCATGGTATTTCAGCTTGCGTTGGAAGGATTAAACACTTTTGGAATATGCCAGTGGCTTGTGATTTAAAGTTTTGACAGTTCATAATTGCACAACTTTACAGTCTGAGCATGCAGGTAGGTCATTCGAAAGCTAGGCTGAATGAGTCTATTCAGCTGTGAACATTAGAACAGTGCTTGAACAATATCGAAATAGCTGCCTAGAAAACACCTTATTCAGAAACTACACTCACTTTAGAAGAAAGCTGCCACTGAAATGAACATTGTTACCAGTTAGCTCACATTTCACTTCACCAATCGGATGGGTATTATGAACTCTAAAACTCGATCATACATCAACCAGAATTGTATTTATGAAAAAAGCCACTTCAAATTTTATGAATATTTGTGTGAGCATAATCAATATTGGATCAGATGATTAAGAGAGATAGTTGTAAAAGATGAAGCGCTCCAAATTGTTATTTAAAGAAAACAAGTTTGTGTTTAGAATATTTATGCTTAAATTAAATTATACAGTAACAAACAATACAGTTGGTACAGTTTGCAGTACCCGACATGGAAAGCACAGAAAGTGAATTTTAGCTCTACTGGTCATATACCTGATGAACTTATGGGATGGTCTGTTGTCCATTGTCCAATGTCCATCCATCCATCCGTTAACACAAGTTTTTTAAATTCCTACTCCTCCTAAACTACTTGGAGGATTGCCATCAAACTTTACAGACACATTCATCCCAAGGTCTAGCTGGTCTTGACTGAAAATGATGCTGCTCAGACATCTAATATGACACTGCAGCAGCCATTTTGACAATCTTTTTATCGCTACTCTTCCTGAATGAATGGTCATATCAGCCTGGGGTTTTCACTAAATGACTTCTGATGTCTAATTGGTCTGAAACTAAAATCATGCTGATCAGATGTCCAATATGGCAGGCATGGCAGCCATCTTGAAAATCTTGTTATTGCTACTATTTTGAATGGAAAGTCACATCAGCATGGGGTTTGCACCAGAAGGCTTCTTACAGTGTCTAGTTCATCTTAAATAATAACTGCTGCTCTGATATCCAAATCTGATTGCTATTCCTTCTGAATGGATGGTCATGTCAACATTGGGTTTTCACAAGAAGACTTTTTATGATGTCTGGTTCATCCTAAATGAAAAATTGTACCGATCTGACATCCAGTTTAACCACCAGGCAGCCATCTTGAAAATCTTGTTATTGCTGCTCCTTCTAAAAAGAAAGTCATATCAATATTGGATTTTCACCAAAGGACTAAGGATGATATCTAGTTGGTTCTCAATGAAAATGGTATCAATCTGACCTCAAATATGGCTGCCACATTGAACTTGTTGACAATCTTTTCAATAATTCTCCTGAATGGATGGTCATATCAACATGGGGTTTTTACCACAATTCTGATGGTGTCTAGTTTGTCCTGAATGAAAATGGTGCCAATCTTTCATCCACCATGGTTGCCACAGTGGTTAATTTGAAAATCATATCGCGCAAGAACATCAGACATGGTTTCAACACTCCACAGTTAAAAAGAAGAAATGGTCTTATCTTGAATTCCTGGAAATTCTTTTTGGACCGGTAAACCATCAGTCACTTTGAGAGACCCTTGTTTGTTTTTACTGATCTGGGAGATGCAGTGGAATAATGTATATCATAGCATATATCTTAATGGCACCCTTCAATGAACAAAGTGATACTATTGATTAGTGATACTATTGATTTTTAAACTACAGGATTAGCTACATGCAGGTGGGCAGGTAGAAACCAGACAATCAAGGCACAAGATGTTACATATTATCTAGATGGAGCCCATACACTGGAAAGTATTCAGGTAATCTCCCTTTTGTTTTAAATAAAGTCGGACAGTAAAATATGCTTCTGCTTATCCACATTTATTTTTGTCAGACAGGGAGGGAGGGAATCCACTTATCCACATTTATTTTTGTCAGACAGGGAGGGAGGGAATCCACTTATCCACATTTATTTTTGTCAGACAGGGAGGGAATCTGCTTATCCACATTTATTTTTGTCAGTCAGGGAGGGAGGGAATCCACGTATCCACATTTATTTTTGTCAGACAGGGAGGGAGGGAATCTGCTTATCCACATTTATTTTTGTCAGTCAGGGAGGGAGGGAATCCACATATCCACATTTATTTTTGTCAGACAGGGAGGGAATGAATCTGCTTATCCACATTTATTTTTGTCAGACAGGGAAGGATGGAATCCACTTATCCACATTTATTTTTGTCAGACAGGAAGGGAGGGAATCTGCTTATCCACATTTATTTTTGTCAGACAGGGAGGGGAGGAAGAGCAAAGGGTTTAGGGTCTAAACTGATACTGTTTTAAATGAGGCTATTGAAATAAAAAGTATAAGGATGTGCAATGCTGAAGTATCAAAACTGATATAGTTATGAGGTGTCCCGAAATGAATTTAACTCGTTATTCCCGAATGCCGCATTTTTGCATCATGCGTTAGTACTCTTTTTCCAGTGTCTCCAGCATCATCACAATATATGATCAACTGAAGTCTCTCAGAATCGATCATGCTAGGATTCAATTAGAAGTAACAAGACAACTTTGTTTCCTACCCCCGTTTCAGGTGAAAATGAAAATAATCTCCAGGGTACAATGAGTTAAAAGAACACTTCACACAAAAATATGTTCCATTGAGAGTTGTTAAAGGAAATTGTTGGCTCTTTGTGGGCAACCAGTGTAGCATGAATAATAGTATTTCTTCAAGATTTCTCTCCCATTATCAGTCCTAAAGTAATATACAGTATGCATTGTGTTTTTTAAAAAATACTACACTGCCACATTGGATGTTTAATCCATCCACACTGTGTTCACCTCATACCTGGCATCACGGCCATCATGATCATTATGACCTTATCCACAAAACGGATGAGGTTTTATTGCCACTACCAGAAAATCAAAGCAATATAACAATGTAATGGTGGTCACCACCACATTGTGTGACAATTACCTGTTGCTGAACTACTGTAGCCACTGCAGAATGTTCTTTGTGAGCTATATGCTGACTAACTCATTTTCCAAAATGTGCAGTATACCGGTAATGTGTTGTACTTCTTGAAAAAAAAACAAAATAAAAATAAAGATGCAGTTTGACTCTCGTGTTATAACACAGTTAAAATTATAGCTCAGTATCATGCATGACATTGGTATTTAACTGTGCTAATATGGCATCTGCATAGAAAGTGATAAAGATGAAAAAGCACAAGTAACACTGTATGCAAATTAGATATCATAGAGTAAAATAATCTTGTATTCGAATGAAAACTACCATAATTGAAATGTTAAATATTTCATGAAACACAATGCTAAATGCATTCACATATTCCTAAAGATGAAAGATAAACTTTTTTGAACAAAAAAATCAGAGAAAATTTAGCTTATTCTCCCACCAAATAAAGGTAAAATGGTATCATAATTTTAATTACCATGGCTATTTGGAAATGGAAGAGAGAGATTTTTCTGTGTACAAAATGTAAGCAAGTATAAGTACAAGTAAGGTAATATGAAACAAAAAATGAAGATGCTAAAGCAGTCTAGAACTTAATTGCATAAACTATTAATTTAAAGAAATAAAGAATATGAGAAGGGAAATACACATTCGTCACAATGAATTACACATACAGTGTATCAACATCCTATATACATCCTCCAGCCTCTGTCTAGCACTGCACTTGGTGTCTGGTATGCTTCTGTCTTCCATTGTAGTTGTGGTCCAGTATGCTTCTGTCTAGCACTGTACTTAATGTCCAGTATGCAACCACTGCACTTGGTGTCCGGTATGCATCTGTCTAGCACTGTACTTGGTGTCCGGTATGCATCTGTCTAGCATTGTACTTGGTGTCCGGTATGCATCTGTCTAGCATTGTACTTGGTGTCCGGTATGCATCTGTCTAGCATTGTACTTGGTGTTCAGTATGCATCTGTCTAGCATTGTACTTGGTGTCCAGTATGCAACAAATTTTCTCAAGAACTGAGTAGTTAGAGTACTATAAACATTTAACTGTTTTATAAAAAATAAAAGCACACATAAGTATGAATGATTTAGATTTACCATAGACGTATTTTATAAAAAATAAAAGCACACATAAGTATGAATGATATAGATTTACCATAGACGTGTTTTATAAAAAATAAAAGCACACATAAGTATGAATGATATAGATTTACCATAGACGTGTTTTATAAAAAATAAAAGCACACATAAGTATGAATGATATAGATTTACCATAGACGTGTTTTATAAAAAATAAAAGCACACATAAGTATGAATGATATAGATTTACCATAGACGTATTTTATAAAAAATCAAAGCACACATAAGTATGAATGATATAGATTTACCATAGACGTGTTTTATAAAAAATCAAAGCACACATAAGTATGAATGATTTAGATTTACCATAGACGTGTTTTATAAAAAATCAAAGCACACATAAGTATGAATGATTTAGATTTACCATAGATGTATTTTATAAAAAATAAAAGCACACATAAGTATGAATGATTTAGATTTACCATAGACATGTTTTATAAAAAATAAAAGCACACATAAGTATGAATGATTTAGATTTACCATAGACATGTTTTATAAAAAATAAAAGCACACATAAGTATGAATGATTTAGATTTACCATAGACATGTTTTATAAAAAATAAAAGCACACATAAGTATGAATGATTTAGATTTACCATAGACGTGTTTTATAAAAAATAAAAGCACACATAAGTATGAATGATTTAGATTTACCATAGACATGTTTTATAAAAAATAAAAGCACACATAAGTATGAATGATTTAGATTTACCATAGACGTGTTTTATAAAAAAATAAAAGCACACATTTACCATAGATATGTTTTATAAAAAATAAAAGCACACATAAGTATGAATGATTTAGATTTACCATAGACATGTTTTATAAAAAATAAAAGCACACATAAGTATGAAAGATTTAGATTTACCATAGACATGTTTTATAAAAAATAAAAGCACACATAAGTATGAATGATTTAGATTTACCATAGACGTGTTTTATAAAAAATCAAAGCACACATAAGTATGAATGATTTAGATTTACCATAGACGTGTTTTATAAAAAATCAAAGCACACATAAGTATGAATGATTTAGATTTACCATAGACGTGTTTTATAAAAAATCAAAGCACACATAAGTATGAATGATTTAGATTTACCATAGACATGTTTTATAAAAAATAAAAGCACACATAAGTATGAATGATTTAGATTTACCATAGATGTGTTTTATAAAAAATAAAAGCACACATAAGTATGAATGATTTAGATTTACCATAGACATGTTTTATAAAAAAAAAAGCACACATAAGTATGAATGATTTAGATTTACCATAGAAATGTTTTATAAAAAAATAAAAGCACACATTTACCATAGACATGTTTTATAAAAAATAAAAGCACACATAAGTATGAATGATTTAGATTTACCATAGACATGTTTTATAAAAAATAAAAGCACACATAAGTATGAATGATTTAGATTTACCATAGAAATGTTTTATAAAAAATAAAAGCACACATAAGTATGAATGATTTAGATTTACCATAGACGTGTTTTATAAAAAATAAAAGCACACATAAGTATGAATGATTTAGATTTACCATAGACGTGTTTTATAAAAAATAAAAGCACACATAAGTATGAATGATTTAGATTTACCATAGACGTGTTTTATAAAAAATTAAAGCACACATAATTATTATAATTTAGATTTACCATAGACGTGTTTTATAAAATATTAAAGCACACATAAGTATGAATGATTTAGATTCACCATAGACGTGTTTTTGTAAAAAATTAAAGCACACATAAGTATGAATGATTTAGATTCACCATAGACGTGTTTTATAAAAAAAATAAAAGCACACATTTACCATAGATATGTTTTATAAAAAATAAAAGCACACATAAGTATGAATGATTTAGATTTACCATAGACATGTTTTATAAAAAATAAAAGCACACATAAGTATGAATGATTTAGATTTACCATAGACATGTTTTATAAAAAATAAAAGCACACATAAGTATGAATGATTTAGATTTACCATAGACGTGTTTTATAAAAAATCAAAGCACACATAAGTATGAATGATTTAGATTTACCATAGACGTGTTTTATAAAAAATCAAAGCACACATAAGTATGAATGATTTAGATTTACCATAGACGTGTTTTATAAAAAATCAAAGCACACATAAGTATGAATGATTTAGATTTACCATAGATGTGTTTTATAAAAAATAAAAGCACACATAAGTATGAATGATTTAGATTTACCATAGACATGTTTTATAAAAAATAAAAGCACACATAAGTATGAATGATTTAGATTTACCATAGATGTGTTTTATAAAAAATAAAAGCACACATAAGTATGAATGATTTAGATTTACCATAGACATGTTTTGTAAAAAAAAAAGCACACATAAGTATGAATGATTTAGATTTACCATAGAAATGTTTTATAAAAAAATAAAAGCACACATTTACCATAGACATGTTTTATAAAAAATAAAAGCACACATAAGTATGAATGATTTAGATTTACCATAGACATGTTTTATAAAAAATAAAAGCACACATAAGTATGAATGATTTAGATTTACCATAGAAATGTTTTATAAAAAATAAAAGCACACATAAGTATGAATGATTTAGATTTACCATAGACGTGTTTTATAAAAAATAAAAGCACACATAAGTATGAATGATTTAGATTTACCATAGACGTGTTTTATAAAAAATAAAAGCACACATAAGTATGAATGATTTAGATTTACCATAGACGTGTTTTATAAAAAATTAAAGCACACATAATTATTATAATTTAGATTTACAATAGACGTGTTTTATAAAATATTAAAGCACACATAAGTATGAATGATTTAGATTTACCATAGACGTGTTTTATAAAAAATTAAAGCACACATAAGTATGAATGATTTAGATTCACCATAGACATGTTTTATAAAAATTAAAGCACACATAAGTATGAGTGAGCTGATATCAAATGAAAAAGGAACACACTGAAGCAGTCTGGAACTTAATTGCATAAACTATTCAGTTAAAGAATATGAGAAATATACTTATATACTTATAACTGCTAGATTGGGCATCTGATGAGTTTGTTATTTCTAAATTTATAATGATGAAAGGTATGGAAAAAAGTTTTAAGTCTTTTTGGTAGCAGTTAAACTATCAAACTTACTTTAAGTTGATGCAGATACGACTTCATTTGGATAGCAAACAAATATTGCTTTTAATCAATCAAGTTGCTTATCTCTCAAATGATCTATAGAAGACAGACCTGTAGGACTGCTCCACTCCAATGATCTATAGACATGCCTGTAGGACAGCTCCACTCAAATGATCTATAGTCAGACCTGTAGGACTGCTCCACTGAAATGATCTATAGACAGACCTTGAGGACTGCTCCACTGAAATGATCGATAACAGTGGTTTTGCAACTTTTTTTGCTTGCAAACCACTTGACTATTAAAGACAATGTTTCATATAGGATATTAATGGAGCTCACTTACCACCAGTGGTCCATGGACCACATTTTGCGAACCTCTGATCTATAGACATGCCTGTAGGACTGCTCCTCTTCAATGATAAATTGACAGACCTATAGGACTGCTCCACTCATATGGTCAACAGACATGCCTGTAGGACAGCTCCACTCAAATATTCTATAGACAAACCTGTAGGACTGCTCCATTCAAATGATCTATAGACATGCCTATAGGACTGCTCCACTCCAATGACTTGTAGACATGCCTGTAGATCTGCTCCACTATGCAACACATAAAACAGATAAAACTATCTGACTTAAAGTTCATGTGTAAAAATCATGTGTGACAAATATCTGTGCTCATTAAGTTTTGTGTAGTCTGTATCTTTTTTGTTGTTGTAGTAATGTAAAGATTTTATGTAATGTAAAGATTTTATGACAATGTCCAAAATAAAAGGCAGTCTTCATCAAATCAATTTATATTAAATACCTACCATCCCCATCATCTGGGATTGGCCGGTCCTAAATCGTAATCATGTTTATAAACACCTGCCCAAAGATCATTAGAGAGCCATAGTGCTGCAGTAAGTTATTACAATTTGACCAGATCAGTGACCTTTATTGAGAAGATGGCGTGACTACAAATAAAAGTTGTCACTAACAAACGTGCAAATATGTATTTGGACAGCGTTTAGTAATTTAGCCATGACTATGAAATAACCAAAACAGAGTCTGTAATTACCCCAAAACTGAGTTAAATCTTAGGAAGCCAGAACTTAGTTGAAAGTGACCTAACAAATTATGGAGTCACTTAACCCTTTACTGCTCAATGATGCATGTTGACACCAACTCCTTTACTGCGCAATGATGCCTTTTGATACCTTTATTGACAAATCTGATTAAGATGCCCAGGTATACCAAAATAAAGTCTTTACACCCATAACTATTGCTTATATGGCTGAGAGAATGAATATGGAAAGTAAATATGAAGCAAATCATTAGTTTAACCTCAGTATTAAAGCAACTGCACAGTTCAATTTACACTCATCCGTTCGATGCAACAGCATGTCTACCATTTGTAAACATGTGATCTGTATCCCGGGGTTGCATCGTGAAGTCATTTGAAAATTTGAATATTACGGTTGAAAGATTTTTGATAATATAGACGGGAATATGCCTTTCATTGAAATTGGTTCAGTTCCTTGTTATCAAGGTTTCACCAAAGCAGAGGAAGATTAGAGCAAACTTTGAACTTTGGAATGAGGTTATGTGCTAAAAAGTCCTTACTGACATGTGTTCACTTCTTAAGTTTATATCCATCATATGAGCAAAAAGATATGTCCAATAATCACTGATTTTTAAAAAAATATGGATTTTTGATATTTTAAAAGCATTTTCTTGCTTATTTTAATACCAAACAGCATAAGATATTTCCAAAATGAAGTCCTCAAAGATTTGTTTATTTTTAGAAACAAGGAAGAAACATTAGTCACATGGCACAGCAAATTCTGCTCAAGTCTGCTAATTAATAGTGCATGTTTATCGTTGTAAAATAGTAATTTAGCCATGACTATGAAATAACCAAAACAGAGTAAATAATTACCCCAAAACGAGTTAAATCTTAGGAAAACAGAACTAAGTTTAAAGCCACTTAACAAAATATGGAGTCAGTTAAAGCAAGGAGAATCTAATATATAGAGTTATAAAAGCCCAAAGGTATTATATACATGTACACAGCACAGAATTTGTTTTAGGGCCATTGAGAGTGGCAAGTGTTAGTGTAAATTACTGAGAGAGTAACAAGGGTTGGTGTAAATTACTGAGAGAGTGGCAAGTTGTTGGCGTAAATTACTGAGAGAGTGGCAAGTTGTTGGTGTAAATTACTGAGAGAGGCAAGGGTTGGTGTAAATTACTGAGAGAGTGGCAAGGGTTGGTGTAAATTACTGAGAGAGGCAAGGGTTAGTGTAAATTACTGAGAGAGTGGCAAGGGTTGGTGTAAATTAATGAGAGAGTGGCAAGGGTTGGTGTAAATTACTGAGAGAGGCAAGGGTTGGTGTAAATTACTGAGAGAGGCAAGGGTTGGTGTAAATTACTGAGAGAGTGGCAAGGGTTGGTGTAAATTACTGAGAGAGGCAAGGGTTAGTGTAAATTACTGAGAGAGTGGCAAGGGTTGGTGTAAATTACTGAGAGAGAGGCAAGGGTTGCTGTAAATGAAAATGCCATTTCATGTAACTCAAGACAATGCAAGATAGTGCTTAATTATATAATACTGTAAGCCACATCCCCAAAAATACTTGATTAGATTTTTACTTGTGTTAAAGATCACCTTTACCTACCAGATTCAAAACATTAGTTTCAACTGCTTAGAAATTTATAATTAAATAATGTATCAAAATATCTAGCTGCCCCTTGACTTAAAATAAAAAAAAGGTTTGTAAATGATAATTACCATCGTCATGTGTAAAACATGTGAGAGAGAGAAAGTGACATGTTGCTGCACATTTAAAAGTAGCTTCCACAGCAACCATTTTACAGGAAGCAAAGAAAAATAAGATCAAGCAGTCTTCGACCTGATAGCATGGTTTACTCAGTTTTTATCAACAAATGAAAATAACGTTTAACGCAATAAGATGGACAATCTTTTTCTTGAGAGTCTGCTTTAGAGAAGATGCTTCCATTCAGTAGATTATACACCAAATTTCCAACATGTGCATCAGCTGTTGTGTTAAACTGGTTTAGGAGATATACATGCATACACACATGCAATTTGTAGAGATATTTTCCAAGAGAAGCTTATTTTTCCATTTTAGATATCACTGCATTGATAGAACTAATCAGCTGTTATATGATTCTATTGTAGTCCCTAAGTAAGTCATTAATATTTAAATATTTTTCCACTGATTTTTGCTGGAGATTTGCTAACAAAGAAAGAATGTTACTTGCATTTAATAGAAAGCAGTATTAAAGCCTAAACAGAAAATATAATGTTTATTGAGTTCAGCCTCATGGCTTTTGTGTAGGATGACAAAGCAAGCAGGTGCGATTTAGCTGGTTGTGGAAATGTCACTTGCACAAAGAATTCCATTCATCTCATTCAAATGCTACTATTTGCAGAAAATGCAACATAACCTATGCTGATCTTTTAACTTACCTGGCCAGTGGCCTCATTAATACTGTGTATGGCCCTGTATCTGTTGTCTGTCATTGGTCTTCCATCAACACTTATTTATGAAAACTCTAGAGGCTTCATTTCCCCTTTCCCCCAAGTGTTAGCCAGATTTTGAGCCCCCCTCTACCTCGTTCCACAGTTGATGTTTATGGACCCTTTTGCTTACAAGTTGTCAAGGGAGAGGTGTATATGTTGTGTCCACATAAGTGCCTTACAAAAGTAAGATAACTAATCCATGGAATTTCATCAATAATACAGAAAAATTAAGGAAAAATATAAGAATCTCAATTTGTGCAGTCATTCCTTATAGCTCTACTGGTCAAATAGCAAAAGAGCTATACAATTTCCTTTCATTTGGTGTATGCCTGTTCATCCTGAAAATGTTGTTATAGATCCTCCTTCTGAACAGATGGTCACATCAACATGGTGTTCTGACTAAAACACTTATTGTGATGTCGTGTTGGTCCTAAATGAAAATAGTGCCAATCTGACATCCAATATGGGTGCCATGGTGGCCTAAATAGATGGTCATAGCTACATGGAGTTTTGCTAAAAGACTTCTGTGTAATTAATACTAAATAAAATAAATGATAAATGGTGCCAATCTAACTTCCAACATGGAGTTTGGCTAAAAGACTTCTTATCGTGTCTAATTGGTACTAAATGAAAATGGTGCCAGTCTGACCTCCAAAATGGACACTATGGTGGATATCTTGAAAATCTTGTCACTACCTTTTCTATACAGACAGTCGTATCATAATAATCATTATTTAAAAAGTTCATTATACCTAGTATGCTTGCATACAAGTCAGATGAAACTGCAAACAACATAGACCCAGAAATGCCATCACATATTGTACTGGCGGATCTGGGTCTATGCAAATTGTTAGGACTAATCAGTAAAATGAACAATATAGACCTTACTCTGTTGGCATATTATGTGCAGGCAGATTTCGGTCTATGTTATTTGCAGTTGGAATCAACTTATACACGAGTATATACGGTAGATAATCACTCACAAATTGTTTCAGCAGTTATCACCATCAACTGTAACTTAATTACTCTATTAATGGCTTGTATTTAATTTTATTTTTTTAAAGAGGAAAACATATTAGTAAAAATAAATTATATCTATTTTTCAGCAATGTGTAAATTGGTTCAGGCAAGATGCAGAAATGGAAAAGAAATCTTTGAGGTAAAAATGATAGTATGCAATATCTTATGTTTCCTTTTCATGATTTATAATGTGTCAATGTGAATCTTACAGAAAATTTTAGTATAATGTGTAAATGTGAATCTTACAGACAATGTTGGGATAATGTGTAGGTATTATTTGACCATCCTTTTCCTGAATTAAAATGTGTAAATGTGAATCTTACAGACAATGTTTGGATAATGTGTGGGTATTATTTGACCATCCTTTTCATGAATTATAATGCGTAAATGTGAATCTTATAGACAATGTTGTGATAATGTGTGGGTATTATTTGACCATCCTTTTCCTGAATTAAAACGTGTAAATGTGAATCTTACAGACAATGTTTGGATAATGTGTGGGTATAATTTGACCATCCTTTTCATGAATTATAATGCGTAAATGTGAATCTTACAGACAATGTTGTGATAATGTGTGGGTATAATTTGACCATCCTTTTCCTGAATTAAAATGTGTAAATGTGAATCTTACAGACAATGTTTGGATAATGTGTGGGTATAATTTGACCATCCTTTTCATGAATTATAATGCGTAAATGTGAATCTTATAGACAATGTTGTGATAATGTGTGGGTATAATTTGACCATCCTTTTCCTGAATTAAAATGTGTAAATGTGAATCTTATAGACAATGTTGTGATAATGTGTGGGTATTATTTGACCATCAGATAATGGAAAGGTTGAATGTCATACTTAAGAGTCTGTTTAAAAGATTTTCGTTTCACCGATGGAAGCATGGTGAGACATACCATAATTATTCTCATTTAGCCTCTGCTCTAAAGTCAGTGCCCTTCAGATCAAAAGTAGATAATTTTTATCTTATATACTTGCTCCCAAAATTTAACATTTTTAGTATAAATATACCGTATATACTCGCGTATATTCCAATACCAACTGCAAACTGCATAGACCCAAGTCTGTCGTCGCATAATGCTATGCAGTTTGTAAGGACTAATCAGTAGAACAAACAACATAGACCCTGATCTACCAGCGCATTATGCGATGGCTGATCAGGGTCTATGTTGTTTGCATTTTGACCTGGATTATATGTGAGTATAGATGGCACAACATTTTAAGTAAAAAGTTATAAAAGTTTCGTAAAATTAACACAGAACAAAAACTCTTTTTGCATATGTACAAATGAAATTATTTTATTCTTTGAAGTCCATACAATACAGAAAGAGGTAATATCTCAAAGGTAAGTCCAATTAAGATGATAGTAGGTCTCTAAACCAGCACATCTGAATACAAACGCTTGAGGCATTAACAGTAATTAATGTCATGTACCAGTGACTATCAGTGGATGTGGTAAGCTTGTTACTTGCTGTTCTCTTTGGTCTTTGGGGATCCTAGTGGCTGAGTCAGGTCTAAGGCACTCACCTTTACAGATCACTCACATCTCACCTCTGTCTGCGTGAGTTTGAGTCTCGGCTCAACCAAGTGGGTATATGAGAAACCTTGCCAGTAGCTTTCCATGGGTCAGCGGTTCTTACCCCACCAAATATACTGGCTGCAATGTATAGCCCATCAAGTGCTGAAAAAATGGCATTAAACTCCACCAAACCAAACCAATCTCTTTGGTTGTTAATTAGTTATGCAAAATGATAATATGAGCACAAATTAAACTTTTTTCATTGCATGTTATAGAACAATTAAAATTAGACTAATCCTGTTGACTGATATTCCCTTTTATCGCTTAATTTGGCAGTTGAACCAAAAAACTTTATACATTTAAAGAACTCAAGAAGATCTCTGTTGTTGTTATAAGTTATTGAGAGAGAGAGAGAGAAAGCTGTTATGGTGTGTTATGTTGGCAATGGAGAGAGAGAAGTTACATGGTGATTGTAATCTTTGTTCAGTTACATCACAGCTAGTTGTGATCTTCCTTGTGTACATGGGCAGTGACAGGTTATATTCCTTGTGTACAAGGGCAGTGACAGGTTATATTCCATTGTGTACAAGGGCAGTGACAGGTTATATTCCTTGTGTACAAGGGCAGTGACAGGTTATATTCCTTGTGTACAAGGACAGTGACAGGTTTTATTCCATGTGTACAAGGGCAGTGACAGGTTATATTCCATTGTGTACAAGGACAGTGACAGGTTATATTCCTTGGGTACAAGGGCAATGACAGGTTTTATTCCATTGTGTACAAGGGCAGTGACAGGTTATATTCCATTGTGTACAAGGGCAGTGACAGGTTATATTACATGTGTACAAGGGCAGTGACAGGTTATATTCCATTACACAAGGGTAGTGACAGGTTATATTCCTTGTGTACAAGGGAAGTGACAGGTTATATTCCTTGTGTACAAGGGCAGTGACAGGTTATATTCCATTGTGAACAAGGGCAGTGACAGGTTATATTCCTTGTGTACAAGGGCAGTGACAGGTTATATTCCTTGTGTACAAGAGCAATGACAGGTTATATTCCTTGTGTACAAGGGCAGTGACAGGTTACATTCCACTGTGTACAAGGGCAGTTACATGTTATATTCCATTGTGTACAAGGGCAGTGTCAGGTTATATTCCTTGTGTACAATGACAGTGACAGGTTATATTCCATTGTGTATAAGGGCAGTGACAGGTTATATTCCATTGTCTACAAGGGCAGTGACAGGTTATATTCCTTGTGTACAAGGACAGTGATAGGTTATATTCCTTGTGTACAAGAGCAGTGACAGGTTATATTCCTTGTGTACAAGGGCAGTAACATGTTATATTCCTTGTGTACAAGAGCAGTGACAAGTTATATTCCACTGTGTACAAGGGCAGTGACAGGTTATATTCCATTGTGTACAAGGGCAGTGACAGGTTACATTCCTTGTGTACAAGGGCAGTCACATGTTATATTCCTTGTGTACAAGGGCAGTGACAGGTTATATTTCATTGTCTTCAAGGGGAGTGACAGGTTATATTCCATGTGTACAAGGGCAGTGACAGGTTATATTCCTTGTGTACAAGGGAAGTGACAGGTTATATTCCATTGTCTACAATGGCAGTGACAGGTTATATTCCTTGTGTACAAAGACAGTGACAGTATTATATTCCTTGTGTACAAGGACAGTGACAGGTTATATTCCTTGTGTACAATGGCAGTGACAGGTTATACTCCATTGTGTACAAGGGCAGTGACAGGTTATATTCCTTGTGTACAAGGACAGTGACAGGTTATATTCCATTGTCAGTTAGCAGTTCCTGTTTAAGTTATGTGACCCATTCTCACAACATGCCAAAAATCAGATGGCTTTGCAGAGTTGTTAAGTGCTAATTTAATATGCCTTGAGATTTGGCTGAAACCAAATATTTATTCCAATCAAGGCTGGAATGGGGTGCAAGAGGCCCACAGATGAGATCAAATTAGTGAGGCTCTCAGTATGGAAATGAGGTGACCAGTATAGAAATGAAACAAAAACAAAACAAACAAGAAGACAGTTGTTGGTTGAAAAATATTATGTTCAACAACTAATGCATATTTCTCTTTCTCACTCTCTCTCTCTCTCTCTCTCTCTCTATATATATATATATAAATATATATATATATATATATATTATAAACACAGAATGTGATTGTAAACATGTTCACATATGGTATCTGCAATCTTTGTTTTCATCACAAGTCAGTCTAAAGAGATGATATCGTCCTTACCTGTGTCAGATACGTATACTGAAAAATATATTGCTCGTATGGATAATGAAAAATTTATCATTTTAAGATATATAGTCCTCAGCTTCTTCGATCTTTGTCAATCATTGTAATAAATCTACATGGAAGCACAGTATACATGAATGTTACAGAGAAGTCAATTAATTAGTTTGAAATTGCAATTAAAAAGAAAAGATCACAACACAATAGTCAGTCATTAAATGTTTATATTTTAGAAAATAGAATATCAGAATAGAATTAGAATATTTTACTTGTGTGTCAAAAGTTACAATTTTAGTAAATAAAAAAGGTAAACTCTCTGAACTTGGCACCTTCAGATCTGAAACGCTTTTACATGCATCTATTACAGAGTGCCCCCAAAATTAAAAGGTGACTAAAAGGAGTGCCTAAATTAGAAAACATATGGTAGATCTCATATTTTCAGCAGTGATGTCATTGTTAAGTTCAGTTGTGTTTGCTGTTTTATGGCACAGCAACACAAGTAGTATTTAGTGCTGAGGCACTTGGAGTACCATGGGAGTCGACCCAGGCTGATCCATTTGTTGGATTCTAACCTGCACCCTTTTGGTTACAAGTCTGGTATGCTAACCTCTGTTAAAGTTTTGTGTTAAAGTTTTTGCCAAGTATGCAGGGTATCTACAGAATCGCATATGTCCCAGGTGAAACATTTAATTCACCAAACCTTCACTGTAGATATTACGAGGTTTCAGGTTATACAGCAAACCTTCATTGTAGATATTATGAGGTTTCAGGTTATACAGCAAACATTATGTACATACTAGATGCTTTTTTTATCCGGTGAGTTTCTTATGATAAATCTGTGTTTGCACAGCCATTAAGGGTCATTGAAAGTCATTGAAAAAGGAACACCTCATTTAAAGGCCTTGAAAGTCGTTGATTTTTCATCTAAGTCATTGAAAGCCCTTGAATTTGAGAGATTATGATTCAAAATGAAAAATGGAGGAAAATTTTGCTTTTGAGTCATTTATTTTACATGGTGCGAGGATTAGAAATATAGTTTGATTTTTCCGTCATCTGCTAGCCATTCTGCCATTATCAGAATCAGCGGGAAGTAATCAGACATAGTGCATAGCATCCCTTTCACATGATGTCACTCATCCACGTGCACTCTTTCTCTTCACCACATTTTTCTGCCAAGCAAGGACGATCCATTTGTGACAGAGTCTTTTTAATGAGCAATCATTGCAAAATGTCTGGAAAGTCCACATTCAGTGATAGTTTACTGCAATACAAAGACTTCATGGAGTGGGTGAGAAAACATGCGACCTCAAAATACAGAGTGCTTTGAATGGTGTGCAAGAAAAACATCGATATTTCAGGAATGAGCATTGCTGCTCTAAGTAGCCACACAAAAGGAAAGAAATGCTTGAAACTAATTAAGAAACATGAGCCTGCCATTTCAATGTCAGTGTTCATAAGGTCAGAACAAAAAACATCTTCTAATTTATTGTCGTTGCTGTCCTCTGCATCAGAAAAGCCCGTTTCAACTTCGTCAGTGGGTTCTGTAAATTTCAGTGACTGACAATGAGATGCAGTTTTGGTGGCAAGTTTCATGCAAAGCAGGAATGTGTTGAAAGCTGAAATATTATGGACTTTAAAAATAGTAAACAATCATTATGGTTTCAGCTCGTGCAGTGACAGTGGTGCTCCTTTTTGGTCAATGTTTCCAGACAGCTAATTAAGTTAACTCAGCAGTACAGTTGTGGTGAGAGGAAGACTGCAGACTGGAAGATGTCAGCAGTCCTTTTCAGGCGGCAGACAAACTGGCAGATGAAGCAGAAGAGAAAGGGGTAATCACACTAATGTCTCAGTCCAATGGACACAGAAGAAAAGGAAAAAGAAGAGCAAATGAAAGCACTTGAGTTGCAGCTGGAGGAGAAAGTACAGCAGTTAAAGAGCAGTGTTTAATATTTGGGTCCAGTTACAATGATTTTATTATCATTCGCCTTTCATATTTCATTACATTTATTTATTTCTTTATTGTTTTTGTTTCTTTTATTTAAACTAGTAACTGGAAGTAAAACACTTGATACTGAGATTAGTACATAAAAACTGAAATCTGGTCATTGAAAAGTCATGAAAAGTCATTGAATTTCAGTTCTCCTGATCTGTATGAACCCTGTAAATGATTTCTTTGTATAAATTATAATATAAAGAGCAAATTGTAGGATCAGAGGACATAACATTAGTCTATAGATGTGTTATGATATCATTGATGCATTATTAATTCATAGTAATTCTCCGGCAATAATGTCTCATGATAGGGACTAAAACTATTGATACAATTTCTCTTGTGATAATGTATCATGATACAGACTAAATTGTTGATACAGGACAGTAGTAATGATTCATAAAGTAAATGATGGAAAGTGTTTTCCTCATGGGTATTGTGTGTGTTTTTACTATTACCTCATAGACCTATGATTATTATTATTATTATTATTATTATTATTTTATTCTCCTTAAAGTACAAAATAAAAGTGTTTTTTAAATCATTTTCATGTATCTTAACAGTGTTCGGTAAATGTGTAAAAGAACTAAAAGGGAAGAAAAAAAATTGTTTTAGTTCTTTCTGGGAATTCAGCCTATCCTACAATCGATTTATGCAATCAAGTTAAAGTAATATTTCTTTAAAGTCGGTACATATGCTTACAAAGTATAAAACACGAGCTTTTTAGAGCTTTTGCTAAAATAAATCGGTCCTAAAATGTACATGCTCATTTTTAACTCTACTGGTCATAGAGCAGAAGAGCTTATGGGATGGCCTGCTGTCCATTGTCCGACCATCCATTAGTACAACTTTATTATTGCTGCTCCCCCTAAACTACTTGGAGGATCGCCATGAAACTTTACAGACACATTCATCCCAGGTCTAGTTGGTCCTAGATGAAAATGGTGCTGCTCGGACCTGCGATATGACTACAATGGCAGTCATCTTGAAAATCTTGTTAGCACTATTCTTCCTAGATGGATGGTCTTATCAACATGGGATTTTCACCAAAAGACATCTTATGATGTGTAATTGAACCTAAATGAAAATGGTGCCAATCTGACATTCAATATGGCCACCATAGCAGCCATCTTGAAAATCTTGTTATCACTGCTCCTCCTAAATGGTAAGTCATATCAAAATAGGATTTTCACCAGATGGTGTCTAGTTCATCACAAATGAAATCCAGTATGGCCACCATTGTGGTGGCTATCTTGAAAGTCATGTTATTGTTACTGCTCCTGAATGGATGACCATACTGACCTGAGGTTTTCACCAAAAGGCTTTTATGATATCTTGTTTGTTGAAATGAAAATGGTGCCAATCTTACACTCAATATGATTGCCACAATGGCCATCTTGAAAATCTTGTTATCACTACTTCTAAAGTTTGGATGGCCATATTGACATGGGATTTTCACCAAAAGACTTCTAATGATATCATGTTGGCCCTAAATGAAATTGGTGCTGATTTGACATCCAATATGGCCACCACAGCAGTCAGTTTGAAAATCATTGATTTTGTTGTACGACTTGTATTAAATCTACTTGTAAGATACAGTATACATGAATGCTACAGGGAAGTCAAATAATTAGTTCAAAGTTCTGGTTAAAAAGAAAAGATCACAACACAATAAACAGTCATTAAATCTTTATTTTCTTTCAAAAATATATTAGAATAAAATATGGATATTTTATCAAGATGTCTAAAATGGGAACATTTTCTCATCCGAAAAAAGTAAACCTAATGTTGCCATTTTAAAATTTGAAACCCCTTATAATTTACACAACAGAGCCAAGCTAGCTGAGTTGGTAGAGCATTGGATTCATAATCCAAGGGTCACAGGTTTGATACCCACCTATGCTAGCCTGGGTCGGCTGTCTCTGTGTGTCCTTGGAACAGGCACTTAGTCCCCATTTCTTTGGCATGATATAGCCAATAATATGTTAAAAGTTCTGTTCAAACAAAAGCGTCTTTTACAAGCTCCCCCCCCCCCCCAATTGAAGGGGCTAAAAATGGTGCCCAAGTTAGGATAATTACAGTAAGTGCCTTTCCCAAGGACACACTAAGGCAGCTGACCCAGACTGGCGTGCGAGGGTATCGAACCAATGACTCTTGGATTATGAATCTGATGCTCTACCAGCTATAATGAATGAAGAAGATGAAGTTAGGCAGATGTGAGTTTTCACCATTCAGAGTTGGACATGCTTTACATGATAATTTTTACACTGTTCAGAGTTGGACATGCTTTACATGATAATTTTTACACTGTTCAGAGTTGGACATGCTTTACATGATAATTTGTACACTGTTCAGAGTTGGACATGCTTTACATGATAATTTGTACACTGTTCAGAGTTGGACATGCTTTACATGATAATTTTTACACTGTTCAGAGTTGGACATGCTCTACATGATAATTTACATCGTTCAGAGTTAGGCATGTGCTACATGATAATTCACACTGCTCAGAGTTGGGCATGTATTGCATGATAATTTACACTGTTCAGAGTTGGGCATGCTCTACATGATAATTAATACTGTTAGAATTGGGCAGGTGATACATAATAATTTACAGTGTTCAGAGTTGGGCATGTAATACATGATAATTTATACTGTTCAGAGTTGGGCAATGCTCTACATGATAAATTACACTGTTCAGAGTTAGGTCTGTTGCACATGTTAATGTACACTGTTCAGAGTTGGGCATGTAGTACATGATAATTTACACTATTCTGAGTTGGGCATGCTCTAATTGATAATTATTACTGTTCTGAGCTGGGCATGTAGTACATGATAATTAATACTGTTCTGAGTTGGGCATGTAGTACATGATAAATTACACTGTTCAGAGTCAGGCCTGTAGTACATGATAATTTACACTGTTCTGAGTTCGGCATGTAGTACATGATAATTTACACTATTCTGAGCTGGGCATGTAGTACATGATAATTTACACTGTTCTGAGCTGGGCATGTAGTACATGATAATTTACACTGTTCTGAGTTCAGCATGTAGTACATGATAATTTACACTATTCTGAGCTGGGCATGTAGTACATGATAATTATTACTGTTCTGAGCTGGGCATGTAGTACATGATAATTTACACTGTTCTGAGCTGGGCATGTAGTACATGATAATTTACACTGTTCTGAGTCAGGCCTGTAGCACATGTTAATGTACACTATTCTGAGCTGGGCATGTAGTACATGATAATTTACACTATTCTGAGCTGGGCATGTAGTACATGATAATTTACACTATTCTGAGCTGGGCATGTAGTACATGATAATTTACACTGTTCTGAGTTTGGCATGTAGTACATGATAATTTACACTGTTCTGAGCTGGGCATGTAGTACATGATAATTTACACTGTTCAGAGTCAGGCCTGTAGCACATGTTAATGTACACTATTCTGAGTTCGGCATGTAGTACATGATAATTTACACTATTCTGAGTTCGGCATGTAGTACATGATAATTTACACTATTCTGAGCTGGGCATGTAGTACATGATAATTTACACTATTCTGAGCTGGGCATGTAGTACATGATAATTTACACTGTTCTGAGCTGGGCATGTAGTACATGATAATTTACACTATTCTGAGTTCGGCATGTAGTACATGATAATTTACACTGTTCTGAGTTCAGCATGTAGTACATGATAATTTACACTATTCTGAGCTGGGCATGTAGTACATGATAATTATTACTGTTCTGAGCTGGGCATGTAGTACATGATAATTTACACTGTTCTGAGCTGGGCATGTAGTGCATGATAATTTACACTGTTCTGAGCTGGGCATGTAGTACATGATAATTTACACTGTTCTGAGCTGGGCATGTAGTACATGATAATTTACACTGTTCTGAGTCAGGCCTGTAGCACATGTTAATGTACACTATTCTGAGCTGGGCATGTAGTACATGATAATTTACACTATTCTGAGCTGGGCATGTAGTACATGATAATTTACACTGTTCTGAGTTTGGCATGTAGTACATGATAATTTACACTGTTCTGAGTTTGGCATGTAGTACATGATAATTTACACTATTCTGAGCTGGGCATGTAGTACATGATAATTTACACTGTTCTGAGTTCGGCATGTAGTACATGATAATTTACACTGTTCTGAGTTCGGCATGTAGTACATGATAATTTACACTGTTCTGCATTGGGCAGATAGTACATAATAATTTACACTGTTCAGAATTGGGCATGTTCTATATGATTATTTACACTGTTCAGAATTGGACATATTACACATGATAATTTACACTGTTCTGAGTTAGGCATGCTCTGCATGATAATTTACACTGTTCTGCATTGGGCAGGTAGTACATGATAATTTACACTGTTCTGCATTGGGCAGGTAGTACATAATAATTTACACTGTTCAGAATTGGACATATTCTATATGATTATTTACACAGTTCAGCAATGGGTATGCTATACATGATAAAATAAAGTATGATTTATCTTTGCAGGAAAAGAATACTGAAGGTTCTCATCTTCAACATAAAAGGTAACAGAGATTCGAATATGTTGCTGAAACCCTTAAAGGTACACTTTCATTCACCTCTCTCAATCTCTAGCACATACAAATACACACACAAAATATGCATGTGTAAATGATAGATAGTTGGGTAGGTTGGTAGGTAGATATATAGATAAACCTAGGCAGGTAGATAGATACATGGGAGATTTCAAGGTTAGTTGGAAATGGGGTTCGAGCCCATCCATTTTGGGGGAAAAATGTCAGATTGATGTCAAATTTGCAGATGTCAAATGCTGCTGTCACAGTGAACATTTACAAAGTTTTGTTACTAAATTTGCAGAACTGTATGTAAAAATGTTGTATTATATAGTCTTACATGGCCTCAATTACTTTGACATGATTTACCTTTTCACAAATTAAATTTCCTCAGATATTTATAATTTATTTATAAAATATGACAAATCTAGTGTAGGCTGTTCCAAATTTCTTATATTTAGCAAAAGTGGTATACATTTTATTTCTGTATCATTAGATTCTTGTACATTTACATTTATAATTTATTATCATCTTTATGGAGCTGTGAAAACAAATGTCATGTATTTTTCAGACATCAAAATAATGAACATGAATTTGAGTATATTATGGTTAAATGCCAATATTCTTTGATATCTTGTTCCAGAAATAATCAATTAAAACTCGGCCTTATTTGTTTTACAGGCCTGTGATTTTGATCTGGCAGTATTTTGTCCTAACATTGCCAGCCTCTATGGTAACAGTGCAGGTTTGTTGCTTCTCGTGTATTATAATTTACCTTTTCGACATACTAGTCAACTTTGCTTACCATCTTGTTAGCTCATTATATACCCAATGGAAGGGATATCAGCTGAGGCCTGGTGTATGACGTTACATAATTGTAGGTCAGCTTGTCAGAACTTGTCCCAGAAACTGGAGTAGAATATAAAAAATACAGCATCATGTTCTCTCATTACATACCCTATCAAAGGGCTATCAGATGAAACTTGATGTATGATGGTACATTATTGTAAGTCAGTTTGTCACACAAACTGGAGTAGAATATAGGAAATAGAGCATTTCATTATCTTATTATATACCTGATGGAATGGCTATCAGGTGTATGATATTACATAATTGTAGGTCAGCTTAGAATATAGGAAATATAAAGGAACTCGGAGCTAAATAACTCTGAAAGTTTCATTTTTTTTCCCCACCGTGAGAGTGGTAGGGGCATTTAGTGTTACCACTGTACATCTCCGTCTGTCTGTCATTGTTTGAGTTGATTTCATCAGTCTATACAAGAAATTTTAATAGTGTTTTAAGGTTTTTACATATGTTACCTTTATCTCTAAATTTATATACATTTTACAGAATTTTAAACATCTCTAAATTTATACACATTTTACAGAATTGTAAACATCTTTGAATGTGATACTTTATTTTGTACTTAATATTTACATTTATTTGAAAGGGTTTGTATTCCAAAATTTGTATGGGATACCTTTTGGGAATTTTTCAAACTTTACCTTTAGTTGGCAAGATATAGCCACTTTTGTGCTGATGTGCCATAATCACAATTATATGCACACACACATTAATTTTATTACATCATTTTTTTATATACATTAAACAAGATTTTCTTAAGTAGATGAGTTGGTACAGTGCATAGGGTAAATGTTGGAAAGTCTTTTCCAGGAGCTGTAGGAATATTAGTAGCTATCAAAATGAGTTTATAACTAAAGCATTTCCAATACAAATTATCAAGGCACTCAGTTTAGAACTAAAGCATTTCCAATACAAATTATCAAGGCACTCAGTTTAGAACTAATATATTTCCATTACAAATTATCAAGGCACTCAGTTTAGAACTAAAGCATTTCCAATACAAATTATCAAGGCACTCAGTTTAGAACTAAAGTATTTCCATTACAAATTATCAAGGCACTCAATTTAGAACTAAAGCATTTCCATTACAAATTATCAAGGCACTCAGTTTAGAACTAAAGCATTTCCAATACAAATTATCAAGGCACTCAGTTTAGAACTAAAGCATTTCCAATACAAATTATCAAGGCACTCAATTTAGAACTAAAGTATTTCCATTACAAATTATCAAGGCACTCAATCTAGAACTAATATATTTCCATTACAAATTATCAAGGCACTCAGTTTAGAACTAAAGCATTTCCATTACAAATTATCAAGGCACCCAGTTTAGAACTAAAGCATTTCCAATACAAATTATCAAGGCACCCAGTTTAGAACTAAAGCATTTCCAATACAAATTATCAAGGCACTCAGTTTAGAACTAAAGCATTTCCATTACAAATTATCAAGGCACTCAATTTAGAACTAAAGTATTTCCATTACAAATTATCAAGGCACTCAATTTAGAACTAAAGCATTTCCATTACAAATTATCAAGGCACTCAGTTTAGAACTAAAGCATTTCCAATACAAATTATCAAGGCACTCAGTTTAGAACTAAAGCACTTCCATTACAAATTATCAAGGCACTCAATTTAGAACTAAAGCATTTCCAATACAAATTATCAAGGCACTCAATTTAGAACTAAAGCATTTCCAATACAAATTATCAAGGCACTCAGTTTAGAACTAATATATTTCCATTACAAATTATCAAGGCACTCAGTTTAGAACTAAAGCATTTCCAATACAAATTATCAAGGCACTCAGTTTAGAACTAAAGTATTTCCATTACAAATTATCTAGGCACTCAATTTAGAACTAAAGCATTTCCATTACAAATTATCAAGGCACTCAGTTTAGAACTAAAGCATTTCCAATACAAATTATCAAGGCACTCAGTTTAGAACTAAAGTATTTCCATTACAAATTATCTAGGCACTCAATTTATAGCTAAAGCATTTCCATTACAAATTATCAAAGCACTCAGTTTAGAACTAAAGTATTTCCATTGCAAATTATCAAGGCACTCAGTTTAGAACTAATATATTTCCATTACAAATTATCTAGGCACTCAGTTTAGAACTAATATATTTCCATTACAAATTATCAAGGCACTCAATTTATAGCTAAAGCATTTCCATTACAAATTATCAAGGCACTCAATTTATAGCTAAAGCATTTCCATTACAAATTATCAAGGCACTCAGTTTAGAAGTAATATATTTCCATTACAAATTATCAAGGCACTCAGTTTAGAACTAAAGCATTTCCATTACAAATTATCAAGGCACTCAATTTAGAACTAAAGAATTTCCAATACAAATTATCAAGGCACTCAATTTATAGCTAAAGCATTTCCATTACAAATTATCAAGGCACTCAGTTTATAACTAAAGCATTTCCATTACAAATTATCAAGGCATTCAGTTTAGAACTAAAGCATTTCCATTACAAATTACCTAGGCACTCAGTTTAGAACTAAAGCATTTCCATTACAAATTATCAAGGCACTCAGTTTATAACTAAAGCATTTCCATTACAAATTATCAAGGCACTCAGTTTAGAACTAAAGCATTTCCGTTACAAATTATCAAGGCACTCAGTTTATAACTAAAGCATTTCCATTACAAATTATCAAGGCACTCAGTTTAGAACTAAAGCATTTCCATTACAAATTATCAAGGCACTCAGTTTATAACTAAAGCATTTCCATTACAAATTATCAAGGCACTCAGTTTAGAACTAAAGCATTTCCATTACAAATTACCTAGGCACTAAATTTAGAACTAAAGTATTTCCATTACAAATTATCAAGGCACTCAATTTATAGCTAAAGCATTTCCATTACAAATTATCAAGGCACTCAGTTTAGAACTAAAGCATTTCCATTACAAATTACCTAGGCACTCAATTTAGAACTAAAGCATTTCCGTTACAAATTATCAAGGCACTCAATTTTAGCTAAAGCATTTCCATTACAAATTATCAAGGCACTCAGTTTATAACTAAAGCATTTCCATTACAAATTATCAAGGCACTCAGTTTAGAACTAATATATTTCCATTACAAATTATCAAGGCACTCAATTTATAGCTAAAGCATTTCCATTACAAATTATCAAGGCACTCAATTTATAGCTAAAGCATTTCCATTACAAATTATCAAGGCACTCAGTTTAGAACTAATATATTTCCATTACAAATTATCAAGGCACTCAGTTTAGAACTAAAGCATTTCCATTACAAATTATCTAGGCACTCAGTTTATAACTAAAGCATTTCCATTACAAATTATCTAGGCACTCAGTTTATAGCTAAAGCATTTCCATTACAAATTATCTAGGCACTCAGTTTATAACTAAAGCATTTCCATTACAAATTATCTAGGCACTCAGTTTATAACTAAAGCATTTCCATTACAAATTATCAAGGCACTCAATTTATAACTAAAGCATTTCCATTACAAATTATCAAAGCACTCAATTTATAACTAAAGCATTTCCATTACAAATTATCAAGGCACTCAGTTTAGAACTAAAGCATTTCCATTACAAATTATCAAGGCACTCAGTTTAGAACTAAAGCATTTCCATTACAAATTATCAAGGCACTCAGTTTAGAACTAAAGCACTTCCATTACAAATTATCAAGGCACTCAATTTAGAACTAAAGCATTTCCATTACAAATTATCAAGGCACTCAATTTATAGCTAAAGCATTTCCATTACAAATTATCAAGGCACTCAGTTTATAACTAAAGTATTTCCATTACAAATTATCAAGGCACTCAGTTTAGAACTAATATATTTCCATTACAAATTATCAAGGCACTCAGTTTAGAACTAATATATTTCCATTACAAATTATCAAGGCACTCAATTTATAGCTAAAGCATTTCCATTACAAATTATCAAGGCACTCAGTTTAGAACTAATATATTTCCATTACAAATTATCAAGGCACTCAGTTTAGAACTAAAGCATTTCCATTACAAATTATCAAGGCACTCAATTTAGAACTAAAGCATTTCCATTACAAATTATCAAGGCACTCAATTTATAGCTAAAGCATTTCCATTACAAATTATCAAGGCACTCAGTTTAGAACTAAAGCATTTCCATTACAAATTATCAAGGCACTCAATTTATAACTAAAGCATTTCCATTACAAATTATCAAGGCACTCAATTTAGAACTAAAGCATTTCCATTACAAATTATCAAGGCACTCAATTTATAGCTAAAGCATTTCCATTACAAATTATCAAGGCACTCAGTTTAGAACTAATATATTTCCATTACAAATTATCTAGGCACTCAATTTATAGCTAAAGCATTTCCATTACAAATTATCAAGGCACTCAGTTTAGAACTAAAGCATTTCCAATACAAATTATCAAGGCACTCAATTTATAGCTAAAGCATTTCCATTACAAATTATCAAGGCACTCAGTTTAGAACTAATATATTTCCATTACAAATTATCTAGGCACTCAATTTATAGCTAAAGCATTTCCATTACAAATTATCAAGGCACTCAATTTAGAACTAAAGCATTTCCATTACAAATTATCAATGCACTCAATTTATAGCTAAAGCATTTCCATTACAAATTATCAAGGCACTCAGTTTAGAACTAATATATTTCCATTACAAATTATCAAGGCACTCAGTTTAGAACTAAAGCATTTCCAATACAAATTATCTAGGCACTCAGTTTAGAACTAAAGCATTTCCATTACAAATTATCAAGGCACTCAATTTATAGCTAAAGCATTTCCATTACAAATTATCAAGGCACTCAGTTTAGAACTAAAGCATTTCCATTACAAATTATCTAGGCACTCAGTTTAGAACTTAAGCATTTCCATTACAAATTATCAAGGCACTCAATTTAGAACTAAAGCATTTCCATTACAAATTATCAAGGCACTCAGTTTAGAACTAAAGCATTTCCAATACAAATTATCAAGGCACTCAATTTATAGCTAAAGCATTTCCATTACAAATTATCAAGGCACTCAGTTTAGAACTAAAGCATTTCCATTACAAATTATCTAGGCACTCAGTTTAGAACTTAAGCATTTCCATTACAAATTATCAAGGCACTCAATTTAGAACTAAGGCATTTCCATTACAAATTACCTAGGCACTCAGTTTAGAACTAATATATTTCCATTACACATTATCAAGGCACTCAATTTAGAACTAAAGCATTTCCATTACAAATTATCTAGGCACTCAGTTTAGAACTTAAGCATTTCCAATACAAATTATCTAGGCACTCAGTTTAGAACTAATATATTTCCATTACAAATTATCAAGGCACTCAATTTAGAACTAAAGCATTTCCATTACAAATTATCTAGGCACTCAGTTTAGAACTAATATATTTCCATTACAAATTATCAAGGCACTCAGTTTAGAACTAAAGCATTTCCAATACAAATTATCAAGGCACTCAGTTTGGAACTAAAGTATTTCCATTACAAATTATCAAGGCACTCAGTTTAGAACTAAAGTATTTCCATTACAAATTATCAAGGCACTCAGTTTAGAACTAAAGCATTTCCATTACAAATTATCAAGGCACTCAGTTTAGAACTAAAGCATTTCCAATACAAATTATCAAGGCACTCAGTTTAGAACTAAAGTATTTCCATTACAAATTATCTAGGCATTCAATTTAGAACTAAAGTATTTCCATTACAAATTATCAAGGCACTCAATTTAGAACTAAAGCATTTCCAATACAAATTATCAAGGCACTCAGTTTAGAACTAAAGCATTTCCATTACAAATTATCTAGGCACTCAGTTTAGAACTAAAGCATTTCCAATACAAATTATCTAGGCACTCAGTTTAGAACTAATATATTTCCATTACAAATTATCAAGGCACTCAATTTATAACTAAAGCATTTCCATTACAAATTATCTAGGCACTCAGTTTAGAACTAATATATTTCCATTACAAATTATCAAGGCACTCAGTTTATAACTAAAGCATTTCCATTACAAATTATCAAGGCACTCAGTTTAGAACTAAAGTATTTCCATTACAAATTATCTAGGCACTCAGTTTAGAACTAAAGTATTTCCATTACAAATTATCAAGGCACTCAATTTAGAACTAAAGCATTTCCATTACAAATTACCTAGGCACTCAGTTTAAAGATGACATTATAACTTTTTTAATTATCAGCTCCCGCATAGATTTATATACGTGTAGCTTTATTGTCGAGCCCACTTTAATGCAAAAGTGAGACATTGCAGTAACTTTTCCAGTGTCAGTGGCGCTACATCAGTAGTTTAAGGTTTTGGTTAAAGTTTTTCATTTCCATGTTGCATAAACCCTTTGATAGATTCTCATCATACTTGGGATGAATCATTATGAAGCTAAGACAATTCTCATCATACTTGGGATGAATCATTATGAAGCTAAGACAATTCACATCATACTTGGGATGAATCATTATGAAACTAAGACAATTCTCATCATACTTGGGATGAATCATTATGAAGCTAAGACAGTTCATTCTGGGACATACACTCTCGTCCCTTTGATCTTGAGGTCAAGGTCACAGTCATAGAAAATTGCAATAAGGTTTTGGTTAAACTTTTTTTATTGGCTTATATTTCCTAAACCTCTTGATGGATTTTATTATACATTGGATGAATCATTATTAAGCTAAGACAGATCATTCTGCAACATGCTTACTCTCCCCTTTTGGCCTTGGAGTCAAGGTCACACATTTTACAACAATGCTTTAATCATAGGCTTGGCATGCAGTCCATGACCTTCATGTTGGTTTACCAATACAATGAAGAAATAAAGAATGTGAAAGTTAAAGCAGTTAAACAAGTATATAAAATCAAACTTCCCAAAACTGGCCCCTCTGTAATCCTGTCTGCTCTACAAACTTGTCATATGTTTTGGTCCCAATAAGTCCATTCTAATGCTACTCAAACCTCTGTATACTGGACACCTCCATAATTCAGCCCAATAATTCATGGTTTAGGAAAGCTTGATTGTAATTACTTGACATGCATTTCCAAATCTATTTGAGCAATAGCTTCAATTTTGCTTTTCTATGAGTTTGGTACTAATTTAAATTGAGTTATTAGTCAAAATTACTATGTCATTAGTATATGCATTACCGTACACACCTAAGAATAATCAGACACATTTTGCTACTACACTGACACTTATCTATAGAGATTGATTGGTTTCTAATGGCACCTTCAGCACCTTAGTTTCACTATATCATGCCAAGGAAATAGGAGGTAAAGTGCCTTTTCCAAGGATACAAAGAGGCACCTGAGCTGGGCGGGTATCCAACCCACAACCAACCCTTGGATTTCAGAAATTCTGTCCCTTTTTTTGCCAGGTTTTTGTTATGTAGAGGATAAATATGAAAGTGAAAATGAGATTCAGATTTGATAAATGTTGTTCTGCGTGGACAGGGAGTCCTGTATAGTGATGTGTCTTTTTGATGGATGTCTAAGTTTGCTTCTCTTGTCCTTCAGATCAAACAAACAATACAGTGACTTTGGACAGCCAGATGAAAAGGTGCATGTTAAATAAGGAATCATGGGATAAACTGTTTGACCTTGAAAGCCATGAAGACCAAGAAAGTCTTCAGAACATTACAAAGGAAGGTAACAGCCAGATGGACTATCACCCAACTCCAGCAAAGAGAGCAAGGATAGATGTGACCAATGGACAGCAAGAAAACACAAGTACAGTCACAAATGGAAATGTTGAGCATGAAAATCAAACCCCAGATACAGCTACAAATGGACATTCCTCTTCCTTTTTCTCTTCTGAAAACTGTGATAACCAAAGCCAGAGTTATAGTCAGTCCATAGGGAAATTGTTGCCTGTATCGCACTGCCTTCCTTCCATAGCCCATGCTTTGGCATGTGCAAGCCAGGGGAGGATATGCTTACCTGCAGAATTGGATGACTTGCCAGAGTTACCTGCACATTTTAAAAGTGTAGACCATATTCAGATTTTGATCACAGGAAGTATTCACTTGGTAGGGGGAGCTATGCGACTCATTCAAAATATACCAGATGATGGCAGTGAAACAGATTAATGTTGGGTGCAAATTTTAATATATGATAAATGTAGGGGCCTTCCAGAATTAAAGGTACATGGTGTAGGGGTGGATGGCACTTTTTTTTTCAAAGACCACTCATCACACTTTGATTAAACTGGCCAACATAGAATACTTATAACAGTTTGTATTAATCCCATCACCTATATTTACTAAAATTAATCACTCCAGCCCAGCCCTTAATTTTGGAACATCCTTAGAATTACAGCAGCAATCCAAGATAAGATGAGATGATTTGGGAACCATTCTTCATAGAGCATACAAAACAAAACAGCAAAGATGTAATGTAATGAATGAATACACCCTTCTTTTATTTTCCTTGCTAAGACAGGATTCTTCTTCGAATTTAATTTTTGCCAAGCTGTTGTGGACTTTCATTTTAATTAACTAGCCCAAACAAGTATAAATGTTCTTATAAGTTTCTAAACCATGTATGAAATTTTCATTAATTGTATAAGTTTACTGAATGCTCAATTCAAGATAGTTTTGCAGTTTTTTTTAAATACAAGATATATCGAATTGCAGTTTTTTTACGATCCAAAATTCTTGTCTACATGACATTAGCTTCTGCTTAATAAAGTTCATACTGATATAAATCTAGAGTGTTTTTTTGCACAATTAATGTGTGTGTGTGTGTGTGACAGTTTGATGCAAAATCATAGTCATATGGGCCATTTGTGACATAAAATATCCATAAGTGGCACAAAATTTAATAACTAACGTATCTTTATTTTCAATAGAATTGATAGATACTATCCTCGAGAAGGCTTGACTTTTTGGAAATTCTCAAGCTAAAAATAATATTTTCCAGAGTCAAAACTGACCCAAGCTTAACCCTTAAAGCGCTGTATAGTTTTGTAGCACAAGATCCCTCAGTGCTGAATTAGTTGAGAAAAGAAATGAAAATTGCACTCTGCTTTGTAATTTCCCTGCATTTCAATTACTGTACATAATAGATGCACAAACCCTATATGAAAAATAATCATTGATGTCTGAACTTTATTATAAGCATCAAGTCACATATGTAACTTTATCATATTTGCCCTTACAGGTGCAAATACAGGTAAATATATAAATTACCTTTGTATTTCATCTGTATTTTTGTATCTTTTTTAATGAAAAAGTTCTAATATGTCTAAAAAATACTCCATTCATTCGTAGTTAAACCATATATATGTATATCTGTTACAACTTTATATCCAAGTTGTGAAAATCACAGGTGTAGAATAGGTAACAGTTAATGAGCAAGGAACACCACAAGTACGTTTACACCCCTAAAGTCTGTAATAAATGTTCACAAAGCTTTGCAGTTTTCTTGTTATTTATTCTACTATATGTCTGTCATCTAATGTCCACTTATGAGTTTACAAAGACAGTCACCTGTCAAGTTCATTACCTGCTCAGGTGTTACTTGCTTAGAATATTAAGAAATATATCCCACCTCATTTTGGGGGGGCTGAAGTATGGGGTTGATATCACATACTCAGCTGTCCAGTAAAAAATCAAAATCAGATCTATGCACCAAACCCATGGCTATAACCAATGGAAACAAAAATAAGAGTTTCAATTCATCAGGTGCAACAGGCTTCCATTTCCTCTTGCGGCTGCAGTCGATCAAGTCTGCCCCATTTATTCTCTGCTGTGCATAAAGATTTATTTGATCTATGATCAGATGCAAGAAATCCTAATATAAAAAATAGCCTTAAATGGTCTATAGGCTTGATATTCTCCAATTACACATTTAATTTTGAAATAACGCCAAACAGCTCAGGTTGACCAGCATCATTTTCGGGCTCAAAATCACTCACTGGCATTTACACTAACACTTTCCCAGCTCTAATAATCTCATATACTTCAAAACTTTCAAAACAAAATTACTGTCATCATCGCTATCATCAGCCAGTATTTGCCAAATCAAATCATCATCTCAAGATGAACCATCTTCGGAGTCGGCCATTTGGAGTTTTCTAGGTAGTGCCCATCATAAACATACATTTGTAAAACTTCTTTGATGAATACAAGGTTAAAACTCAGACAAAATGCTTGTTCCAGGGCCCAATGTACCATTCAAATTTAGATTAACAACCATTCATGTGAAGCCATAGTACCAGGATGTGTAAACATTTGCTAACCTGAAAAACAACTTATGTCGCGACAAGCAGTATGAGACCTCTACCAGCAGCGCAACTTATGACATGACTAGCACTTTAAGGGTTAACATATTATTTCCCCAAAGTCAAAACTAACCTTACCTTCATTAAATCGGTCTTGATCCTTCAGAACTATCAATTGTATTTTGGACTTGTGATCTTGGTCACATACTATAAGACAGGATCAAGCTGAGATTATTCAATTTTTTTTTACTTTACAGTGTAAAGTATAGACCTCATGGCTTCATGGAAGACTAACTAGCAGTTTATGAGTCAGCCACAGTTTGAAATTTATCAAATGCTAATGAGACAAAGTATTCGGTCAGATCAGGCTGTGTTTCTCAGGGAACCGGATAGAGAAAGAGTATATTATTAATAATGTGACATTCCTAGGAGCTCATTCAAATGGTGTATTTACTTTTTTGTTTGACATGGGTACCTCTATTTCATGCAGAAATCGTATTGCTTTTATCCCTCTTTACTGTATATACACCGCGGTCATATGAATATTCTTTGCAAATGAGGTACAAGGTGACCATGCAAATAGTCTTTCAAGTTAAGGTACATGGCAGCCGTGTGAATAGCATCAACCATAAATAATTTCCGATAATTTATTAGTAGACTATTATTGAATATTTCAAGTGGTAAGAGTAGTTCCAGGCTGGGTGTACAATACCAAAACTTTATGTGTGCAATATGGAAACACAGATTTGACATCTGTATCGAACACCAGATGAGCCATATAATATTGAATGGGTATGCAATAAACTGGTGTATACAGACAGGGCTTGCCTGCACAGAATGTGTACAACTTGGGCAATTGAAGGGCTGTGAAAAAAGGACACAGTCTAAATCTTCTGAACACGAAGTATTAAGCATTCATCCGAATTCGGAATAGTTGATCAGTTTAATGGTTGACATCAAGATTCTACCCCGACCCCACGACGAAGATGCCTAAAATAGTGCCAATGGCAATGATCACTTAGATCCAGTTGAAGCCACACCAAGCGATTTCACCCAAGCTATATTGGAATGGCATATGATATGCATACTACAGCAAGCTCTTTCTTCTAGATTGTTGACAAGTGAGTTGGATGAAACTGGATCATTTTTAACCCAATGTGGCAGCACACTGGGTATAAGTCCATATCCCCACCCATGCATAAACTTAGGAACATTGAAGCCGGGCATACAGGATTACCTTTCAACTTTGGCAGCTGGCCCGGCCCACAAGTTATATATCATTTAGAGTACACTGTCCCAGCTGCCAACCAACTAGCCCACCCATCCAGATAATCAATATACAGTTTTGGTGGTCATGAATCAGTCATCTTGGACTGGCAAACAGCATGTCGCTCTACAGTTCCTACAGTGACAGTGTCCTACACCCAGCAGACTGCCCTTGTCAGCCGACCAGCTATACCAACCATATCCATGATACCAGTACATGGTGAACCGGCATAACATTGGGAGCTAGCCATCCAGCCTGTCCCAACCGACTATGCTGGAACAGCATTCTCCAGCTGAACCACACCCTGTGCAGGACATGACTTGGCTGACCCTACCAGCATATCCGACAGGTATATTTTGTTTTATTCATGGTGACGATTCAGCATCATCACTGCCATACGGAATGCTATACCTCTGGATGCAGAGTGTACAGGAGGACAATCCTGCTGTCGATGAGAGAGGGGAGACACGGATTTGCCTGAATATTCCGATCCAACCATTGAAAGGACAAAGAGATATACATAATTTTGACTCTGTCAGAATGCCTTCCTTCACTGGCAGTCAATACTATGTACAAGGTCAAGGCCTCAGTGGATGTTGATGAAGAAGACGAAGATCCATCCTTCAGAATTTTATGACAATCGTCAAAGATTGCAGAAAAATTATCTGGCGTCTCTCAGATAAAATTCGCGAACCCAGATAACCGAGAAAGCCAGAAATGACCATGTCAGGGAATCGGTATTCCATATTACCAAGGTAGTGGTTAGGGCTACTCACCACACGATGGTGAATGCCCTAAAGACCTCTTGTAATCTCGACTTGATAAGAAGAGACACAATCCGATCATCTCTTAAACCCCACCATGCAGTGACCCTGTGCTCCCTTCCCTTCAGTTAGCCCCTTCTGTTTGGTGGTCGAATTAAGGAGGTGAGAAAGCAATCAGCACAGGAGTTGCCCCGTCAGCACTACGCGCAAGCCCCTATCTCTGCGCGACCCCGTTAGGAGGCGTACCAGAGAAGAGATTATCATGGACAGAAAGATCACAGGGGTAATTCTCACCAACAACAGGAACCTTTTTGTGGCCAGGCGATATGCTCCTAACTTCCGCAAGCAGGTCGGAAAAGTGGAGAAGAAAGTTTCTCCTCCCCCAGGCCTCCTGACAACCATCAATGACTTGCTGTCCCTCCAGTCCGATGGCGACCCTCCAATGGGCACCAGACTCTTTCTGCTCCACCAGACTTTTGTCAGCCTATTTCCGACAAACTATTGGGCTATCCAAATCATTTTGGAGTGGATCTGGATCTCTTTCATCCAGCTGATCCACTTTCATCATCCCCCTTCATGACGGAGATCCCAATCGATCCCACAAAGAGGGATGTTTTAAGGAAGCAGATAGAGTTTGTTCGCATAAAGCGGGCGGTGTAGGTAGTCCGAAAACCGGACTCCCCGGGTTTCTATTCCACACTATTTTTGGTTACGAAACCAATGGAAAATTTAGACCTGTCATAGGCTTGAGCAGACTCAATCAATTTATTACTCCCCCTAAGTTAAAGATGGAGACAACAAGGTCTGTCCGTCTGTCTGCACGATGCGACGTGACGAATAAGCGATCAGATTGACCTGTCCGACATGTATTTCCATATACCTATTCACACGGTATTACGCAAATACCTTTGCTTCTGCTACCGCGGGGTAGTGTACCAATTCCGCGACCTTCCATTTGGCCTTAATCTTAGCCCTTGGGCCTTCGCCAAGACGTTTAACTGCGCCATATCCCACTTCAGGGTGCCCTCCTCCACAGCGACGGCGTTACACCTAGAGGATATACTGCAAAAACATTCGGTAAGTTCGGTTTTGGTTCACGATATGAACAACCTTCTCTACCTCATTTGCAGTTTCTGTGGATAGTGTAAAAGTCAGATCTTGTCCCTTTACATTTTGTTAATCTAGGTATGGAGTTTCTACCTCGTATCAACCTGGTTCGTCGTCCTCCCAAATGTATCGACAGTATCGTTCATGCGTCGGAGAAGGCGTCCACCAGGATGTACATTTCGGTGAGGGAGTTTCTTCAAATCCTCGGCCTGCTTACCTCTCCTGAGTATGGACGTGGCACAAACTAGCCTATGTTCGACCCCTTTTTCTTCCACCTGGCTGAAGCAGTTATCATACAAGACTTGCTTCATGATAGCACTAGCTTCAACTTGCAGGGTCAGTGAGCTGCACGCGCTGTCCGTGGATCCGAACTACATGCAGTTCCGTTCCGACTGTTCAGTCGTACTAATGACGCAACCTGGTTTCATTTCTAAAAGCAGGATACTGTCGATAGGAAACCAACAAATAACTATTCACTCTCTCTCTCCTCGATCGACCCATCGAGAGACGCGAAGTTGCAAGACTCGGTACGCGCCCTCAGATGTTATCTGAGGCACACGGGGATATCCGCGGTGGTCGTCAAAGGCTCTTCCTACCGGTTGAGGCAGGAAAGCAAGACATAACCACACAAGCACTGGCCGCTTGACTAAGGGGGTTATTTGATCGGCGTACTCTGAACTCACTGGATCAGGTACAACTCGTGAAGATTTCGTAGTGTATCAATTCGAGATATAGTGGTGTCAGTTGGTGGCACGCTCCATCTACTTTATCCAGCTTTTATTTGCGTGACATGGTCTCGCAAAGGAGAGAGCTGAATTTTGTCGGGACACTGGTAGCTGCCCAGACAGTTACCATGCCCCGTTCATGAGAGCGAAATCTCAGCCCCAGATATCTATTTGCAACTTTCGCTGGATTCACTCGTGAAACTTTTGAATGTAAGGCAATAGCCAGGTGCGGGATTCCACAGGGCACAGGGATCGCCCTCACACGTGTATAAACGCATAATCTTCAGTTGTGCTAACTTTACGTTAGGAGAAGTTCATCCTTTCCGTAGAACATTCATCGTGGTCCTACAGGGTAGAGGTTGGATGCTCAAGCATTTCCTCCTGCTTTTACCTATTTTCCTAATGTTAATGTGATTGGGTAATGTATTGGACAGAGAAAGAAGATTGGTTAGTAAATTATGTTTCTCCGAAAATATTTACACTACTATCAATCCATCCCATCCTTCCCAGCAAATGTGAGAATCCTGTTACAGGTTTTGCTCAATCTTAAACTGGTAAACATTTGGGATACGGGTGGCCATCTAGCAGGAACAAGAAGATTTAATCTGTATGAGTTACTACCCTTCGTCCAAATGGAATATAGACAGAAAGGCTTTTTTTTTTTTTTTTTTTTTTTTTTTTTATCGTCTTTCAGGAAGAACTGTATTCGGACGTAGAAGAGAGTAATTCCCTAATGTTAATGTAATTGGGTATGTATTTTCGGAGAAATATAATTTACTAAAAAAAAAGGTTCCTTTTTGAAAAGTCATGAGCCATTTACCCACTAAGAGACAATCCTTGATGCAACACTGTGATTCCCTCAAAAAATATATATATTTTCTTTAAAAAAGGGTTTTTCATTGCAAAAGTGACAATTTATTTCAAAGTCTTGAAATGTATCATCATCAAGAAGAACAGGGGTGTCTCTGTGCTAATAAATCAAACAGGTCTCTGGATTTCTTGAGCTTCCTTAGTGAGGGTCCTATGGCTATAATTATGGATCCCTGTGGTAGAAAGCAGCAAGATATTTTTCAAAAGTTAAGTTGCTTTGATTCGCACAATTTTCGAAATGGGTTCCCAGAAGAGAAACTTGAGTCAAGAATGAAGGTTTTCTGCTTCAGGGAAAGCCATGAGGAAACTTTTCTCTATAAAAATTCTGTTAAAACTTTGCAAACTTTCTAAAATTGAATATGATTAGATAATGTAAGTTTTTATACACCAACTGTTTGTGACAAGGTATCTTGATATGGTCCTGTCCATCTTTCCTTAGAAGCCAGGGCTCATGTAACCGGATGAAGTGGAGCAAAACATTGCTTTGACTTTGCCTTATTTTATTACGTGGGGTAGAGATAAAGTCATTCTCTTCTCGGCCAACAGTTGGAACAATCATTGGAGCAAAATCTTTGATGGCGCATGACTAAGTCCACTATCTGTTTCAGAGATATGTGTGGTTGACACAAATAATGTGGCTTTATTTGCCAAGATAATTGCTATACAATAGAACTAATTAACTGATTTAGGGATTTGGAAAAGTGCTTTGATGAAATGGATAGCTTGATGTGTAATGTGAACAACTGAAATCTGAATGCTAGCATTTGAAAAGAAATTTGTCACGGACCATCGAAGCATACTGTCTTGATTTGCCACAGATCATCGAAGCATACTGTCTTGATTTGCCACGGATCATCGAAGCATACTGCCTTGATTTGCCACGGATCATTGAAGCATACTGTCTTGATTCGCTACGGATCATCGAAGCATACTGTCTTGATTTGCTACGGATCATCGAAGTATACTGTCTTGATTTGCCATGGATCATCGAAGCATACTGTCTTTGTGTCGTCTGATTGGATATTACATGCAGGTAGTTATAACTTGCATTTTTTATTACAATGGGGATTTAGGAAATTGTATCGTTACTCCTCCTAAATGGATGGTCGTATCAACATGGAATTTTCACTAAAAGACTTTTTATGATATCTAGTTGGTCCTAAATGAAAATGGTGCTGATCTGACATCCAATATGGCCATCATGGCAGCCATCTTAAAACTATTTTTATCACTACACCTCCAGATCAGGAAGTCATATTGTCTAGCTGGTCCTAAATGAAATGGTGCTATTTGGACTTCCAGTATGGCTGCCACAGCGGCCTTCTTGAAAATGTTGTTATCGCTACTCCATCTGAATGGATGGTCATATCAACAAGGGGTTTTCACAAAAAGATTTCTTATCAAGTCTAGTTGGTCCTAAATAAAAATGGTGCCGATCTTACATCCAATATGGCCACCATGTCAACCATCTTGAAAATCTTATAGCAACTCCTAAATGGAAAGTCATATTGACTTGGGGCTTTCGCCAGAAGACTTATAGTGTCTAGTTGGTCCTGGCTGAAAATGGCGCGAATCTGACATCCAATGCGGGCACCATGGTGATCATCTTGAAAAACTTGTTATCGCTACTTTTCCAGAATTGGTCATATCGACATAGGGTTTTCACCAGCAGACTTCTTACGATATCTAGTTGGTCCTAAATGAAAATGGTGCCCGCAGACATCCATTATGTGCAATGAACATGTTGACAATTTTGTTGTCACAAATTCTCCTGAATGGATGGTCATATTGACATCGGGTTTTTACCAAAAGTCTTTTAATTGTGTCTAGTTTGTCCTCAATGAAAATGGTGTTGATCTTTATATACAATATGGCCAGTACTGTGGATAATTAAAAAATCTTATCACTCAAGAATATCAGAAATGGTATCAATATTCTGCAGTTAAAAAGCAGAAACAGCCTAATCTCCAGTTCCTGGACATTCTTTTCAAACTGTAGAGCTTCAGTCCCTTCGAGTGAATCTTGTTTAGCTCACCTGGCCGTAAGATCAAGTGAACTTACGGTATTAACCATCATCTGTCGTGCATGGTTTGTAGTCCTACATCAGTCAACAATTGCTATTTTTAACTTCACCAAAACCACCAGATCAATTTGAACCAAACTTGTTACAAAGCATCGTAACATAACGATCTTTCAAATTTGTAAAAACGATCACAAACCGCCATCAAATATGGCCACCATGAAAAGATTTTGATCTAACAGACAGAAAGTATACTGTCATAAAGATCTTTCAATATTATTATTTTTTTTTTCATTATTATTTTTGTTACAAATGATGCTGATTCTCCATCAGATATGGCCACCATTACCAGAAAGAGGAAAATCTGATGATTGGACTGGAGCAAACAATAACCACTATCAGAATTGAATATAACCTATTCACTGTGAAGTACACCGGAAGTATATACCTTCCAACTGTGTACAATTGGACAAGACACAAAGCAACGGAGGAACTTCGAGTAAAAGTGTCCATTAGATGATGAGTTAGGCAGTTAAATCGTACAAGGGGAAATATTTGGAAGTCTTTTACGATGATGTAAATTATGAGTGATTGAACATGCTGACGATATAATAAAATTAGCACAGAATAGACAAGTGTCACATTTCTACCCACGTGAATTAGTCATCTTGTGTTAATTTGTAGAAGAGGAGTGGATGTTATCAGTAGTTTTCCATTTTATACGGACAAAAACGAGTACCTGTTTGCAAAAGTGCAGATTTTGTCATAATCAAAATTTAAATTTTTACACTTGTAATTTCTTTCGAATTTCTTTATTTACTGGTTGATTCTCTGGTCAAAATGTATATATATTTGAAAATGTAGCAAACTAGAATGAATTACCACAAAATTACATGAAACTAATAGCAACCTCGATTTTGTTTCCTACTTCAATAGATTTTCTATTTGATTTCTATTATATCCAGATTTCATTTTTTAACTGAGGATAAAGATGAGGATTTTTGTCAAACTTGTGTGGTCGCTCTCTCTCTCTCTCTCTCTCTCTCTCTCTCTCTGTTAAAAATTTCCATAGGTTCACACTGAGATGGCTTTCTGTGGACAAAAGTTAATGTAATGTTACAAATGTTCATAGGATTAACATTATGGGGCTGTTTGGGGTCTAATGGGTAATTAATATGGGAAAGGTCGTCTGGGGTCTAACGGGAAATGTAATATTAAAAATGTCCACAGGTTTAACATGATGGGTATTTATAGGGACAACGGGAATTCAACAATTGTCCACCCTTTTAGGATTTATAGGAACATTATGTAAAGTTAAAACTGAACAGACTATTCAACACGCTGTTTGTAGTGACCAATACCAAGTGATCTACTATCCAAAACGCCGCTTTGAGTGAACAAAACCACATTTACCAAGCAACGAAAAGGATAGGTATATATATACAAACACTACACCATCAACAAGCTGTTTGTACTGACCAATTCCACATTTAATAACCAACGAAAAGGGTAAGAATACATGCACATATTATACCATAAACACGCCATTTGTAGTGAGCAACACCACTTTTACTAACCAACGAGAAGGGTAGGAACACACACACTACCATCAACACGCCGCTTCTAATGACCAACACCACATTTACTAACCAACGAAAAGGGTAGAAATATATACACACACTATACTATCAACACGCCTTTTGTATTAACCACCACACACTATACTATCAACACGCCTTTTGTATTAACCACCACACACTCATCTACTGACCACACAGGATAGGAGGTAAAAGAAGGGGTATAAAATTTAAATTCCTTATAAACAAAACTAACTTCCCTATCCCGTTATAAATTCTCTATTATCCCCTTATAAACAAAGTAAAACCTCTACCCCTTCCCATAATTTCCCTACCATCCCCTTTTAAACAAAACTACCATCCCTACTACTATTATAATCCTTATAACCCTACCAATGAAATACAAGGAGAGAAAAAAAAAATGGTACATGGAGAAAAAAAACGAACATACACTTAAGGAAAGCCGTTAGCTTACTTTTTCAATCCAAATACAAATATATTCATTGTTGTAAATCCTGTATGAAGCCAAGTGTGATTTAATACTGATACTGTGGGTTTTTCTCTGTCCTAGATTGTAATTCTTTCACTAAACGTGACTACACATTGTCGCTTGATAAACATATTGGCAACAATTTTTTTTGCAAGAATATTCAGTGTAAAGTGAAACAAACTTGATTTTTCAGTTTGTTACAAATTTATATTTTTCCAAATTATCAAACTATGTCAGAATTTGGCATGAAGCTAAGTTTCTTGTAAGGTTGTGACATCGAATGTATGCATTATACATATTAAACAGGATATACAATACCAGTGTTAGTAGGTCAGCTGTCAGTGTTAGTAGGTCAGGTCAGCTGTCAGTTTTAGTAGGTCAGCTGTCAGTGTTAGTAGGTCAGCTGTCTGTGTTAATAGGTCATAGAGAACGTCTCTGATCGAAGTATAAGGGTTGCTAAATATATTCGTAAATATTGATGTCATTTGACTGAATCTGATTTTTTTAAAAAGGGTTTACTTTTTAAGGACAGTGATAGGATCTACATTGTTAGTTACAAACAAGGTACTATCAATAAAATTATCAATAAAAATGGGGGAAAAAAAGTATAAATGTCATTAACAACATTTTCAAGAGTATATTGACTTCAGTAATCCATTTCGGTGTCGTGATTATTTTATTTTAGGTAAACAGTCTATATGATACTATTTGAAGGTTAATCATTTACGAAATGTTAGTAAATACAATCTATTTAAATGTTTATTTCAATATTCAAAGCAATCGTGAATGATATTTATTTTTCTTTATGTTAAAGTTTGACCTGTTGTGATCCTGTTTATTGTCAGTAATATTTGCTATTCCGCAGACGTGTGCGTTGGTAGCAAACTTGTATTATCAGAGTTCGAAGCTAAAGCATAGGTCCTATCTCTGCATTTAGCATCATGTGATCATTTTCAATATGTCGACCACTTCATTCCAACACAAACTTAACGAACTTGAAAGAAGACTTAAAGCAGAAAATTCATCTAGAGAGCGAGATAGAGCCCGATTCCATGATGTCAGTGCTAGTCCTAGAAGACCAAAGCCAAAGCCATGTAAGAGGTTCCCAAATTTGCACACGAACTCTTCCCTTTGTTAGACTGGCACCTGCCGTTTCAGCTGTCAGTGTCAGAAAATTATAATGAATATGAAATTGCAAACTTTTTGATATGATTGCAGTAATAAAGGGTGTCAGCTCATAAAATTGAAATATGTATTCATTTATGATGTTTAACTTTAGAAATTACTTGATTTGAAGTACTGATCTACTGATTTCATAATGGCATTCCACTCTCCCTTTCATGGTTTTCTTTGTTTACATTTCGTTCAACTCGCCATCCCGAATGATATCCGCATCTGTAGCTCAGTGAATTTTCACGTCAACATCTCGAAATGTAGATAAAAATTACCTAATTCGTTTTGCGCATTAATGATTTAAACACAATTTGTATCAACATACAGAGCAACACCACTCATTCGACACTAGTACTAACATTAGTACCCCTATTTCGTGGACGGGGTACTCAAACTTTCCTATATGTATCAATGGAGCGGTGCTTTTTCAGCATATTGTCAGAAAGTGTGAAGATATTGCATACATATTCTTATACAAATCAAGTAGTCTTATTTAATACCAGTATTGCCAAATTTCACTGTAGAAACACAAGTAAAATAGCATTTATATTCTTCATACAACTTTTTCCATTGGATCGTATGCCATATTAGTTCCTCTAATAACTAATTCTGTTTTCAGCCATGTTTTTCGGTGTGCCATATAAGGACATTGCATCCTTTTTTGGAAACGTAAACAGATCATAGTAAATATGGCACACATTGAATAACGTATCGTAGAATATCCAGGTATGGTATGTCAAGCCTTATTTGGAAAGCAAATTACCGTGAGAATCTCATGTTATCTGTAATGGTGTCAAAGTACGGTTGGTGTAAACATACCAATATATGTTACCTTATATAGGCTTAATAACTTTACCATAAGCCAAACTTCCTGAAAAACATAACTCTACTTACTTAGTAGATTTGTACTCCTGTCATCTTTTTGTCTTTGATAATAGTTTTATTTGCTCCACTGCAAGGTATAGGATCACTTCGTAGCCTTGAACGTAGCCTTCTTCGTAGCCTTGAACGTGCCAAGGCTACGACATTGTAGCTAATTCGATGCATGCTGAAAGAGTGGTTTGTGTACATGTAATCTGCCATGTTGGTCCTAGAGTTATGGAAGATTCTAATTTGTATACAGAACTGAATAGTTATTGGAGCGGTTGTGTGCCACAAGTAAACAGACTTCATCTGCCTCATCTTGTTTTCTTTAATCTATTTTAAATTTGTACTTAATGTAAGTTTATGATACGATTTGTCTAATCAGTAAAAGATGCATGACGGCTCAAATAACTACTCAGTCATGTATCAAAAATGGACTCTTCCATAACTCCAGGACCAACATGGTGTGTTCCATGAACAAAAAAAACATTTTTTTCAAGCATGTATTGAATGAGTGGTGTTACTCTATATTTGGATACAAACGGTATTGAAATCATTCATGCATGAAATGAATTCGATAATTTTGCTACATTTTGAGATACTCGTGTGAAAATTCACTGAGCTACAGATGCAGATATCATTCACTATATTGAGGTTGAGAAACTATTGTCTGATAAATCAGTCCCGAAACCAATATTGGTATCTTGTGTAGTTTGAGATCCTGATCTTGCCTATTCATCTGTTCATAAAACTCTGCAAATATTGAATACAGATATGTCCACAACACATGAGTACACATATGGATTGTTTTTAGACAACTGTATTTTTCACAGCTTCTAAGTTACAATCGGTAGAAGGGGCCTTTAGATGATTTGTACAGCAGATTTTCCCTATAAAATTGGATGTTTGACAACTTATAAATCCACCTGAAATCACACAACCCTATCTCCTGTCACCATATTGAATTACTGGGCAGATAATCAGCTGTACCATCATTATCAAGGAACCAATCAGATGTGACTTTGCTTATTCACAGTGATTGTCTTCCTCGTGTAACTCAAGCATCAGTGGCATTGTCATATGACTTTCACATGATGAATATGTGACTTATTATGGTTCAACAACATGTAAAATTACAAAATGGACAGATTAATTGAGTGTTCTGAGAAATTTGGGTTACAATGTAAAATGAATCCAGCCATTTTGTAATTTGGTGTGTTGTTTGAACCATGATAATAGGCAAATGACAAGATACATACATTGATCACATGACAGGACTGAATTAATCAAACGCATTTTTCATTAAATTCCAGCTCAATATTGTGGTACCCAAGTACAATAAAAACCCAACCATTTATCACATAACATATATAATGACAGGAATTTATGAATTGTATAAAAGTCAGCTTGCCCAGGGCATCTATTGGACATCTAATATGGCTGCCACAGTGGCCATCTTGAAAATCGTGTTATCACTACTCCATCTGAATACATGTAGATAATCATATCATCGGTTTTCACAGGAAGATTTCTTATGACATCTAGTTGGTCCTAAATGAAAATGGTGCCGATCAGACATCCAATATGGCCACGATTGAAGACCTCTTGAAAATGTTTTATTGTTACTCCAACTGAATGGAAAGTCATTGGCATGGGGTTTTCACCAAACACTTCTTATGATGTCTTGTTGGTACTAAATGAAAAAGGTATGCCACCTTGAAAATATTTTTATTGCTACTCCTTCTGAATCTGAATGGATAATCATATCAACATGGGGTTTTAACTAAAAGACTTCATATGGTATCTAGTTGGTCCTAAATGAAAATGGTGCACATCTAACATCCAGTATAGCCGCCACAGCCGCCATCTTGAAAATCTTTATTCTGATACTCGGTCTGAATGGAAAGTCGTATTGACATGGGGTTTTCATTAGAAGATTTATTATGATGTTGGTCATAAATGAAATTGGTGCCACATGGACATCCAATATGACCGCCACCGTGGCCATCTTGAACATCTTGTTGATCACTACTCAGCCTGGTTAGGGGGGTCAAATCAACATGCTGTTTTCACTAAAAGACTTTTTGTACTGTACGATCTGACATATGGTATGGCCACCACATCAGCCATCATAAAAATCTTGTTATAGGTACTCCTCTGCAATAGAAATCCATGTCAACATGGGGTTTTCACCAGAAGACTTCTTATGGTATCTGGTTGGTCTTAAATGACAATTATGCCGATCTGACATCCAATATGGCCACCACATTGGCCATCTTGAACATCTTGTTATTGCTACTTCTAGATGGAAAATAATATTGATATTGGGTTTTCATTAGAGACTTTTTATAATGTCTAGTTGGTCCTAAATGAAAAATGGTGCCGATCTGACACCCAATATGGTCACTGTGACTGCCATCTTGAAAATATTATTGTTACTCCGAAACAGAAAGTCATTTCGACATGCAGTTTTCACCAGAAGACTATTTATGATATCTAGTTGGTTCTAAATGAAACAGGTGATGATCTGACCTCAAATAGGGTGGCCATGTTGAAAATCTTGCTATAGCTTCAGCTTCTAGATGGAAAGTCATTTTGACATGGGGTTTTCACCAGACAGCTTGTTATGGTGTCTAGTTGATCCTGAATGAAAATGATGCAGAACTGACATTCAATATAGCCACCCTGGGTGCAATCTTGACTGGGTTATCACTACTACGCCAGAATTTATGTTCATATCAACATAGGGTTTTTGCCAAAAGACTTCTTATAATATTTAGTTGATCCTAAATGCAAATGGTGCCCCGCAGACTTCTTGTATCAAATATGGCTGCCACGACGGCCATGTTGAAAGTCTTATCGCTACTTCTCCTGCATTGATGGTCATATTGGCATGGGGTTTTGGCCTGCAGTCTTCTAATATTGCCTAGTTTGTTCCAACTGGAAATGGTACTGATCTTACATCCAGTATGGTTGCCACAGCAGATAATTTTGCTCAAGAATATCAGAGATGGTTTCAACACTGCAGTTAAAAAGAAGAAATGGTCTTATCTTAATTTCCTGAAAATTCTTTTCGCATAATATTTAAAATCACAAGATATTTTTGTCTACTAGTGCATCCATTTCACACATGGAAAGTCAAGTGAATTAAGCATATGTTAAAGAAACATACAATGCTAAATTTGAATCTTTTATGAAATGGCTCAGATTGGTGTTAGTGAGATGCTTCAGATCCTTCATTGAAACTGTACTACATCTGCCTGAGACCTATCAGCAATGGAAGTAATTAGTCAGCACAACTTCCTGTGCATTCTATTTAAGTTTAGTGTTTTAGTCTTATATGAGGTGTATTTTCTAAGCAAATTGCATTAGATTTTTAAAAAGTTCTAATTGGGAATTTTTTATGCTGGATTGGGAAAATGGACAGTTTTTTGGGATTTCGGTTGAATTTGCGATTTTTGGGCCGCAATGAAACAGTTTTTACGTTAAATGTTTGTACTTTTTATTGCTCTTAAGATTTTTTCCAACTTAAGTTGCAGAGTTTCAACTAGGAGCTCATACTGAGATGTAGTGAACAAATGGTAGATCAAGTTAGCAAGTCATTCCTAAAGAACTATATGATTTTAGGATAACAGCAATTATTCATTAATAAGGTCTATTTGTTCTACTGCATTTTAAGCTTGGTGTTTGTATGCCAAGTCTACTTTTCAAGCAAGCATGCAGCCCCTCAGGCCATATGTTCACTTATTTGGGTGAAATTTTATTTAATAGTAACTTATCATACCAACTGCTTGATGCATGCTATAATGTCAGATGTAAAATATCTCTTTCAGTTGGTGACTTTGGGGCTACACCACGGTCTAGTTCAGCTCCTTCCAGCGGTGTGCGCAGGTTGAAGCCAGGGCCTTTGGACTGCAGTCCCCTAAAGAGTCAGCCAGACAGTGCAGAAATAGAGCAAAAATATCAGGAAATTATGAAGATGACAGGCATATTAACCCTTGATGGACAGGTAACATAAAATCTGCATAATATGTGCATAAATTAAAAGGCAATGTCAAATAAGTGCACATGATGCTCCCAATATTTTTTTATACCAAAACTAAGTGCTAATGTGAGAATTAAACAGAATGATCAAGAGAATGTTTTTCTCTGCATTTCTCCTTAGTTGACTGGGCATATTTCTGATTTTAATTTTTTTAAATTTTGTTGATGCTCTCAAAAGTTGACTTGTTCTCTTCTCTGAAGAGGAAGGGGAAACACTCTCTTCGGATCCAGGATGATTTTTGTGGCATTATACAAACAATCCTCAGTATAGCTTTAGAATAAAATATAAAATTCTGGGAAAGAAGAAAATGTTACTTGCTTGGCAAAATATTGTACGAGTCTTGGGCTTATTATAAAAAATCATTTTTCTGGCACTTTTCTTTTCTTTATTTGTACAGTAAAGAAATGACTTCAATTTCACAAACACAATTCTTAAGTTAGTCTGGATTTAAGACATCTGATTGGTCCATTTTAAGTAAGACTTAAATTTTGCCAATCAGATCGCTGGATTCTGAACTTAAATTTAAGTCTAGACTTAAGTTCTGTTGGTGAAGTTGAAGCCTGGTTAATTAGCCACAGCACAATAACTACCCCTAATACACTGTATATCATACTTCCAACAAGAATAGTTTTTTATGTTTTGTTTCAAGATTTAAGGTTCCTATCATGATTATACATCCCAGTATACAGATGGTTTGAAAGATGGAGACAAGTTTAGAGCTGCCATTGCAACATCCCATGGCATCATTTTGAGCTGTTTACTGGATAAAGCCTCCATTATTACCACTGAAATTACAGCCATATTCAAATCTTTTAACTACACTGAAAAATCCCCCAAAACTAATTTTGGCATCTTTTTAGATTTTCTTTTCCACACTGAAATCCATGCAAAACCTGAAATTTGGTAACCCTTTAATATCTAATGAAGACATGATTTGCTTATACAAACTGTAATAAGTATTTTGTACTGTTGCCTGTCTTGTCACATTGGTATTAAGGCTAATGAACAGATATATAAAGCAGACGAAGCTGCCCTGCAGTCACCCGTTTCAAAATGGAAGATTCTATATACTGATTTAAAATATTATATAAATCAGCATGTTCTTCATACCTGGCAAAATATGTTGAATGAAAACTCCACAAACAAGCTCTAGGACATCAAATCCATCACTGGAGAATGGCATCCCTCATATAGAACAAATCACAGAAATGATGTATTGTGCTGATTGTATATTGGATACACATAACTGACTCGTGTATATCTCCTAAAGGGTGAACCTTGACCAGAGTGCATACCATGCCAGTTTTCAACCAAATTGTATTTCAACCAAATTGTACATGTATCTTTATATTGATGAGAACTTGATTATTTTCCACTTTCCACAACTTCATTTGCAGAAGTTACATCCTTTGATTACCCAGCCTACTAACTTTGGTTTCCACGCTTAACTTGACCAAGGTTAGTTGGATTTTAACCGGATTTTACATGCATCATTATATTGATGAGACCTTGAATGATTTAGATTTCCAGAACTCCATGACTTCATTTTGCAGGAGTTATACCCCCTGATTTTAGTCTTAGGTTTGCAAGATGTCTGCACAACTAATGGTGGAGCTGTTGTGTTCACATATCCTTGATAAATGGAACATTACAGTGTATTATGACTTAGTTAAGCAGAAACAACAACTATTTACAAGAAAACGTGTTTTAGTAGCATTTAATGTGTATCATCAATATAGCATTGTGTATCAGAAACTGCATATCGTTGTTTGTATTGTATTGAAAGTGAGCTGCCAATACCAACCCTAACAATACCAATAATTGGTGGAGTGGTGGCTCATTTTTGCCAACTTTGGTTTATGAACCTATGCAGTACCAGTAATCATTGAATTTCAGGTGACTTTCTTCTGCAGCTTTTATATTATTGGAAGCTGCATGAATTTTACTTTATACCCCCTACAAAAAAAGTTTGTGGGCAGTATACTGGAGTCAGCTTGTTTGTCTATCAAACTTTTATTTACCTGATATCTCCTGAACCTTTTGAGATATCTTCATGAAACTTGGTATGCTTTTTTATCACGACTATACTGTAAAATATGGAGTGAAGCTGATCAGCACTTTAAGAGTATCCCCATTTTTATTACACATTGCGTCAGCTTGTCCATCTGTCTGTCCATCACAGTCTTCTCTAATTAATATCTCCAGAACCATTTGAGATATCATCATAAAACTTGGTATGTATTTGTATCTTGAAAGGTGTTTTTGTTCCATATACGATTTGGCTGTATCAGATTAGTACTTTTAGAGTTATCTCCCCACATTTAAAATTTTTATTTACACTTCATATCTACGTAACTGTTTGAAATATCTACATGAAACTCTGTATGTTCATGTATCATGACCAGACAGTGCGTCTTATAAAACAATTTTCTCTTTCTGATCAGCATTTAAAGATTTATCCACTTTCAAAAAGAGAACAATATGACTCTGCCTCCATCACATCTCTACACAGTTACTATCTTCCAAACCATTTGAAATATCTTCATGAAACTTGGTATGTATTTGTATCGTAACAAGTTTTTGTCTCATACAGGAACAGGTTTTGTCAGATTATTACTTTCAGAGTGTGTGTGGGGGGTGGGGTATTCTGAAGCACTCGCTTACTGATAGATATAGTTGTTGTTATTATTATTATTATTATTATTATTATTATTATTATTATTATTATTCAGAAAGTTCCATCAGATATCACAGACTTAGAACCACTAGGGGAGCTGGGTCATGGAACCTGTGGTCAGGTCATCAAAATGAGACATAAACACACAAACCATTTAATGGCTGTTAAGGTAAATATGTAGCGGTTCGTTTATAAATTCTCATCACATCATTTAGTAACAGAAATGCAGGGAAGAAGCATCAGAACCCTTTCTTATTAATGCATACAGTGTTGCACAAAGGATCCACTGAGTTCAAGACAATCAGTCATTCTGTCCTCCATATCTGGGGGACAAAAATTTCCACAGGGATAAAAGATTGTTTGTATTAGAAGAAATTGTTTAAAAAATTGCTCACAAGGATTGCACAGGGGTCAAGAATTGGGTGAAAAGGGGTCAAACACATAGGGAAACCCACTGTCTTGCACTCAAGGTGCTGCACTGTGCATGTGTGTAATGAAACATTATAATTGCCACATTTATACACCTTTACTGAAAGTGAAGACAGTTGCTTTATATTTACAAATGTAAAACATGGAAACTTGTGCAAAAAATCAAATATTTTGCTTTGTATTTACATTATTATTGAATTGTAAGAAATATCAGTGACATTTGACAGATACAAATATCATTGGTAATCAATTATGATATAAAAACTTTTATGAGTAAATCACAACATTTTTCATTAACATCAAGTTTTTTGAATGTTAGAGACAGCCATATTTACAAACAAACTTTTCAGGTCAATAAAGATACAGTCAAAGCCCGCTATAACGCGATATTTAGGGTCCATAAGATTCTATCACGGAAAAAGCGGGGTCGCGTTATTGCGGGGTTTAACTATATTTTACATCTAATGTATAGCATGAATAGGGTATCAACACCGTTTACTATCTGATATCGATCCGTCTTTGTTTTCCCACATGACAACCCTTTGATTGAGCCACGAGTTTGATACAGCTGTACTTGTTCAGTGCCAAGTAACAGAGAGTGGTTATTTGAACTCCCTGTGATCTTGCCGCCCAAGCTCAGTCTCTACATAAGCACCCACATATGACAATCTTTGATCAACCACCGCATTGTCTGGTGCTTGGTTGTGTATGCAGTTAAAGAAGAAACATAAGTCGGCTATTGTTTGCGCAATGATTGTATACAGGATAAATTGAAGTCCAGCGCACATGTTGGCGGCTTACGTTTTTTGATGTTTATTAAATCGTTATAATCTTTTATCAACCACCACATTGTCTGATGCTCGATTGTGTATGCAGTTAAAGAAGAAAAACATGTCAGCTATTGTTTGAGCAATGATTGTATACAGAATGAATTGAAGACAAACACAAAGAAAACTTACTGGCTTTACTCATGGATCAGTAATAAGTAACATTTCCGATAATGTTTATTTTGGCATAACACTTCAAGAAATTGGTGAAATTGTTAAATTTCAGAAGCCATGCCACAATCGAATTCATAAGTGATCTCTTCTCCAAAATGATAATAAACTTTTTTTACACTATTTCTCGTGCTTAAAAAAAAAATTTTTTTTCTTGTACAAGAAAAATACATGTACATGTATATAAAATTTCAGGAACCACACCACAAACATATTATACTCAAATTCATACGCGACCTCTTCCCCAAAATGATAATTTAATATATACATTATACACACTATTTCTCGTACTTTGAAAAAAAAAATGTTCATGTGCGAATGAATATTTGAAATTTTGGGAGCCACACCACGATCGCGTTATATCCGAATTCGCGTTATAGTGGGGCGTGTTATAGCGGGGTTTCACTGTATGTACAACCAAATTCACAAACATTATATAGTGCAAGTTGAAACAGTTATATAATGCTAATTGAAGGAGTTATATAATGCTAGTTGAAACAGTTATATAATGCTAATCAAAGGAGTGACATAGATGCTAATTGAAACAGTTATATAATGCTAGTTGAAGGAGTTATATAATGCTAGTTGGAACAATTATATAATGCTATTTGAAGGAGTTATATAATGCTAGTTGGAACAATTATATAATGCTATTTGAAGGAATTATATAATGCTAGTTGAAACAGTTATATAATGCTATTTGAAGGAGTTATGTAATGCTAACTGAATCAGTCATATAATGCTAATTGAAGCAGTCATATACTTAGCTCTACTTGTTATAGATCAGAAGAGTTTATGGGATGGTCTGTTGTCCATCTGTCCATTAGCATGTTTGTTATCGCTACTTCTCATAAACTACTTAGAGGATTGCCATGAAACTTTACATACACATTCATCCAAAGGTCTAGTTGGTCCTAAACTAAAATGGTGCTGCGCAGAGATCCAGTATGGCTGCCATAGTAGCCATGTTGAAAATGTTGTTATCGCTACTCCACCTGAATCGATGGTCATATATTGTGGGGTTTTCACTAAAAGACTTCTTGTGATGTCTGGTTGGTTCTAAAAGAAAATGGTGCCGATCTGATGCCCAATATGGTCACACAGCAGTCATCTTGAAAATCTTGTTATTGCTACTTCACCTGAATGAAAAGTCATATCAGCATGGGGTTTTCATGGAAGACTTCTTATGGTGTCTAGTTCATCTTAAAAATTGTGCCAATTTGATATCCAATATAGTCAAGGGGCCATCTTTAAAACCTTACCACTACTCTTCCAAAATGGAAAGTCATATCAACATTGTGTTTTCACCAGAAGACTTCTTATGATGCCTAGTTGGTACTAAATGAAAATGGTGCTGATCTGATATCCGGTATGGCTACCATGGCAGCAATCTTGAAAATCTTGTTATTGCTACTCCTGAATGGAAAGTCATCAACATGGGATTTTCACCAGTAGACTTATTATGATATCTGATTGGTCCTGAATGAAAATGGTGCTAATCTGTCCTCAAATATGGCTGCCACAATAAACATATTGAAAATCTTACCAATAATTCTCCCGAGTCGATGATCATATCAAAATGGGATTTCCACCAAAAATCTTCTAATGGTGTCTAGTTTGTCCTAAACAAAAATGGTGCCAATCTTTCAATAAAAATGGCTGCAACTGTGGCTAATTTGAAAATTTTATCGCTCAAGAATTTCAGAGATGGTTTCAACACTCGGCTGTTAAAAAGAACAAATGGTCTTATTTTCTTATCATGAATTCATGGAAATTCTTTTCAGTCAGTAGATCATCAGTCCCTTCAAGGGACTCTTGTTTTAATTTAAGCCGTTATAAAGTGCTAATTGAAGCAGTTAAATAATGCTAATTGAAGCAGTTACATAATGCTAATTGAAGCAGTTATGTACTTGTCAAAAAGAATATCTTTTGGATATGTGTGCTGCCTCTGTAATTGGCTGTTGTTGTAAGCATTTGAGCGTATCACATGTCGATCGCCTTCATACAATACAGGCATATTCATGCACAGCATGTGCATCTGAAATAGACAGGATGTAGGAAAGTGTTATCTTACAGCACCATCTCAAGCCAGTTACCAAATAAAACCTCCATTTTTACTGCAGAAATTTCATTCATACTTGAATCTTTGAGCTGTATTGAAACCTCACAAAACAAATTTCACCATCTTTTTGGATTTCCTTTTACACTGAAAGCCTTACTAAATGTAAATTTGAAACCTGTTAACATTCCAAATTTTACAAATGCATGATTTGCTCATGCAGTCTGGAAAAAGTATTCTATACCGTTGGCTGCCTAGTCACATTGGTATAAAGGGTAATGAAAGAGCAAAAAGCAGCCAAAGCTGCCCTGCAGTCACCCATTTCTGAGTGGATCTGTCAGTATACTGACTTTTGATATTATGTAAGCAAGTTCTATATGCTTGGCAAAATATGTGAAATGAAAACCCCACAAACAAGCTTCAGAACATCAAAACACATCTTGGGAGAGTGATATCCTTCATATACAACAAATCACATACATGAGTTCGTATTGTGCCACTAGTGTATAGGATATACATACCTAACTCGTGCTTACCTGTCAACCAGAATGCACATGTTGCCAATGCTTACTAACAGTGGATTATATTCCTGTCAAGTGTATTGACTTCCTCCCTATAAAATACAAGTTTCTTATGTGAACTCGTTTAGAAGCTTTATGATGATGTACCACCAGAGAAAATCTTAGACTTTTCAAAGAATGCAGCTTATATAGTAGATTTTTACGCAATATTTTAAAGATTTTATATTATTCACTTTTATCATGCATTCTTTATATCTTTGAAGGAATTTTAACATCATTACCTTTTATCGTTTATCTTGCATGACTGCATGTTTACATTTATTTGGAAGTGATTATCCTCCAAAAGTTTTTTGGGGGATAATATCTTATCTTTACCTTTTTATAACTTAACATTTAATCAGCACTACATAGCCTAGTATGTCTGTCCCTCAATAACTCGTGAGCAGTGGGGTCTATTAACATCATCTGCAGCATAGGCATTGGTATGGGATAGGGGGAAAGGGAGTGAGGTGTATTTCATTGATAGATGAGAATTATAATCTCCATTGTCCTTCAAAAATATCTAGTTTAATATTTATGGATATTAGATCAGAAGAAGTCAATTAAAGTTAACAATTGATGACAGACTTTTAATATAAAATTAAAGTTTATAATTGATGACAGACTTTTAATATACAATTAAAGTTAATAATTGATGACAGACTTTTAATATACAATTAAAGTTAATAATTGATGACAGACTTTTAATATATAAGTAAAGTTGACATGCTGTGCAGTAAAACCTGTCTTGAGCTACCACCCCCTTCTGTCAACAAAAGTGGTCGCACAAAGCTGGTAGGTCTGTATGAGAGGACTAGTTTTCAGGTCAAAATTCATGAAGGAAATGTATCCATAATTACTGTACATATTGAAGTGCTTGTAAAGGAGAATTGATTCTTTTCGTGTTTGAATAGAAGAGGGTATTTAAAATTATTACAATACAAACAAAATTTAAAAAATCAAATTAAAACATGAATTTCACTTGACAAGGCTTTTTTTAATTGCAGTTTTGTCTTACAGTGTTGCCACCAGCAGTCATTCCCAACATTTTCATTTATCGATATATCATCGTATGTTGTGTTTTTTATTGAAAAAAATATTTTTGTTGAAGATAGACTTATGAAATATATGGTTTATTAAAATTTGCGAATTTTATTGATTCCAGGTTAACACACACTAATAGGCATTTTCAATGATAAAATAAGCAATATATCAAGCTTTTATTTGCTAATTTTGATTGTGATTTTTAAATGGTAAGCTAGGAGCCTATTTTTTGCATTTTATGTAAGGAAAAACTGGGATCCATACCTGCCTCCACATTGTAAGAAGGTTCACGAGTTATCAGGGCATGCTAAAATCAGGGAATGGTGTATTGAGCTAACATACTGTTACATACATACATGCATGTATACATGCATACATACATACATACATACATACATACATACATACATACATACATACATACATACATACATACATACATACATACACACACACATACATACATACATACATACATACATACATACATACATACATACATACTGTAAGAAAAAGAAAACCCTTTCAGAATGAAAAAAGTGGTTTTCTTGTCTCAAAGATTGCTGTATGTGAGATGAGCAATGCTGCATGTAAACACTCCTTTTGCTCTATGACTATTTGTATATGGTATGCTGTATGTGAGATGAGCATGCTGCATGTAAACACTCCTTTTGCTCTATGACTATTTGCATATGGTATGCTGTATGTGAGATGAGCATGCTGCATGTAATCACACTCCTTTTGCTCTATGACTATTTGCATATGGTATGCTGTATGTGAGATGAGCATGCTGCATGTAGACACACTCCTTTTGCTCTATGACTATTTGCATATGGTATGCTGTATGTGAGATGAGCATGCTGCATGTAAAAACACTCCTTTTGCTCTATGACTATTTGCATATGGTATGCTGTATGTGAGATGAGCATGCTGCATGTAGACACACTCCTTTTGCTCTATGACTATTTGCATATGGTATGCTGTATGTGAGATGAGCATGCTGCATGTAAAAACACTCCTTTTGCTCTATGACTATTTGCATATGGTATGCTGTATGTGAGATGAGCATGCTGCATGTAAAAACACTCCTTTTGCTCTATGACTATTTGCATATGGTATGCTGTATGTGAGATGAGCATGCTGCATGTAAAAACACTCCTTTTGCTCTATGACTATTTGCATATGGTATGCTGTATGTGAGATGAGCATGCTGCATGTAAACACATTCCTTTTGCTCTATGACTATTTGCATATGGTATGCTGTATGTGAGATGAGCATGCTGCATGTAGACACACTCCTTTTGCTCTATGACTATTTGCATATGGTATGCTGTATGTGAGATGAGCATGCTGCATGTAGACACACTCCTTTTGCTCTATGACTATTTGCATATGGTATGCTGTATGTGAGATGAGCATGCTGCATGTAGACACACTCCTTTTGCTCTATGACTATTTCCATATGGTATGCTGTATGTGAGATGAGCATGCTGCATGTAGACACACTCCTTTTGCTCTATGACTATTTGCATATGGTATGCTGTATGTGAGATGAGCATGCTGCATGTAAAAACACTCCTTTTGCTCTATGACTATTTGCATATGGTATGCTGTATGTGAGATGAGCATGCTGCATGTAAACACATTCCTTTTGCTCTATGACTATTTGCATATGGTATGCTGTATGTGAGATGAGCATGCTGCATGTAGACACACTCCTTTTGCTCTATGACTATTTGCATATGGTATGCTGTATGTGAGATGAGCATGCTGCATGTAGACACACTCCTTTTGCTCTATGACTATTTGCATATGGTATGCTGTATGTGAGATGAGCATGCTGCATGTAGACACACTCCTTTTGCTCTATGACTTTGCATATGGTATGCTGTATGTGAGATGAGCATGCTGCATGTAGACACACTCCTTTTGCTCTATGACTATTTGCATATGGTATGCTTGAGCAGTTTCAACAAACACAGAGTCTTCATGCTTGACCAATCACAGAGTCTTCATGCTTGACCAATCACAGAGTCTTCATGCTTGACCAATCACAGAGTCTTCATGCATATCAAAGGATAAATAAAAATGTGTTTGACAAGCAGCTGTACATGCAATATAAAATTGTCAGTATTGCTTTGTGATACTGAACCTCTTGTTGCTGAGTATATGTATATATATATATTAAAATTAGATTTGGTAATTATGCTTGTTTTACATTTTACATTTTTGGACAAATTGCTTAATTATTATGTTTGAAAGTAAAATATGTGTGTTTTTTATATATATAGCAAATGAGAAGATCTGGTAATAAAGAAGAAAACAAAAGAATTATTATGGATCTGGATGTCGTTCTCAAAAGTCATGATTGTCCATATATAGTGCAATGTGTAGGAACATTTATAACCACAGTAAGTATATCTTGGAAGTTTTTTCTTTTATGTTCCGCTGTGACAGCAGTAGAGGATATATACTACTTTGCTGTTGTCCCCACATCCTGTGTCTGTACTTAGTCTCAAAACCATTTTAGCGAGATATCACACAAACTATTGGCCTTGGAACAATGAATTTCTACACACTTTATCATGGTCATGAGTAGATAACATGATTAGGTTTTCAGACCATTTTAACATTTGTTTACCGTATATATTCGCCTATAAGCTAATACCAACTGCAAACTGCATAGACCCAGATCTGCCTTTGCATAATGCGCAGACAGATCTGGATCTGTGCAGTTTGTAAGGACTAATCAGTAGAACAAACAACATAGACCCTGATCTGCCGGTGCATTATGCGATGGCAGATCAGGGTCTGTGTTGTTTGCATTTGGACCCGGGTTATACGCGAGTATATATGGTAATCACATTTTTAAAACTTTTTGGACTTGAATTCAATTGACAAAAATCCTTGTTAGTACAATTAAAGCAAAGACCATTTGAGATATATAAATGAAATTTTATAGGTATATTAATTTTGTATTCTTATGTAGATGACCTGATTAGATTGTCAGATTATTATATACGTTTAATTTTTTTTATTTTTAGCATACCTGGCTAAAAGCCAAGTGAGTTCATTGTATGACCTTTTTTCCACTGTCCATCTGTTACCATTCTGTTATTACTTGCTTGTGAACACTGTTGAGGCTTCATTTCTGATCAGAGTTTGATCAGATTTATTATGTCATCTTATATCAAGACCACGGATGAGTTTATAAGCGACATTTATGCATTATTAATGAATTTATCTTTAATCTGATCAGATGAGTTTGTGAATACTCTACAAGTCATATTTCTGATATGATTTTGATCAGATTTGGTATATAAGCTTGTATCGTCAAGTTCTGTGGTCACTTCGAATATGAGCATAATCCACGCATAATAATAAGGTGATTTTGCATCTGATTCGCTTAGCTTGTGAACACTGTAGAGACCATATTTCTCATCAATATTTTTATCGGATTTGGTATGTAGCTTGTATCATCAAGATATCAAGTGGTTCGATTATGATCAAGATCCATGGAAATGAATGATTTGGTTTGGTTTTGTGGGTTCAACGCCATTTTTAAGCACATGATAGGCTATGCTTGATGGCCAGTATATTTGGTGAAGGAAGAACCTGAGCCATGGGAAACTACTGGCAAGCTTTCTCATATAACCACATTGGTCGAGTCAAGACTTGAACTATTGTACACAGATATGAGATGTGTGAGTGATCTGTAAAGGTGAGTACCTTATACCACTCAGCCACCTGGGGCGCCTTGCAAGTTAATGAGGATTCAGATTGATCTGATGGTGGGAATCAGACCTGCAACCTTCTGGTCATGAGTCTAATGCCTTAATCAGTGAGCCACCACAGCTGTCTTTGGTGTGGATCTTAATGCCTTAATCAGTGAGCCACCACAGCTGTCTTTGGTGTGGATCTTAATGCCTTAATCAGTGAGCCACCACAGCTGTCTTGGGTGTGGATCTTAATGCCTTAATCAGTGAGCCACCACAACTGTCTTGGGTGTGGATCTTAATGCCTTAATCAGTGAGCCACCACAACTGTCTTGGGTGTGGATCTTAATGCCTTAATCAGTGAGCCACCACAACTGTCTTGGGTGTGGATCTTAATGTGTATGATTTTGCATTAACAGGGTGACATATCAGCTATAAATGCATGATATCCGATCTGCTTAGAACTCTTATAGTTTTTACATAGTTTTGAATTTTTTGACTCAAGTAAAAATCACATGAGGTAGAAAGATTATTTTCATGCCATTATAGCAGTTATTCAAAGGGGTAGATACTCTGAGGCCTCTATTTGGCCCAGAAATTTAAAAATTTTCAAAAAAGTAGTTGATCTAATAATACCATGGCAAAAAAGTGATCAGCATTTGAAAAACTTTAAATTGCAATTGGTTTAAAAATTATATTGATATGCTGTCATATGCTCGTGCTAATGATGTCACATTTGCTATAAAATAGCCATTGTGTGTTACAATATGAGCTATTTTTCAAAACTTCAGGTGGTCCACATGCGACAACCAATTTCATATTTTCACAGAATATAAAGGTAGTTGTGTGAATAACCTATTACTTGAATATCGTTTTGTGTTCACATGTGGACTATGTTAAAAATGATAAAATTTAAGTCTGTCAGCATTCATTGGTACCTTGCATTTCTATAACCATCAAGTATTAACTAGATGTAAAGTGACGTTTCTGTTACAATGAACATATAAAGTGATTTTGACATAAAACAGACATTCTTATGAAATAACTAGCATTATAGATGAAGAATTTGTTATAGACAAGAATTTTCCCTGGCACGTTTAAGGATTGCATGGAGACAACAGTTGTTACATTGTTTATGATTATGTCATCAATGTTTAAAGGACAAGGTTGGATAAGAACCGATAATTAGCAATAAATTTAAGTGATTGTAAGAGCATTTTTTGTTATGGATAAACCACAATGACTATATGTCCACTGTAACATATATACATATGCAAATCTGAACATTGGGATGCAGGTAGCTAAATATAGAAGAGGCGAACTCAACCCACAATAACAACAGCAACAACAAAAAGCGCTTATGGTATTATTTTACTAACAGGGTCTGAAAGAAAAGGAATGATGATAGAAATAATGATTACTGTGTATTTTTTTCCTTACTTCGATCAGTTTAAATAGCATTTATTGTTTTAATTGGTTTTGTAGACTATATTATATCCTTGTATGAATTCACAATTTTGAACTCATCCAAACAAGATTAGAATATGAAATAATAATGTGAATCACACCCATACAAGCCATGAAAGTTTTGAAATCAGCATTGATCAAATTTAAAATGCAGTATTTGTTAGCATCATTACTAATTTGTTTCCATTTGATGAATTACTTCTGTACACAACTTAACAGTATCCTCTGCAGTAGAGAAAACTGAAGACTAGACCACGGTCTCCAGATGACTATAGCACCGATAAATAAAATTGATTGCAGTAGTTCTTGAAGAAATATTTATTGAAGAAAGGGGTTGTATTGTACAGCTATGAATTTTGCTCTACTTTTAATGCAGAAACATGTATAAACCATTTTTTTCTGGAGGGAGAACAGAAATTTTGGGACATATTATATATATGCTATCTATATATAGTAATTTGCATAACTGGTTGTCATATAACTTTAGTGGTGTAGAGGTAACTTGCTTGATTATACATCACCGCTAAATATTAAACCAGTTTGAGCCTCACTTGGAATGTTGCATTTGGTTTTTAACTTATGGAAATAAGTTTTCTTTTATTTTCTCTTCAGTGATTCATGCTTGTTCCTCCTGTGCTATTTCTTTATTTATGTCCTTCTTGCGATAAATAACTGACACCATTATCAATCAAAAGATTTGAATTAGCTTAAAAACAACCCTGAAAGCAATTTGTTTTTAAATACTGCTATTTCAACTGGTTGCTTACATTTGTCATTATCTAGCTCATGTTTGTTTATTATTCCACTGTTTCCTGAAGCTGATTAGTATAAATCTGCTTGTGACCATTCATTTGTGTGTGTGTGTGTTTGTGCATGAGAGATACAAATGGACAGACGTACAGAAGCTACAAGAATGACCATAAAGGAAAAAATTGGAGGCGACAGAGCTTTTTGGAGTTTATTCTTCGCATTTTTGACAGTGATCAGTTGCAGCATTTTGAATGTCATATAGTTTTCTTTTATCATTTATCTTATAATGTACATCTGTGTTGTATATGTGCATGTGGATTGTCAAATTCAGGCGAGATGATCGATCATCGCTGCTCCATTTTTTCTGATCAAATTATAAATGAACAGTTTGATTGCTGGCCTCACCTCTGGGACAAAATTCTTGTTATTCTTGAGTAAACAGCCTCTTTTACAAAGTTCCAATGTCCCCGGACTCGTGTGTTTGTGTGTGCGCGCCTGCTCGGGTGTGTACACACGCACATGAATGTATATAAATTCTTGTTATATATGGACTCCATATTGATGCACATGTAAAATATTTTTGACATTTTTCACAAATGAAATTTTGCTGATTAATTGTTTAATCTAACATTAATAAAAAGTGGTGTATGTCTTTTCAAGGTTTAGTTCAATGATTAAATGTTTACAAGAAGACAAATGTTATCATGTCAATTTGAAACTCAGTGCCATATCATATGACCGTGTTTATTTGAAGTACAATGGTTCGGGAATACCAACTGCATGCTGTAAAGAGAAATTGCTGTGGTATTTATCTGGATATTCATAATAGGCCATCCTTAATTTCCAAGTCATTTAATATAAAATTTAAAAACTCGGGGAAACATATGCATATTATGTCACGAATGTTGACAAAAATGAAATTGAGCACCATTTTATGATTATATTCACCACTGAATATACAGAAGCTTAAGGAAATACCCTGTATTTAAAAAAAAAAAAAATGAATGAGATAATGTTGAGTTCTAATTGGGTATGTCACAGTAATGATGTTGATGATAAAATCATGGGGAGGGGAGCAGTGCACACTGAACAAATACATTTGTATTACCGGTAATCTGTTTTACTATTAAAAAAAAATCCCATTCTTCCATTCTAGAGAGCCATTTGATATAAAATAAGAAACCAATGCCTATTCACTCATTGTCTTGACAATAAATGTATCAAAACTGATATTCTCAATCGGTGCTATAATAAAACTGTGCTATATATGTTGAACAAGTGCATCACACGCTGTATACTTTACAGCTGTTGTTACTCTCTCTCTCTTTCTCATATAAATGTATCAAATTTTGGGATCAATCATCGTCATAAGGAATACTTGTTTCGAATTAATAAAAAAAAGTAAACTTTTCCCCCAGAACAATACATGAACAAAACAGCTTTGGTCACTGACGTTTTGGACATTTTTAATTCTTCTCTTTACACAATCAGCTATTATTAATGTACAAAGTGTGTGCACTGCAATTTTTGTGAAGAAATTAAATTGATTAAGAAATACGTAAATTACCTTTTCTGGGCAATTCTGGCAAGATTTTGACAGCAAGTCAGTGCTAAACATAAACATGAGCTAAACATTTTAAATGAAAATGAAAATAGGTGTCAGAGGTAATCAACTGAACCTAATCATTTAAGCAATGCTGCAAAATAAAACTCATGTTCAGTCTTATCATTGACTATTATGAATATTGTGTGCAAATACACAATTTGTGGTATATAGTTTTGGCAATAGGTGTGATAGGAGGTTTTTAGAGCTATTTAATGGTTGCTTTCATTTATTAAAAGCAGTCCTGGATTAAAATGAAATATATATTTAAGGAAGAGAGAGGGGCATATTTTATCTATATAAGTTTCATCTGGATCTGATTAGGGGCCCAAATTGACTCGTACAGTACCCACCTCTTTTTCTACAGTATTGAATTTTCTAGTCTTGGACCTATTTTGGTCTGCAATGTCTGGTGTGGGGGCATATTTGTTTTACAAACACAAATCTGGTTCTGAGATCTTCGCTAAAACATCTGAAAACAACATACAAATGTAGTCTTACCAGTCCATTTTTCCAATTATCAGACTGTTCTTTAAAACAATGGAACCATTCGGAAAACAATAGTTCAAAATTAAACCTGTTTATCTGTCAGTAGGGTTTATTAAATGTTTGTAATGGCAACTGTTGGCATGGGATTTAAAAAAATGTAACTATAGTAAATAGTCTTGAATGCTATAATTTTTAAAAAGTGTTGGGTTTTTTTTAGGATATGGATAAAACCTGGTGTAGCAGTGCAGGTATTTTCTGCAGTCATAAAAATAGTTATACTTTCAGATGTTTGACCACAAAGTGTCGGGGGGGAGGGGGGTTGCCCCAGGCACCAGAGGTCTTGGGGCGCCAAAACAGCCGATACAAATTTGGGCCTCTTATTCTGGCCCTTTGGACAATCAACCATTTGACCACTTTACTGTACAAGTATAGTAAAAGTTTAGAATTACAATGAGCTGTTTCAACTCCAATCAAGATAAAAATATAATATTGCAAAATTTTAATTAGGTTTTCTGAGATTTTTATCACTTGGTTTCTTACATGATGTTTAATTTTGTGGATTGAGTGAGCTTTCTGGCATAAGGTAAAACAATCCGAGCATTGAATTTAGAAAACCATACAGACTGTGATTGCGCAAGAGCTGTTTAATATTTTAAAGGTTGATCAGGGCAATATAGTAAAAGAAAAATGTTATTCTTAAGAGCTTAATATGCTTACAGAGTGAAGTATGGATCTGTATGGAGTTAATGTCAACCTGCTTAGACAAGCTTATGAAGAAAACAAAAAGGCCCATTCCTGAAAGAATGCTGGGAAAAATGGCTGTAGCGGTAAGTATAAAAAAAAAAAAAAAAACCCACACACGCACATTGAACAATCAAACTCTTCTTAATTATTTCCATTAAACTATCACCCCTTGCAGGCTTAAGGGTGGAGAATGGAGATAGGAACCATGCTGGCTTAGTGGCTAGTGTGCAGGTTCAAATACTACCATCAGATCAGCTCAGGTCAGTTACCATGGTGTGTCCTTGGGCAAGGAACTTTACTCCAGTGGTCTTCGTGCTAAATAACCTAATTGCATTGCTGTGCCATAAAACAGCAAACCAAAATCATAACCATTAAATTATCTCAAGATTAGAGGAAGAGTTAAAGTCTTTTAACACAATAACTCTTTTCTTGAGGAAAAAAAGAGAGGGAGAGGTGCAGCTAGGCAAAGAGACAAAACAGACATGGTGAAGAAGAGATAGATGGGCAGAGAGAAAGAGCATGAGAAAGAGAAAATAGTTGGTATGATTTCTGTTTACTTAAGTTAAATGTAATTTTTTAAAATGTGTTTGATGTGCTATGAATTCATACTTTTTCATGGGTATCAATTTTTGTGGGATAACAGATTTCATGGATTTCATGTTTGCTACCAACCATGAATTTAAAAACCCAGTGGACAATGTTCCTTCTGAGGACACAACATGATCCTGTCTTTGATCCACAAATTTAAAAACTCAGTGGACAATGTCCCTTCTGAGGAAACATGACTCTTTCCTTGATCCACAAATTTAAAAACCCAGTGAACAGTGTTCCTTTTGAGGAAACTACATGACCCCTTCCTTGATCCACAAAATTTAAAAAAACGTTCCTTGATCCACAAATTTAAAAACCTAGTGGACAGTGTTTCTTCTGAGGAAAAAGCATGACCTCTTCCTTGATCTGCAAATTTAAAAATCCAGTGAACAATGTTTCTTCTTTGGATACAATGTGACCACTTTCATAATCCACAAATTTAAAAACCCAGTGAACAGTGTTCCTTCTGTGGAAACAATATGACACCTTCCTTCATCCACAAATTAAAAAACAGTGAACAATATTCCTTTAGTGGATACAATATGACCCGTTCCTTAATCCATGAATTAAAAAACCCAGTGAACAATGTTCCTTTAGTGGATACAATATGACCCATTCCTTAATCCACAAATTTAAAATCCCAGTGAACAATGTTCCTTTAGTCGATACAATATGACCTGTTCCTTAATCCACGAATTGAAGTATCAGTGAAAATGTATGAATTCACAGTATCCAGTGCAAGCAGCATTGATCTGTTCTATCTCTTTGCAGATTGTCAAAGCCCTTCACTACCTCAAAGAGAAACATGGAGTCATTCACAGAGGTAGGAATAAAGTATTTGTTTTCATAGCATAGCTATAGCTGTCGAGAGTGTTCAAATCTGAATTAAAGGCATACAGTGCTAAATTTTGTACAGCAAAAAACACCTTACCCAACACAGTCTAATGTCAATTTTTTGTGTGGTGTTTTAGCAATCCATTTGAGTAGTCGAGCATTTTGGAAAAATCTGTGTTAGAAATGTTTGTTAAAAATTAGCTTGCAACTGTTAAAAGATATTGTTATGAAGCGCAAAAGAAATTTGGATGTATCAAAATAATGGGACTGAATGGGCAGTCAGTAACATGGAAAGTAGGGTGGGGTGGAGGATGTGTTTCATTGTTGTATATTTCTAGTTTGTCTATTTTTCTAGTTTTAATAGAATGTGAAGTGACCCTGAAGTTCAAGACATAGAATTCTCATGATTTTTTAAACCTCCACTGCTTGCCGGGAGTGTGGTGCCAGGGAATTTTTACTTGGTCCTGTCTGTTTATCATTCCATCCATGCCAAAAAGCTCATTCGGAAGAGTGTGCAAAAAACACTCAAACAAAAGACATTTGGCAAGCATATTTGTATTCACATATAGATGACCTGCTTATAATTTCAATTTATTACGGCAAATTTTCAGTTTTCTTTTACATGGAAAGGAAAAGCTTGTTAGTTTAATTGAGAAAAAATCACTTTCAGTAGACAACAAAATTTAAAAAGCATGTTTTTGTATATATAAACACTTTTTGAGATTTTCATGCAATTGTGGCAGTTAAAAAAAAATTCTAAGCTTTTTTTAGGACTCTGACTTTTTCTTCTACAGTGGCAGTATATGTGTTTTTAGTTAATTTTGTTTCTGCTTTCAGATGTGAAACCCTCCAATATTCTGTTAGATGAGAAAGGCATAGTCAAACTGTGTGATTTTGGTATCAGTGGCAGACTGGTGGATTCCAAGGCCAAAACACGCAGTGCAGGCTGTGCAGCTTACATGGCTGTAAGACATCTCCATTTTACTCTTTTCTTTTTTTAAATAAAATGATATTTCAACAACCCATAGGTAATTTTGTATATTACTCTGCATTATATCTTGTCGTTTCAGATATGGTATAAATGCCTTAGGTTTCAGTTTTTTTGAATAGTTGGAAGAATGGCCAGGCTTACATGCCGTCTGCTCTTCTTGTACTGTTTTTTTTAAATGTTGCATTCTGTATGTTTTATGTCTTGATTTTTATATACTTTTAAGTATGTTTATTTTACCAAATAAAGACTACTACTGCTACTACACATAGGCAGCATTGCATACCTTATTGAAGGGCATAGGAAAGTAGGAAGACATATACTGTTTAGGTTGGCAAGTTAACACAGATTTGCCAACTTTAAAATCCAAAATCTGGAATTGGAATTGGTCTGCTAACATTTCTTTTTCATTTTTGTACAGTGTCATTTTTATAAATGTTTTTGTTCATTTTCTAAATATCATATTGTTTGAGAGAATACATTTTTTTTTCTTCTTACACTAAATGATGAGCTTGATTTGTATTCTCTCTCCCCCGCTCACACACACTTTTACTTGGGATCCAAGTTGCAGTGACATGGTTGATATATATTCAGATGTGGTGAATGTACAATGGTTTTCAGTAAGAAACAAAGAAGCAGGCAAAATTGGAAAATTAGCATCTCTCTTCCATTTGCTTGGAATCCATGGGGCAAAAACCCGAAGTAGGGGTTTATGAAATCTGAAATGGTATGGCTATATGAATTCATTTAAACAGTTGCTTCTTGATAGAAAAAATATGAAATTTGTTTGAAATGAATATCTTGGCAACTTAGCTGATAATAGAATAATGAGAATCAAGACTCAAAGAAAAAAACAAAAGTGAGTGTTTATAATATTTCACACTAAAATCAACGATAAAATGATCAACTTGAGAAGCGGAGAACACTGTCACAACATGGTTTATCTATATTATTGTATATTTGCTGGAACACGTCCATATAAATAAATTACACATTCAGTTCTAAAAGAATTGGATGAAGTAGATTATATGTCACAGCATGTGTGTTGTATTCATGTTATATTTTACGTTCATTGTGTCCTTTTGCCTTTTGTATTTCGGTGAAACTGAGCAAAATGTTTCATGTGTTTGCCGATCATCGGTTACCATCTGTATATTGTATATGTAAGCATCTATTAGCCTATCTTATTTCAACTCTGTTTCATACTGCAACCCCAACCCTCAACTCTACTGCATAATTTATAGAGCTATCATATGATAATTTGTTGTAAAAACCATATTGGTTTTTTTTATTCAGCCATTTGTCTAATAGCACCAGCTGTGTTCTCTTCATTGCTGAAACATGATTACCACTTTATCGTGATTGATTGGGTGTGAAAGTAAAGAGAGTGAACATTTATGATTCTCTTTGACAGAGATTGAATTGTGTGTCAGGTAGGCATTTCTGTAGTGCCAGACAGGAAAATGCAAGTATCTTCTAGACAAATCTATCTGTATCTACTGGAAGTAGATAGTAATTATTAGTGGAACAATGGTCTCCGACAGAATGTGACTGAATTATTAAACTATTAAAATGAACTTTCTCCCTTGAATACATTCCCCAAACACGTTAACTTTAGGAAAATAAACTCTGCTACCTCCTGAATCCAGCCCTTCTGAAAAAAAAAAAAATTCATCTTTTCTGAAAACAAAAGGAAGAAACACTTTCCCATTACCTCCCCTTGACAACCACTAGGTGGCACCAGTTTTAAGCTTTTGCTCAGTACTATCGACATAGTTCTGCATGACCTTCTAAATCCTTTGATTATCTTCACGATTTCGACTCATCCACCCAGAAGTCGGTATATTAAAGTGTAGTAAAGTCTTTACTACATGTGGTAAACATTATTTTTGACTTTTGATCAATATTTATGTGAATTGTTTATGCAATGTGCTCCAATATGCTATTGTTGGTTTGTGTTTATTGTTATTCACACACACTGCATATATATTTCAGCTCATTTAAATAATGAGTGTTGTTATTACAGATAATTTTGGGCTCTTAATTCCTATTTTTTTTTGTTGTCATTCTTGTCATTTCACTTAAACAATAATGACGAAATGCAGTAAATACAAGAAACTAAAAGCTAGCAATGACACACATGAGATGTGCCTCGATTGTACAAAGTGTTATCATCCTCCACGTACAATGTGTGCATTTATGGTCAGAAAATATCTGGTCCATGGTGTTGCATAAAAATTACAGAAGCAAGTAGAAACGTAGTGACAAATCACTGCACTGCAATTTTGTCAGAGTTATAGCCCTTTTTTATTATGAGCCAGATGTAGTGTATGACAGAGTCTTGTGAATGGAACTAGTCTCACAGTTTTCAGTGGATTATCATGGAACTTTAAACATGTGATGGTCATCATTTGAAGATGTGCAGAATTGACAAATTCGGTCCTATATAGTTTTTGTTAGAGTTATTGCCCTTTTTGTCTTGCAGCTGGATACAGTAAATGACAGAATTTTGTGAATGCAACTAGTCTATGTCATTTTGTGAAGTGCAGTGACATTTTGTACATATTATGGTCATCATCTAAAGATGTTCATATTGATAAATCTTTGTGCTGCTGCTATTTTTGTGGGAGATTTTACCCCTTTTTACAGCTGGATGCAGTATATGACAGAATTTTGTGAATGCTACTGTTCGGTCAGTTTTCAGTGGATTACTGTGAAACTTAGTAGATATTATAGTCATTATCAGAAGATATGCATGTTGACCAGTCATAGTAGTTACACTATTTTTGGAAGATTTATGTGCTTTTTTACTGTCTGTTCTTCTATATTGAAGGGGGGGGGGGTATGGATGGGATGTAAGAGGGGTAGGGGTATATTTATGAGCAAATTGCTCACCATTCTACTGGTTTAATCTGACCAGAAGACATGGTACACATGTACTGTCTACCAAATTGGTTTGTATAGAGAAAGTGAAATCCCATATGATGTCATGACAGACATGCCCTTCAGTAAGGTATAAAAGAATAAAATGTTTGGCTTTCAACTAAAGCTTGGATAATTTGTTGCTTGGGTTATGGTACAGTTATGCAAATAGGTATGCTTGAGAACATGATGAGTAGTAAGTCAATGAAAAAACAAAAGTTTCTAAGAAACTCGTTACTCGAGCTATTAGGAATATTTATTTATTTATTTATTTATGATTTAATTATCAGGAGCAGATATAAACATAGATCTGTCATTTTTCTATGCTTGGATTTTGAAGAATGTCTGTTATTGTGTTGTGGTCATTTCCAGTAAATAACAAAACTTTAATGCCAAAATTTATTCAAAAAGAGCAATTTTTTTTTTTTTTAAATGAACAATAATTATTATTTTTAGGTATAAACATTTTTAAAGGTTTTACCGCATGCTTATCAAAAGAAATAACCTTTGAGTGATTCACTTGGCTGTACATTGAATTGTTAGAGGTTATTATCACCTTATGAAGTTATTTTAAGGATTTAAACCATGATCATTAATAGATACCATGGCTCTTTAATACAGTAACAATATGCATTTTTTAGGTTGAAAAACTGAATTTCTCACAAAGTCCAGGAAACTGAGAATCATGATAAAAATCTAGAATATTCCTGGAAAATCAGGAATTACTACGTGTATGGATACTTACATTGTTTGATTCATGGCTTTATGCAAGACAAAAGGTGTGATTCCAATACAGTCAAGCCTGTATATAATTGACAGGATGAGACAAATTAGTCTTGTAAAGACAGATAGTCTTTATATTAAGATGTCCCTAAGAGAATTAAAGCAATTACAATTTATCTTTCAAATCAAAATGTACCACTGTGAAGATATCTTCAATGAAATCATTCAGTAGAAGCTCATGAACTTTTATTTAGCAATCAAGTATACAGGTGCACAAGAATAAAATCTTTCACACAAGACATGCTTAAAATGTCAGTCATCATTTTGTACAAAATCAAAATGTCCTTTTTAGTCTGCTTCTAATAAGTAGAGGAGAGTTACTGTAGTACTCCCAGCATCGAAGCTGCTGTCCGTGTCATGCATATACAAACATATACATCTGTACAGCCTCTTTGCATCCCAACCATTCTTTTTTTTCCCTTAGTTCTAGGCATCAGTTTGGGTTGGGTTTCATATCATCTTTCCCAGGGAAGGGTCTAAGGGGACCAATTTAATACATGTACATTATTTGTAAATTCTTGGGTAAGTTTTGGTGTTTTGCTCAGGTTTTTGCACATAGTTTTATACCTGATATCATGAAACTTGGTGAGAACAAAATGATTGTACACATCTCTATTAGTACCACACCCTTACAACAAAAAAGTCACTGTGACCTACATTTCACATTTTACTTGCTTGGGTTATGTTTTTGTATTCTGCCCATTACCACATTCTTATTTTTGCACCCAGTATACATATTGTTATGCCTAGAGCCATCAGACTTGATAATTGGATGCATCTGTGTTAGTACTACACACATATAACCAAAGAAATTCACTGTGAGGTACATTTAATGTTTTGCTAACCTAGGTTAAGTATTTGTTTTTAGTCCATGGCCACAGATTTTTCCATGCTAATACATTCTGCACAGGAGGCCCTTTCTGACCAGTGCAGTTAGAAGTAGAAATGAACTTTCTATATTAATGATTTTGCATTGTATATTGTGATGGGTTACCCACAACAGGTTAATTGTGTATTTTACACGTGAATGAGTAGAGGAATTAGATCAATGGACTGTATGCTTTTCATGTGAGGCCTTAGCTATAGTAGCTAATCAAGGTAATTACTGATGCATGAGATATGCTTCTAATACTGGCTGCTACTCCAAAGTTGCTCAATGCCTATGACCTTCTTCCAGTGAAACCTGGCTTCTAAGTGTGGACAAGGACAATTGTTTAGAAGCAGATTTAAAGAACAGTGATTCTGAAAACAAAATGAATGTCTGGTTTTTGTCAGCTCATTGTAGTACCTCTACCTTGAAATCATAGAAAAGCATTTTTTAACTTTTATGCCTTGTCACAGTAAATATGTATTTATAGGGTTTTTAATGGCATGTCAGCACAATAGTGGCTATATAGTGAATATTTATAGTTATGGTCTAAAATTCTATAGATAAAGCATAGAAAGAAAAAATATTAGAAAATGGATCAACATTTCAATATCAAGAGCACCTTAGTGTGGATTTATTTTCTGCATGATAATTAAAGTTTACTACGGCTGCTAGAGACTGCTAAAAGCTTCACTGAGGCAAGTTGTGTAATCATTGATTACATTCTGGTTATTTTGGTCCAAGTTTGATAAGTTTGCATGGTATACGTGATGATTATATCTGTAAGTGTCCAGTGTTTACGTGTCCTTTAAATAAATTTAAGTGTTTAAGTGTGTGTAAATAAGTGAACTTTCATATTTGGTTTTTCTCTTCAGCCTGAAAGGATAGATCCACCAGATCCCAAAAGACCTGACTATGATATCAGAGCAGATGTTTGGAGTTTGGGGATATCTCTTGTAAGTCACAATTTTAATATTCAATGATTGTTTCAGGGGCAACAGACTCGTTGATTTTTTTGCCCCCAAGGCATAACATTTCCATAACCCCCTTTCTAAGGCATTATATTTTCATAACCTCCTTTCCAGGGCATTACATTTTCATAACCCCCTTTCTAAGGCATTGCATTTTCATAACCCCCTTTCTAAGGCATTATATTTTTAGAACCCCATTTCTTTGGCATTACATTTTTATAACCCCTTTTCTAAGGCATTACAATATTTCATAACCCCCTGTCAAATTCACTTCATGTTAGGAATATAACATCATCACATACCCCTCTTCTGTTGATATCCCTTAGCTCCACCCCTGGATGGATCATGGGGTCAAGAATTTTATTTGGAACACAATCTGGTTCAAGTTTATTTCATCACATAGGTTTCTACCTTACCTGATTCACTTCATATATCCAATACAATATCAGCACATATTGACACCACTCCTGTCCCAGGGTGGTGCTTTGGGATTGAGAATTATATTGTGGACACATTTTGGTTAAGGTATATTGTTCAAGATTTTTCTTTACTATGGATTTTACTACCCCTACACCTGGATCAAATCCATCTCTTCTGTTTTAATGAAAGTTTTATCTAGCTGACTTCAAACTTTGGAATATTTTTATATTATTCCAAATTTTACTTTCTCCCTATACTGTGTTTTCCTTGGGAAGTGTACCCGTCACCGAATTCATTTCACATTTGGAATATTTTATGATCCCATACTTTCCTTTCTCCATATATCACCATTGCCCAGGGTTTATGTCCCAGGGTAAGGTAATGGGGTCAAGCAGTATGACTCTTATTAATTAATTTTGTTATTAAGTTTTCAGTTCAGCATCGGGCCTGCCAAACGTCCATGTGTATCTTACCAATTTCGTTCTGCACAATAACTTAAGTTGTCCATCATCTACATTTACCAAGCTCTGTGGATGGTTTGCACTTGGAGTAGGGAAGAACTCTATCAATTTCAGTGTGTAAAGGTCAAAGATAAAGGTCACTGTGACTAAATGAAGGAAAATGGATTCTGCAGTGTCTCAAGTTTTCCACCAGTTACCAAACTTTGTGGATGGCTTGTACTTAGGATAAGGAAGAACCCTATTGATTTTGTGGTCAAAAGGTCAAAAGACAATGACTAAAGAAGAAAAATGTTTTCCTTACATTAACTCGAGTTGTCCAACATCTACAGTTACAAACTCTGTGGATGGCTTACACTTGGGGTCACAAAGAAATCTTAAGATTTGGGCATCAAAAGGTCAAAAGTCATGGCCACTGTGGCAGTGACTAAAAGAAGAAAAATGGTTTCTGCACAATAACTTGAGTTTTCCACCATCTACAGTTACCAGACTTTGTGTGTGGTTTGCACTTGAAGTAAGGAAGAAATCTATTGATTTTGATATCGAAAGCCATGGTCACAGTGACTGAAAGTAGAAAATGGTTTTTGCACAATAACATTAGTTCTAGATCACATACTTGGACCAAAAGTTGTGGCTGGCTTGCACTTGAGTAAGGAAGAACCCTATCAGTCCTGGGTTCAAAGGGTCAGAGGTCAAAGTCACTGTGACTGAAAGAAGAAAAATGGTTTCCATACAACAACTCCAGTCACCCACCATCAACAATTACAAACTTTGTGGATGGCTTGCATTTGGCATACGGAAGAAACCTATCGATTTCAGGGTTAAAAGGTCCAAGATCAAGGTCAGTGTAACTGAAAGAAAGAGAGGGCCCTAGGTGGCCGAGTGGTCTAAGGCGCTCGCTATTACAGATCACTCACATCTCAGTTTTTGTCCATGGGTTCAAGTCTTGGCTCAGACATGGGTATGTATGTGAGAAAGATTGCCAGTAGCTTCCTGTGGGTTGATGGTTCTTCTCAAGTTCTTTCTCCACCAAATATTCTGGCTGCCATGTATAGTCTATTGTGTGCTGAAAAATGGTGTTAAATCCACAAAACAAAACTTAACCAAAGTGAAAAAAAAAAAAAAATGGTTTCTGCACAATAACATTAATTTTGCATCACATACCTAGACCAACTTAGTGGATGGCTTGCACTTATGGTATGGAGAAAAACTGTCGATTTTGGGGTCTGAAGGTCAGGGTCATTGTGCCTGAAAGAAAATTTGGTTTTGCGGAATAACTTTGTTTTAGAGTAAGCTCCTTGACCAAACTTTGTGGATGGCTTGCACTTATGGTAATAAAGAATCCTATAGATTCTGGGGTCTAAAGATCAGAGGTGATGGTCATGGTAAGTGTAATAAGAAAATAATGGTTTCTGCACAACAAGTTTAGTTCAAGACTGCATACCTTGACCAAAGGTCAAAGCCATTGAAACCCATTGGTTAATAATCCCCAGAGTCAACCATACCCAACTAGAGCCTACACGGAGGATTATTAAATATGGGTGGGTGTGTAATGTGACCTTTACAGTACTCTTCTATTATTATTATTATTCACATTCTTACCTTTCACCTTGCATCCCTCCTGCTCTTGGATTTTTTCCCTTGTATGAGGCCATTGGGTCAAAAAGTAAGATACTTTTTTGTTATAGTTTTGTTTCCATCCAGTTTACTACCAATTTGAAATGCATAACAACATAATATACTGCTCTTGGGTCACACGTGTGGTTTGGGCCATGGGGGTATGACCTTCGATATATTGACAACTCATGTCTGGGGGATATCATGTGTTTCTCAAAACACAGTTTTTGTTGTAAGCAAAACGTTAAAAAATAATCTGGCTTATGTATTCGTCTTGTTTCACAAAGTTGTGAAAGTTTAGAAAGATCACAAAGTAATCACTACTCTTATGAGAAGAATCTTTTTTAATGGAGCCAGGTACCACTGTGACTCGGTAGCATGCCAAACGCGTGATCAAAAGGGTGCAGGTTCAAATCCCACCATCAGCTATCATGATTCCTTGGACATGGCACTTTATTCCAGTGGCCTAGGCACTAAGTAGGCTATTTGTGTTGCTGTGCTGTAAAACACTAAACCAAACCAAACAAATCTGATGAAGCCAGTATGTAAAAATTGTCTAGCAGAAAGAAACGAGAATATTTTATCACATAACAACCTAGACTTATCATTTATGATTATCTGCTTGACATTTCTGAAGTTAGGATTGTAGCCTGCTACCCTTCCAAAGTTAAACAATAGATCAGACATATTTTTAATTTTTAAGCATGTGATTCAATATAACCATTCAGAGTACATTTGCATGTGAGATAACTCTTTGCAGCATACAAGAATTCTCATTTCAGGCATGGATTTATCTCCCTATACAGTTTAGAGGTTTGGTTTGGTTTGTTGATTTGAATGGTACATTTAACATATTATTGGCTGTATCATGCCAAGGAAATTTGGAGCCAGGTGCCTTTCCCAAGGACACACCATGGGAGCCAGCCTGGGCTTGCCAGGGCAGGTGTCAAACCCACAACTCTTTTAATTATAAGTCCAACACTCAAAGAGTTTAGACCATTTCAAGATCAAGGAAAACAGTTTTAAGAAAGAAACATCTGATATGTACTTACTTTCTACAAAGTAGTCATCTCCTAAAGTTCTCTTTAAATCCAGAGATCTTTTTTAAAAAAACAGTGGCACCATGATAAAAGTTCGTCTTAAATTGTGTCCATTTCTCTATATCTAATTTTCCGATCACATTTTCTGGTTATTGAAAAAATACACTGGTTATAATTAATGACTTTCAACATGAACTTGCATTTATTTTATTATTATTTAAATATTTTGTTTCCATCAATTGTGGTATTAATTAATATTTCCATGTTACTATTACATGTGTATACCACAGTTGAACAGGTACTGGTATGTTTGTAAACTTTAAAATTAAGCATTGAAACTGTTCAGACATTGTTAAATTTTTTAGGATCATTCACCTGCACAGTAAATCTGTACATATTGCCCTTCATTTAAGTGTGATCTTTTTGGAGTTTGAAATGGTATTTACTTTCATTCAAACTTTTTTTTAAAAAATCCATTTTCCACCTAAAAAGTAAAAAGTCTTGGGTCAATGTAAGTTTTACTCAAACAACAATTTTACAAATTTGGCAAATACAAATGGCTTTTCAGAAGAAAAATTCCATGAAAAAAACAATTTCCGGCTTTTGGAATACTGATCAGTGAACACCAATATCAGTCAAGTTCAGAGTTTTCTTTTTCTGAAGTTTAATATTTTGAATAAGAGCTGGTTAAGGGAAAAATTGTACTGAAACAAATACGTATATATGGCAAATCATGTGTAAGAAAGTATCAATTATCAGTTACACCAGTAAAGCATTGGTGATAGGAAATCAATCAGATAATTAATGCAAACCTGCGGATAATGCAAAATAGATGTATTTTCATCACACAACTGTTAGAATTTAAATTTTTTCTTTGTTTTTGGTTTTGTCAATTGCTGAATGAAGAATACAATAATAAAAATTGTACTGTATCTCTATTTGAATTTATTTCGGTAAAATACTGATATGTGCATTTAATTCACAGTTACAATCAGTTATTAGTAGGAGTCATGCACCTAAATGCCATGGTCACTGACTAACATGTCCTGAAATTTTCTCGATTGTCCTGAATTTCAGACAAGCTTCAGGACAGTTGTCCTGGGCCTAGTCTGAACCATCTGAAACACTGCATGATATTCTAAGATGATGATATATTCACTTAGAAGTGGATAATTTCATGCAGGTTTTGACCAATAAGAGCGGTATGCACTTCTAAGGGATGTTCAGGTATTATGTTGAATATAGTATAATATTTAATTTTTGAAAGTCACGTAACATAAATTATACCATTTTTGCAGTCAAATACAGTGTTATGTATAACCTTTGTTAGCTCAATGTCTGTAATGATAAGTGAGTTATAGTATGTAGTATGTCCCTGCAACTGTCGTGCATCGTCTGTGCATTTTGCATCAATCAACAATTGCTATTTTCAACTTCTCAAAAACCATTAGACCAGTTTAAACGAAACTTGGCAGGAAGCTTCCTGGCATGAAGGCCTTTCAAGTTTTTATAAATTATGCTGATCCGCCATCAGATATAGCTGCCATTGCTAAAACTTGAAAAATCCTTACATGACTTCTCAAAAAATGCTTAAAATGTTTTTACGAAAATTGACAGAAAGAACCATTGCATAAAGCAGGCATGTGCAATCTATGGTCCTCTTATTTACATCATAGGGTGTGGCTTTAAAAATCACTTATCTGGCCCATGCCTTGGAGGAAGTTGCACATGCCTGGCATAAAAAAAGGCTTGCAAGTTTGTACAAATAATGTTGATTTACCAATTGATGTGGCCACTGTTGCTAAAGATTATAAAAACCTTTAAACAGCTTCTCAAAATGGCTGAACAGAATTAGACCAAATTTGGTAGCGTCCTGGTCGAATGGCTTTCAGATTTTTATAAATTATGTTGATCAGCCTTTAAACATGGCTGCCATTACTAAAAATAGAAAAACCTTGGAACAAATTCATCTCAATAACCACTAAGCAGAATTTGACCAAATTTAAGCGAAGGCATCCGGGCATAAAGGTCTCTAAAATTTATACAGATATGGTAATACACCATAAAATATGGCTGCTGTTACTAAATATAGACAAACCTTTAACAGCTTCTCAACAAACTGCTCAGTAGAATTTGACAGAAAGCATCTTGACATAAAGGACTTCTAGCAATGGACAAATGGTTCTTATGAAATATGGATGAAGAGACAAAAGGTAGAAAAACCTTGAAACAGTTGTTTTCATAACATGTGCAATGGACAGTGTTGGAAGAAATGTAACAGAAAGCATCATTCTGACTCAGATATTTTGGCTTGCTTTTAGGTATTAGGCCAATGCCAGGCAAGTGAGTGATCTCAGACCCACTGCATCCTTTTGTTTTATTCTGTTATTTGCTTAAAAGAGTAAGCTGGAAAATCGGGGTATAAAATGTAATTCTGAAGAATACAGATTAATCTTTTTCATGAAACTAATCAATTTACCCTTTGGATAAATTTATTATTCATTGATTTACTTTAGGTCGAGCTTGCCACTGGTGAATTTCCCTACAAGAACTGCAAGACAGATTTTGAGGTCCTGACAAAAGTGTTACAAGAGGACCCACCCCTTCTTCCAGAAGGAGAATTCTCATTAGACTTTAGCTCATTTGTAAGGGATTGGTAAGTTTGTACATTTTTATATACCCTTTTTTGTTCAGCCAGACCACTCACGTGACATTATGAGATCCCTACCAAAAAATGGAGTTTTCCTAGTAACATCAGAACGAGACTTTCCCAGCATTTGGAAAAGAGATTTGGTTGGTTGATTAGATGAGGTGACATAAAAACGTCATTATGATGAGGAGATGATATCATGCTTCTTTTGAACAATTTCAGTTTCATTGGCTAATTAAGACATGCCTCCTGCGTTGGCATCTTTATAAAAAATTGGTTTTTTGTTAATAATTTTTTTAAGTTTACAATAGAAGTTTTGGCATGAATGATTGCAGAAAGTATGTCTCAGTAAGTTTAGGAGATGGTGAGAAATGCTTTGCTTGTTCAAAGTTAGACCAAAGCACCTTCTGTTCATAACTAGTGATTAATGAAGCCTTTTGCCAGACCCTCATGTGGCAGAGATATCATGAAGCCACACAATAGCTTGAACGAGACTACAATACAGTGAGACCTGTCTTATACCACACCTCAGAATGAAGTACCCCTGTCAATAAAGGACATTGTCACATGAGCCAATGTAATGTTATAATATTCTTTGACAAGTAAATGAATATTGGTCCAAACCTCAGTGCACATCACAAATATTACAGGTGTGTGTGTATATATATATATATATATATATATATATATATATACATGCTCAAGCAGTTATTTGTAATATTCTTAGGAAAAATATGTTTAATGAATAATTCATTTCTTGTTTCAGTTTAACAAAAGACTTTAAGAAGAGACCAAAATATAGGAAATTACTGGTGAGTTTATTTTGTTGCTTATTCACTATAAGCCATGATAGTGGTATTGTTCCAACTTCCCTACTGGTGTCACAAGAAAATGTCCCTTTGGGCAAAAATTTGACATTTGACATTTTAAATAGTTTAGTAGGAACTAACTTTTTTTAATATAATGCACTTTTTTTATGCCGATATCATAAATATTACTCAAAATAATCATCCTAATTCTGCATACAACAAAGGTATCGTATTGCAAATTTCTTTGATGTCTTTGTGTTATGCTGTAACCCTGTCTGTTTGCCCATCTGTTCACTCACTTTTCATTTTCCACAAGATAATTTCAGTTCAACAGCACATATCCTAGCTAAACTTTTTGAATAGCTTGCACCTGGGGTAAGGAAGTATCCTTTAAATTACATAGTCAAAAGGTCAGCACTCAAAATCCCTCTGACTGAAAGAAGAAAAATGGTTTCCATTCTGTAACAATAAGTTCTACATCATATATCTGGACCAGACTTTGTGGATAGCTTGCACTTGGTGTAAGCAAGAAGCCTGTTAATTTGGGGGTCAGTGGTCAAGGTCATTGATTGCAAGAAGAAACTTGGTTTGTGCACAAAAATTTCAGTTCTTGACCATGTACCTTCACCAAAGTTTATGGATGACTTGCATGTTGGATAAGAAAGAAACCTGTTTATTTTTGGGTCAAGAAAATCAAAGGTCAAGGTCACTGTGGCTGAAAGAAGAAAAATGTAGCACCTTTAGTTCAAGACAGTGTACCTTGGCTAAAGTTTGTGGAGAGTTTGCACCCAAGGTATGGAAGTGACCTGTTGATTTGGGGGTCAAAATATCAAAGTTCAAGGTCATTGTGCCTTAAAGTAAAATTGGTTTTACGGAATAACTTTTATTCTCGAGTAACTTCTCAAATGACTAAACTTTGTGCATAGCATGCACTTAAGGGCAATTAAGAAACCTATTGATTATGGGATCCAAAGGTCAGTGGTCATGGTCATGGTAAGTCTAATTAGAAAACAATGGTTTCTGCATGGTAACTTTACTTCAAGACTGCATACCTTGACCAAAGATTGTAGTCATGAGACCCATTGGTCAATAATCTGTGAGTCAGTCATGCCCGACTAGCTCCTACATAGAAGACTTTTAAACAAGAGGCTGGCATATAATGTGCTGTTGTTTCTAGGACCACATCCATTTGTTCAAAGGGATGTTTTCCTGCATTTTATTTAATTATTGCATAACATTTACATTCATTGAAGGTACACTTATTTTCACACAACATCTTGATTCAGTTTAGACTAATCCAGCTGTCCTCCAAGTTACGGACTTGTACATTGTTATCACATTTCATTTATGCTACACAGTTAGATTTTTCATATGGCTATAGACATCCGATTGAATTCTCTTAACTTGAACAAAGTCGAGTTGATATGATGATCTCTTCCCATTGCCTGTCTGTCTGTGGTTTGTTATGGCTTCTCCTCCTTAATGGTCTAGAAGATGGTCATGTGCCATAATCTTCTGTCTGAACAATGTAATGCTGAGTGAGTTATGAGGACAGTAATTTTTTTCGTTGGATGACATGTCATTTGAAATGCAATAATTAATCATGTTTCGCTGTTCTGATATCTGTTTTTGTGTTTAGTATTCTTTTGTTATGATATGCAACTGAAATGGCATTTTCATTATTCTGAAACAAGTTGAATATCATGGTTTTGTATTGAATCATGTTATCAACCATTAGGGATCTTGTTTTCAGTGAATTTGAAGCTTTCTGTTGGTCAGTATGAGGATTACAGGTTCATAAAGCTTGATATTCACTTCAGTAAAAAGTCTATAATTGTATAGTACCCAAATTTGATGTGTGTTTCACACAGTGGTTATGTAACTAAAGTCATTCCTATAACAAGTAGTCCTAATAGTCATTATAATGCACTTGCATTCATTTTTGACTTGGAGGGATCTCCATGTTTATGGCATTGTGTCCATTCTTTGTTACCAAATATAGTTTGTATTATTAAAAATAGTGACACACTTTATGGTCTAACTAAAATTAGTAACAAGTATATATCCACTGGCCTTTAATTTCAATTTTATATGTCAAGGAAGGGATTTCCAATTTAGGTAAATGATTAGACATGAGAGTAATTATCTCCTTTTGGACATTGTTCCACTTAATGTAATACTTGAAAAAGTAGTAAAGGATGCTTTTAAGAGGAAATCACAATAATTCTTCATATGTTTCAAATGTTAATATAAATCTTGATGTGACAGATAAAGAAAACATAATTTACAAAATATTTTATAGATTTTTTAGATAAATATGTTGACAGTAGTAAAAAGAACCATGAAGAGTAATATCTCTGTTCTTCCATCTGCTCTTACATAAATTTGTATCACATCAACCTACCAAGCCATCAGTATTATCAATACTTTGATTATTGATATGAACACGAGTTTAAAGAAAAAGATCTTTAGGTAATATTTGTTTATTCAACAGTTGGGTTAATCTAATGAGACTTGAGGCAGCAGATCTTGTATTGGATTATTGAGAGTAGGCTAATTATATTGGATTATTGAGAGTAGGTTAATTCTATTGGATTATTGTGAGTAGGATAATTATATTCGATTATTGAAAGTAGGCTAATTATATTGGATTATTGAGAGTAGGCTAATTGTATTGGATTAATGAGAGTAGGCTAATTGTATTAGATTATTGAGAGTAGGCTAATTGTATCGGATTATTGAGAGTAGGCTAATTGTATTGGATTATTGAGAGTTGGCTAATTGTATGGATTATTGAGAGTAGGCTGATTGTATTGGATTATTGGGAGTAGGCTAATTGTATTGGATTATTGAGAGTAGGCTAATTGTATTGGATTAATGAGAGTAGGCTAATTGTATTGGATTATTGAGAGTAGGCTAATTGTACGGATTATTGAGAGTAGGCTAATTGTATTGGATTATTGAGAGTAGGATAATTGTATCAGATTATTGAGAGTAGGCTACTTGTATTGGATTAATGAAATGTAATCAATCCAATGATGATGTAATACAGTCTGGTTAAAAATGAGATCTGCATATAGTAAGTAGATATCACAGGTGCCAATTAATATTCGTGTTATGGTGACCTTTGGACTTCCCATTCCACACATTTTAATAATCTATGAGATAAAGAATTGCATTTCATGTTATGGAGAGTTATCGTTAGAAACATTGTGTTCCAATTGCCGTTTTTCACGTTCATAAATGTGAAAGCTGTAATTCGATTGGTGAATCAAAAGGTCAACACTTGATGACCTCATATTGGCATCCATCATATCTCTGTTATGTTCGAGATCATGATTTTAATCAGACTGTGATGTAATATGATGTCATGATTGTGATTGTATTTTAATTACCTTTGAAATAATTATTCATGAAAATTAACAAAAAAGCTAAAACTAAAACAATTTTAAGAAAATGAATTGTAAAAGTCATACATTAGCAACTATCTTGATAAGTATAGCATATTTGAAAATTAAAATTTCATTAATATTTTGTCCACAATGAAATTTTTGCTAGGGGTATTTCAGTTTTATTCATTGTAGAGTTTCTATCATTGAAAGAAGTTGTTGTGTTGGTATGTGTTTTGGGGTCTTGATGTGTGCTGATTAAATAATAAAGTTGAATTGTATAATCATGAAATCAAGATGGCCTGCATAGAGTAAATACACTTTTTTGATCAGGTGAATCTACTTTTATTACTAGGAACATCCCTTCATTAAGACATATGAGAATGAACCTGTGGATGTAGCTGCCTGGTTTTATGAAGCATGCAGGTTAATGGAGCCAAGTAAACCAGATCCTTTTGCCTGTTTTACTGGACATTGATGATTTCAGTAAGTTAAAGGATAACAATAAAAAGATGAGGATTTTTATCTACATAAAAAAGACATGTTTGATGACTGAACTTTTCAAAAATCAATGTAGCGTATAAATTTAAAACTTTATCTTATTTACTTAAATTCAGAAAATTCTAACGGTGAAGGGAGCCAAGATATCTCGTTTGGTACAGCTTTGGATTTGTACTCTAAGGATCACAGGTTCTATACCCACCCATGCCAGCCCAGGATATCTGCCTCGGTGTGTCTCCAAGAAAGGCACTTAGCCCCAATTTCCTCAGCTTGATATAGCCAATAGTGTGATCAGAGTGCTCAAAAACCAACCATCATCTAACAGTCAACACCAACTTTATATGTGGAACAACTTATACTTACCTTCACGCATGCTGTAATGGTATTGAATTTGGGGCAGGAACCACAGAAGCTCATTTGTAATTCTAGGGTCTCTTTCGATACCCACCTAGGCCAACCCAGGTTATCTGCCTTGGTGTGTCCTTGGGAAAACTACTTGGGTTCATTTACTTGGCGTGATATTGCCAATAATTTGCTCAAAGTCCTATTAACGTCCAACCAACATCTAACAGTCAATCCCAGCTTTGGACATTAAACCACTGCTTATACAATATTGATGAAGCAATGTAAATAAGTAAGAGCCTGGTGCTTTTGATTAATCAGTAATGCCAGTCAAATCTCTCAGTTGGTATCCATTTCATAGGTTTCATGATATGCAGTGGTTCGAATAATAACAAAATGTTACATATTTCTGGAAAGTGCCCAGTATGACAACAAAAATGCTGCAGATGAGAGTTCAGTAACTAGACGTTTAACTTTTCAAGTTTTAATGAGTTTTCTCACTGTTTAAGATCTTAATTTAAATGTAGTTGTTAGTATTGAAATTTCAAACTTGTCAACATGGTCATAAAAGTGATTATTGTGAAAATGTTTATTCATTGTTGTTAGGAAGCTTGTATTTGACACAAAAACAATAATGTTTTGTCCATCCCTGTGATTCTGACCTATCACCTTTCAGCTCAGAAATCCAAAAACAATTTCCCAGTCTTCAGTGTGAACTTTTTTAAAATAAAATCTGAGTTTAACTTTATATTGAAGTTCAGTACATGAAATGAGCAGTAATCATTTATATCAAGGTGTTTCCTATGGCCAGTTTCACAGTACTTTAAAATGTGGAGAGGTTGCAAGCTGAAAAAAAAGAAAAAGGACCAACAAAAAGTTATCAAAATTGTTACTGGACAGAAGGAAGCAGATGATATTTGAACTGCCATGTCTGGCCCCTTACAGAATTAAATACAAATGAGACTCATGAGACAGTCAAGGGTACATTTGTGCATATTTCCAAAGTTAATATCAAACAAATAGGTTGCCAGTTCATTTGAGATACTCATCACTGTAATGATCTTGTATATTTATCATTTATGCTATCTTTATGTACACTTTATGACATTGAGGTATCAGTTATGCTATCATCATGTACACTGACAATTGTCAGTTATGCCAATTTCATGTACACTGTATGACATTCAGGTGTCAGTTACACCATCTTCATGTAAACTGTGACATTCTGGTGACAGTTCTGCAATCTTTATGTACACGGTATGACATTCAGGTGTGAGTTCTGTAATTGTCATGTAAACTGTATGACATTCAGGTGTCATTTACACTATCTTCATAAACACTGTATGACATTCAGGTGTCATTTACACTTTCTTCATAAACACTATAACATTTAGGTGTCATTTATGCCATCTTCATATACACTGTATGACATTCAGGTGTCAGTTATGTCATCTTCATGTAATCTGAAATTTGGGTGTCAGTTCTGCTATCTTCATGTACACTGTATGACATTCAGGAGTCAGTTATGCTATCTTCATGTACACTATAATGTTCAGGTGTCAGTTACACTATCTTGTACACTGTATGATATTCAGGTGTCAGTTATACTATCTTAATGTACACTGTATGACATTTAGAAATTATATTTCGTTTGAGTTAAGCTTTACTTTGTACAGCTCTCCCCCCGACTGCCGCATTATAACAGGGGAGAGCTGTATTATGTCCATAAAAGTACACATAATTAAAAGACTAAATATTTTATTACAGAACCTGCTTTTTAAAATATTTTTGAATAAATTCTGTATGTAACTTATTCCAACACATTTGAAAAATATATAAATCTTTATTGTTGTCTGTTTTCAGATGCTATAATTCTCATTTTGTTTATTGTTTCCAGGGTTACTGGAGGTCAAGGTCAGCTTGCCACAGAGCTTATCCAGAATTAGTCTGTAACTATGAACAATGTACATCTTGAAAAATAGGAATCATTTTATGTTGTTTTTATTAGTACAAACTTTTTTTTACACCGTATAGAATATGTTTTAAAAAGTCCCAAGAAGTAGAAAAGCTAAATAAAAAAGTTGAGATGTCAGTGTATTGATAGATTCTGTACAAATTTCTTATCACCTGAGAGTGTGTATTTCTTCAGTTGCAAGTAGAAATGTTATTAAGAAGAAAGTGAAAAAGCACCATGAAAATGCTGCAATATCAGTTTTATCCATCACATACAGTTTCTGTAAAACCAGCAGATTATATGTATTTTCTCAGTTAATACGTGTACAAGTTGGTACAAATTTGAAACCATAAATTATTGAATCCATGTGCCACTCTTGCCAGGCTAAAGGATAAAAACTGTATTCATGTCTACACCTCCCAGAATTGCTTTGCTTATTTAACTGATTTTAATTGTGGCATTGAGTTGTCTTTGATATTATTTTTTACATTACCACGATAAATCATTATGTGCATGTGCTTTTTAATCTCATATGGAATTTAAGTTTCTCACAATTATGGATGCAATGAGATTATTTCAAAGAGTGATTTTATGTCTTAAAATTGCAACAACAACAATAAATTTGATAGAATTTTATGAAAATTAGTCATGGCTACATGTAAACAATATACTAGCAATTTTAAATGCAGTTGTTCAGATCAGTGTATTTCCTCAGTAATAAAATAAACTATAAGTGAGTAATTAGTGACCCTTGAAAAACTTGTCATGTGAAACTTTAAAGGATTATTAGTCCTTAACAAGTTTTCAGTATTTTTTCAGGATTGCAAAGCAACACCAGCCTCTAGATTGACAATGCATGTCCATCTGTCTGTCCATTTGGCCAGCATCAACACCTTAGTTTAATTTATAAGACACTGTTGCCTGTAGTCATGTAACTTTATGTAGATGTTTCATGAGTACCACCCATTTTAGACAACTAGGTCACTTTGACCTGTATTTCACACTCTATTGATATGCACCAAGTACTACCTTGAGTTCAGTTTCTCAGACATTTTGACAGAATAGTCATGCAGCTTAATATGATCACTGTGATATATATTTGAAAGCTGCAGTGGTCTCTGTTGTTTTGCAATTAGCTCAGTTTCTCAAACACTACTACCAGTCGATTGACCCAACTTGATACGTAGATATGTCATGAGCACTTCCACACCCTTCATACAAAATTGGGTCACTGTAATTAATATTTGAAGTTCTAGGGATCTGTATTGTTTTATAGTTTGCTCAGTTTTCAGGCACTATTACCAACAGAGTTATCTAACTTTATATGTAGATATGTCGTGAGGAGAACAAGCCAACCATACCTCCATTTGCAGTTTTTATCTTGTCTGTGACCAACCATACCTCCATTTGCAGTTTTTCTCTTGTCTGTGAAACATAGACAGGACATTGGGGTCATTTTTCCTGATGACATTGGTATCATTGTTAAGATTTTGCATTTATCTCAGTTTCTCTCATACTGGTGTATGTACAGTTATGAATCTTGAGGAGTGTATTCATTTTGGAGTGCACTACTTACATATACTAAAAAAGTCATATTGACCTACTTTTCTTGCTTGGTCTTTATTACAAAAAAGAAAAGGATTGTGGTATGATCATTTGTAATTTGACTCCTTGAGTTTTGAATTAATGCAGAACATATCTTTTGGCCTTAATATATACCATACCTGCCAAGTCAAGGAATGTCACACAAAACACAATTTCAAACTACCAAACTCCTGACACAATCATGCTTTTCAAAACACGAATTCCCAAAAATGCATCCATAACAGAAGAGGAGGGGTGGGGGCATTCTCAAACTCTTCAGCAGTTGTCGCATTTGAAGGAATATTCTGATTTGGGAAAGTTTTTGGATATTAACTAATGCCTCTTGCAAGGTATAACCAAGCACAGTTTATCAAGAAGAATGTACCTTAGCTGCCATTAAGTTACATCCTGTTTGCAAAGCAGGATGGAGGGGAAGTAACTGGGAGATTTTACATTGAGCCCACTTGATCGCAGTCACTTTTCTGACAGCATTGTTGCCAACAGTTTCTTATGGTTTTGGTTCAAGTTTTTCATATGCACATATTTCCTAAACCTCTCGATAGATTATCATCATACTTGGCATGAATCATTATGAAACTAAGACAATTCATTCCGTGACATGTTCACTTGCCCTGTCTTGTTCTTTTGACATTGAGGTCAAGGTTACAGTCAGAGAATATTGTGTTAAAGTTTGGTAATGATTTTTTCATTTGCCCATAATGGATTTTGTTTATTGGGATGAATCATTATGAAGATCAAGATAAGACCGTTCATTCTGCTACACACATTTATCCCTTTGATCTTGGGGGTCGAGTTCACAGTCTTGGAAAATCTGCATTCAGGTTTTGGATAAAGTGTTTTCATTTTTGTATATTTCCTAAATTCCTTGATGGATTTTGTTCATACATTGGAGGAATCACTATGAAGCCAAGTCAATTCATTCTGCGACATGGGGTCAACATCACACATTTTACAGCAATGCTTTGATCCATGGGTTTGACATGCAGGCCCTGGTATGCTTGTTTATGGTTAAAAGCAGCTTGGAATACTGACCCAGAAAATTAAAATCACAGAACAAATTCTGAAATGTCTTTTTTAGTATAAAGGTCAGAACAGATTTATCAGGTATTCTTTAATCGATAATTAATATCACTATTTTTCCCTTCAATTTAAAATTCCTGAAAAATAAGAGGCTGTTAAATCCAATCAACTATGTTAACTTTAAAACTTTTTATATAGTACAGATTTTCATTGACTTAGGCTGCATGCAATAACCCCCTCCTCCCCAATATAAAGGTGATAAAAATCTCCAACCATTGCCTAGAAAGTTGGCAGGTATGTATATACAAGGGTGTATATTTAAAATGTCCATTTCTTATTGACAAATCGTGTACATGTTTGACATCATTGTCTTATTTGCAATAGCCATGTGGAATGCAATATACATGTACTGACAGGTGCAAATATTTTCAGTCTGGTTCCATTTCATCCAGTCACACATAGTAACGTTACCTCCTGTATGCAGAATTTTGAAACATTTTCAAGTCTGTTCTGATATATAAAAAAAAATTTGTTTCTTGCTCTTGTTTTGTTAAAATAATCCTGATTGATGCGTGTTAGTAAGATAGATAATGTTGTCCGAAGATCTGTCCTGAAATTCTTAACACTTTTTGAGTACCAAACTTAAGCTCATAATGAAAATGTGAAATTGTAGACATCTGTAATGTTAATCATAATATTGATGGAATCGTAGAAATGTTAGAATATACCTAAATTTGATGACTCTTCTAGTATGCTTAATTTGAATGACATAGATTTTCTCCAAGCACCAGTAAAGCCCTAGAGTTGCAAAACTATTTGAACACATGCATTTAATTATCAAAATATTCAATAAGCAAATAATACCACAAGTCTAAAATATGCATTAAATATCATATATTTACACACACACACACACACATATATATATACACACACATTATGTTCTGATATCACTTATTTTTGTGGAATGGGGACACAGTCCCATTGTTACTCTAAAGACAAATTTTTGTTCATTGGGTTTTTTAAATTTATGGTTAATAGCAACCACAAAACAAATGAAAATTGGTTCATCTAGAAAAATTGAAAATTGATTGTATATTTCAAAAAATTCAGTGATTATTCAAACATCACTTTAAAGTTTTTTAAACAATATTCTTAAAGTGTTTTGTGACTCCAGCTCAAAATTAATGTCTAAAAACTTTAATGTTCTGTAACTTTGGTAAAAATGAAGTTAGACTGCAAGAAATATCAGGATCATTTAAATTTTTGTCCCTCTACAAGCATCCTGGATTTCAGTTACATAGTCTTACTCCAGCTGTCATCCTGGATTTCAGTTACATAGTCTTACTCCAGGTGTCGTCCTGGATTTCAGTTACATAGTCTTACTCTAGGTGTCATCCAGGATTTCAGTTACATAGTCTTGCTCCAGGTGTCATCCTGGATTTCAGTTACATAGTCTTACTCCAGATGTCATCCTGGATTTCACTTACATAGTCTTACTCCAGGTCAGTTACATAGTCTTACTCCAGGTGTTAGTCTTACTCCAGGTGTAATCCAGGATTTCAGTTACATAGTCTTACTCCAGGTCAGTTACATAGTCTTACTCCAGGTGTCATCCAGGATTTCAGTTACATAGTCTTGCTCCAGGTGTCATCCTGGATTTCACTTACATAGTCTTACTCCAGGTCAGTTACATAGTCTTACTCCAGGTGTTAGTCTTACTCCAGGTGTAATCCAGGATTTCAGTTACATAGTCTTACTCCAGGTCAGTTACATAGTCTTACTCCAGGTAAGTTACATAGTCTTACTCCAGGTATTAGTCTTACTCCAGGTGTCATCCAGGATTTCAGTTACATAGTCTTACTCCAGGTGTTAGTCTTACTCCAGGTGTCATCCAGGATTTCACTTACATGGTCTTACTCCATGTCAGTTACATAGTCTTACTCCAGGTGTTAGTCTTACTCCAAGTGTAATCCAGGATTTCAGTTACATAGTCTTACTCCAGGTGTTAGTCTTACTCCAGGTATTAGTCTTACTCCAGGTGTTAGTCTTACTCCAGGTATTAGTCTTACTCCAGGTGTTAGTCTTACTCCAGGTATTAGTCTTACTCCAGGTGTTAGTCTTACTCCAGGTGTCATCCAGGATTTCAGTTACATAGTCTTACTCCAGGTCAGGTACATAGTCTTACTCCAGGTGTCATTCATGATTTTAGTTACATAGTCTTGCTTCAGTTGTCATATCTGATTTGGAGTTTTGAGCTTAAGTTTCTTGCTCATCATGTTTCAAGAATATGGGGCCTGAGTTTTGTGAACAATAAAGGAATATTAGTACCGTATATACCTGCTTATAAATAAGGTTTAACTGCAGGCAACATAGACCCTGATCTTCCATTTCAAAATGCACCAGCAGATCAGGGCCTGTATTGTTTGTCCTTCTGATTTCTCCTAACAAACTAAATTAGACTGAGATCTGCCAGTGCATTATGCGATGGCAGATCTGGGTCAGTGTTGTTTGCAGTTGGATCCGACTTATAAGCAAGTAAAAATGGGAGAAAATTGTCTCATTTTTAAAAGTAATTTTCAAAAATGTTTGAGTTAATTCTTATTTTCTGTCTGTAAATTACTTATCATCAATCAAAATACTACTGGTTTAGACAGTTCATGATCATGTATCGGTTTAGACACAAAAATTGTACATAGATTTTCTCGCAGTGAATCATGTTTTTCCAAACTATCGCATCTCAGATATGCATGAAAGTGGAAATATAATTATTATTGCCACACATAACAATGTACAGATTATGATAACTTCTTTATTTTCACCTGTTCATTTGTCCATTTATAACTTTTATCTTTTCCTAAACTGCTTGGTGAAAATTCACAAAACTTGGAATATATATGTTCCACATGGTAACCATGTGCATGCATGAAGTGGGTTTATTTTTTTTCTTTCCCCTGTTTATCCATGGCAGGGTTCACAAGTCAGATGTACAAAACTTCAGTTATAGTGATGTTTTTTTAGGCCAACCTGTTAAATGCAGTCATAGCTGGAACACCTGTAATGTATGTACTGTGTATACTTGCTTACAATTCAGGTAAAAATTCAAACAACATGGACCCTGATCTGTCATTGCACAATGCACTGGCAGATCAGGATATGTGTTGTTCATTCTACTGATTACTCCTAACAGACTGCATAGACATAAATCTGCTGGTGCATTATGCAACTGCAGATCTGGGTTTGTGCTGTGTCCAGTTGGACCCGACTTGTAAGTGATTATATATGGTAGTGACATTTCAGGTTATGACCCCTGGATCACTGTCCAGGACGTGAGGTGAGTGGGATGGAGGGTGTTTTAAATGACACTATAGCAGATGAAGCAGAATATAACAAAAAGTGCAGACTTGTAGTTGCTCTAGTTCAAACTTTGTAATGCAAACATTTTTCAAAACGTTTGAGATTTCCTTTCAATGTGAATTTCCGTTAAACAATTCAAAACCAATATACTGCTTTCTGAATATTTGGAAGAAAAAAATCAGAGTTGGAGTTTGTATATTCAGGGATGTGCCATACTTAAAATACTTAAAAGTAAATGTATATACAGACTGACTTGTGAAATTTTCTCACAGGTTTTTCTATTTATTATATACTTGTTGATCTTCAGAAATGTGTACATTACAATGTTGATGGATCTAAATTCCATATGTGAATATGACTTTTTATACTCCTGCCTATAAAGGTATATAGTGATCCATGTGTCCATCCATCATGCACATGATTCTCATTAGTGCATTTAGTCCTGCAGTTTTTTATTAATTGCCATGAAACTTGGTAAATATTATGGTCATCACAGAAGATGTGCATATTGTCAAATCACTGGGTTTGTGCATATTGACAAATCACTTTGCATCCGCAGTTTTTATTATTGATTGCCCTTGTTGTCTTGTAGCAATGTACGACTTAATCTTAGCACAACTAGTTCCCCGTTTTTGATGGATTGTCATGAAACTTTGTCAAATCAATGTATTTGCGCAATTTTTCATGAAGTTATTGCCCTTTTGACTTGTAGCTGAATGCAGTGCATGTCAGAATCTTATGAATGCAGCTAGTCTCATAGCTTCAAGTGGAACATCATGAAACTTGCGAAATAATAATGATCATCATTGGAACATCTGCATATGAAGAAATCAGTGCCCCCTGCGATTTATATTCGAGTTGTTTCTCTTTTGTCTTGGAGTAGTGCATGACAGAATCTTGTGCACACAACTAGTCGCACAGTTTTCACTGAATTGCCATGAAACTTTGTTCATGTTATGATCATCACTTGAAAATGCGCATATCAAAATATCACTTTGCTCGTACAATTTTTCTTGGAGTTATAGACCTTTATGTCCGACAGATGAATGCAGTGTGAACACATTTCTTCTTCTTGTTATGAAACACAATGAACTTGGTACATCTTATGGGCATCATCTAAAAATACAGATATAGACAAATCTTTGTGCTCCCATGACTTTTTTAAGAGTTATTGCCCTTTTTGACTTGCAGCTGGATGCAATGTATAACAGAATTCTGTGAATGCAGCTGCTCTTGCAGTTTTTAGTAGATTGCTGTGAAACTTAGTACATATTATGCTCATTATCAGAAGGTATGCATGTTGACCAATCATTCTACTTGCACTATTTTCAGAAGAGTTGTGTGATGTTTTTTTTTTACTATGGACTCATCTCCATCTTGGGTTAGGGGTGGAATGTGGGGGAGGCAGGGGTATATTTATGTGAGCAAATTGCTCACCATTCCACTAATTTGTACTTTAAAAGCTCTGGTTCAGTTGTACAATATAGCTCAAACTAATCTCAGACTGGTTTCAGTGTTTCTTTCTTTTTAGTCGAGATATATTAATAAAAGCCAAATTTGTATTAGATATTCCATATTTGCATCCGCTGTGAAATATTTCAACACAGGTACAGCTATTGCATATGGTAAAAAAATATATGTATAATATATTCAAATCGTTACTCTTTTATTGTAAAAAAAAATAATGAACTACAATGTAATCTCTTTCTTGTGGATACCTTATATAAATATCGAGCTCTGGATGTTGCCAACATGCTTTGTATCAACTGGTTATCTTAAAGCTGACCTCATTTTACACAGTCCAGGAATGCTATGTCAAGGTCATCACCATGGTTACTGTTAACTCCAGCTACCATTTCTGATATTGTTGGAGTGAATGTGCAAGTGCTATAAGACTGATATGAATGTTTGTAACTGTGATTAAATGTTTCTTTGCTGATGGATTTGTTGTGTTTTTGTTCATCCCATATTATAGTAAACTAAATAACTTCGACTAACATAATTCTCATGTCCAAGCCCCATTCTTCCTAAACATCTCAAAATGTTTTCCTCAAATTGAGATTTTTAAATATCTTATGGCATGGTTAGTAACAATTATTTTTTTCACAGTATTCAGCATCCTTAAAAACTAAAATACAGTTGTAACATTTAGAATTTTCCTTAAAGGGGTCTTGCCTTATCTCAGGAAATTTTGCGGATTTCCTCAAATTTGAGGAATTCTTCAACTTTTTTTTCAAGATTAACAAGTTTTCCATGTGTCATTTTAAACAAAAAAGTGAATTTGCATTCTTTCTGCTATCTCTACCTCTGATACAAATAGTGATATTGTCAAAAGTATCTATAGAAGATAATGCAAAATCTCAATTTGAGGAGAAATTTTGACAATTTGAGTGAAACCAGGGGCCAGATCATTTACATTTTTATAACATGAATAGAATGCTAGGATGGGTATCAGTTAATATCAACTTTATCTGTCAGTCATATTTATCTGAAATATTTAATAGGCAAAGTGAGTTCAGATTATGTAGAGAAAACTGCAAATTATGTTGATCAATACACAGTAAAGCTTACATGCACCAGACACTATTGGAACACCAGACACAACTGGAACCATAGAGTTTGGCCATTACATTAAAATGTCCTAATTGGGACAAATTTTCCAGCTATTCAACAGAGGAAGGTAGAGGAGGGGTAGGTTTAGGGAAGTGTTACTATAACTATACAAGTTGAGGTATTCTATAGAGGAAGGCAAAGGAGGGGCATGTTTAGGGAAGTGTGACTAACTATACAAGTCAAGTCATTCTACAAAGGAAGCAAGATTAAGAAGGGGCAGGTTTAGGCAAGGGTCGCATTAACTATACAAGTCAAGCTATTTTAGAGAGGAGGGTTAAGAAGGGGCAGGTTTAGGCAAGGGTCGCATTAACTATACAAGTCAAGCTATTTTAGATAGGAGGGTTAAGAACGGGCAGGTTTAGGCAAGGGTCACATTAACTATACAAGTCAAGCTATTTTAGATAGGAGGGTTAAGAACGGGCAGGTTTAGGCAAGGGTCGCATTAACTATACAAGTTGAGGTATTCTATAGAGGAAGGCAAAGGAGGGGCTTGTTTAGGGAAGTGTGACTAACTATACAAGTCAAGTCATTCTACAAAGGAAGCAAGGTTAAGAAGGGGCAGGTTTAGGCAAGGGTCACATTAACAATACAAGTCAAGCTATTTTAGAGAGGAGGGTTAAGAAGGGGCAGGTTTAGGGAAGTGTCACTAACTATACAAGTCAAGCTATTCTGCAGAAGAAGCCAGGTTATGGAGGGGCAGGTTTAGGCAAGGGTCACATTAACTATACAAGTCAAGCTATTTTAGAGAGGAGGGTTAAGAAGGGGCAGGTTTAGGGAAGTTTAATTGTAACTCTACAAATAATTTTTAGTTGACATTTCTGATGATTATTATTTTTGTAAACTCACAGGATAACCTGATTCATCAAACAGCTGTCATTATGAGAATAACTCGACATGTTCAACTCTGTATTAGACATTTTATTTCTTAAAACATTTTCTTTACCAAATGAATACAAATTGTGCTTTGCACATTTACATCCAAAGAGGTCACAGGAAAAACATGCATTGACAATCGTAGCTGCATCAGATAATACAGTAAGATATGTCAGATATTTTTTCTACCTAGATGCTTGAAAAGCATAGATAAAGTGAAAAGTGAAAGCATAACTAAACCTTTTTATTATTTAGTCACGAAAATATACAGAACTTTATAACAGTATTTTTAAAATTCAACACTCTTTTGTTAATCAATATTTGGTTTCTGCTTATGCCATTAAAATACGGAAGAAAACAAAGAGGAAATAATATGTATAATCGTACAGACAAAAATAGATATTTGATAATCTGAACTGAACTTTGATTTTTCACCCTGTAAGTATACCAGAACAAACCCTTTTATCTTGAATTCCATTAATATTGTTTAGCAAAGTGTAAAACAATATTACTTGTTTTTATTTCTTGTATTCATAAATGTATAAACAAAGAATGATCGGTGCAGGTACTGAAGGTAAAACTTGGAATCATTATTCAAAATCCGGGTCTAATCAACAATGACATAGCTCACCTCTACTTTTACTAATCTCCAGTAGTCATTTTAAACATTATCATGCAGAAAATAAATTCAGATTAAGTGATGTTGGCCACTTTTCCAACCAAAGATTTTTTTGCAATCTTTCATCTTTACATTTGAACTTGTAACCATTTTAAAATTTGAAATTTAAACTTTTAATTAGCACTATACGGACAGTATTGTGTTGACAGTGTGTGAAACAACCCAACTACCTAACCACTGTGACACGGCATAAAAGACATAAAAGAATAAAGAAGGAACATTCTTTTCTATCATATCAAAATACAAGTAATAAGTTGATAATAAACAGATTAATTATATTTTTGTATTCATTTTTAAAAGCATTGTTCTTAAAATCTGCTTGGAAAGTTTATATCATTCTCCACCCCTATAAGCCAGATATTACTGGGTGAAAGTCACAGACTTGGAGTAACAGTCAGCAGTAAATATTTCATGCATCAATAATTATATTGATTAACTACAGGTGAGGCCTCACATGAAAAGCATACAGTCCACTCACCTAATTCCCATAAAGATCCATCCCCAAGTTTCATGATTTTATATAGGATAGTATGTACAGAACATGCCAAAATATATGTAGTCATGAACTTAATGCAACAACTTAACCTAAGTCAGTAAAATGTAAAAAAAATAGATCACTGTGACCTTTTTGATAGGGGTGTGGTACTTAGATGTATAAAAATTACATAATTAAGAAGCACAGCAGTAACAGTAAAATTTTAAATTGAGCCAAAGTCAGTGAAATATGGGAAACAGTGACCTACTTTTAAGATAAGAGTGTATCACTTATCAAGATGCAAGCTCTCGCCATGTTTCATTATTCCAGGTATAGCTGTATTACACAGTAGATGAAACACCAATGTCAGGGAAACCACTCGTCCTCTCATCCTAAGCTGAGCTGATGCAGATTTGCACCATGAGAACAAATCTGTGTGCATTTGATACCCTAACAAACACTGAAGTTCAACATTGCTTAACATGTGATATTATAAGATGTGTGAGAGCTTGTTGAAAAGCAAATCTCCACATTAAAATAACACCTAGATTACTAAAAAGTGTTAACAAAAACATTGAGAAAGTGGTAGGTTAGGTGTAAAACTACAATTTCTTGGATTACAAACTTTGCCTCTTATTAAATATTTATCTAAGGGACCATATTAGAAGGGTTTTGAACTCACTGTCTTTACTCGGTACATAATATTTTCATGGTTTGGACTCATTTTAGCATCGTTTGCATCGGGTGCCTGTGGTTTTGTAGTAAGTAGTGTAGTTGATAAGTTCACTGTTTGAGTAAAGTGATGACAGGGATGAGTATCTGTTGCAACTCACTCATCCCATTGATGAATGCTTGGAAAAAAAATTCCCCAAGCCCTGCAATGTGGTCACGAGCTAAATGCAAAAGCATATATCAGTTAAATGTAGGTTACAATGACCTTCTTTGTTGTAAGGGTGTGGCACTAATTGGGATGCATACAATCACCTAGTTTGATGATTCTAGCTTAAACAGTGCTTGAGACTGATATCAAGGCAGTGAAGCATGAAATATGGGTCACAGTGGTCTACTTCTGTGATGAGGGTGTAATATTTTATGAATCTCAGTATAACAGTGTGTCTACAGGGCACTAAAAAAAAAAATTATTTGTTTTTAAGCTAAATCCCCAAAACTAAACCTAAGCCAGTAAAATGTGAAATGTAGGTCACAGTGATATTCTTTTGTGGTACTAACAGAGAGCATACAATCATCCAGTTTGATGATTCAAGCATAAACATAGCTTTAGAAATAAACTTAAAACACACATTTTTACCAAAGTCAGTGAAGCATGAAATATAGGTCAAAGTGACCTACTGCAATGAGGGTGTAGTACTCATCAAAATTCTCCTCATCAAGTTTCATGAATCTAGCACAAATAGAACTTGATAAATTGACTTAAAAATTAATGTAACCAAAGTCAGTGAAGCACAAAATATATGTCAAAGTGACCTACATTTGTGATGAGGGTGTAGTACTCATCAAGATGCATCCTCTGGACAGCTTTCATTAATCCAGGAATAAGAGCATATATATACGGGGTGCAAAAAATCTAGTTGGTCATCAGCTAAATGCAAAAACTGAACCTAAACCAGTAAAATGTGAAACGCAGGTCACATTTACCTGCCTTTATGGTAAGGGTGTGGTACTGATAGATACATACAACCGTATAGTTTGATGATTCCAGCATGAACAGAGCATGAGCAATAGTCTTAAAAATCAATTTAACCAAAGTCAGTGAAGCATGAAATATATGTCAAATCGACCTACATTTGTGATAAGGGTGTAGTTCTCGTAAAGATGCATCCCCTCACCAAGTTTCATGATTCCAGGTATAACAGTATTTATACACTGTGCCAAAAACATGTGCTAAAAGCAAAAGCTTAACCAAAGAATTTACAACTAATGTACATGTTTGTACCAAATTAACCACCTCAGCCCCCTCCCCTGGGGATATGTACTATGAAACACACTCGAAACTGTTGCCTAGGACCTAGGAAGAAGGAATGGCTGATATTCAATGAGGACATACATATGTATATGCTTTTATCTGTGTGGATGATGACATAAATGCCAGGGGTAGTACAACAGCTTACCTCTACTTCATAGAGACGAGTTAAAACTGTTCCTTGTAACAAAAAAGGAAACTGAGACTATGGTTATAAATTTAATTATTATTTATTTTTATATTATTTTCAACAGCTTTCTTTTCATTATATTTTTATGTAGCAAAGTTAGAACATTAAGAAAGTCAGCATGGCAAAATTCCAGTACTACTTATTCCTTCATACATGCACTTATTGTGATACATCAGACACTGGGAATAATTATGAGTTCCAGTATTATTCTCAATGCAATGTAAATTGTGCATGATCCTAAAATAATCTAAAATACTACAACAAACAGCACTTATGTCTCTTATTTTATTGTGGGTCTCGTAGCTGCCAATAAAAAGATTTGTATCCATAATTTTACATTAATGTCATCCCGTGTATTGACCAATCTGAAGTCGCTATTAACCAGTCAAAGGTCGCTATTCATTCGTTCAACTAGGCAATTGATTCTGCGTTGTCCCTGAAGCTTCTTTCAAATAAAACATAAATTACTAGGGTCTGGAGTTCAGACTAGTCCTGGAATGTAAGTCATCGACCCTAATAGATATGATGGGAGGTCGAGGTCTTAGTGCCTGAAAGTACAACTAAAGCAATTTGACTCTAAACTCCGCAACAGTGTCAATATGGGCTGCCAACTATGCAACATATCTTGAAAATATGCCTCCAGTTCCCCTGGCAAAGTGGACAGAATAGAGGTATCAGGCATTGTGTATTAAGGCAATATGATGTCACACCACCACAATCAGAACTACCTGATCAATGTCTTACATGTTAGACTAGTTATGATCAGAGCATGAGTAGCACAGTATCACTGACCAACTTTGTTTCAGAAAGAAGTCTGGTAGTGTCACCTTTCATTGGAATATATGAACTTTTCCACATTACAAGTCAGTCACATGGACTTGGATTTTATTATTATATATGAGGAGTCAAACCACCTGGTCAGGTTGGACACGGGCTTACAAGCAAGAGCCATTGCCCAAGACAGAGTCATATGGGCTTGGTTTTATTATTATGTATAAGAGTCAAACCACCAGGTCATGTTTTTCAGGCGATACAAGCAAGACTTAACACTGTAAGAAAGCAGTACAAAAGTCCCTACAGAATGGCTTGTGATCCATGCAATATGTTGATTATATTGTGGCATTTGTTCCTTTCTGTATAAAGAGGAAGTGTTGTATTCCTATGGTTGAAAACCCAATTAACTTTTCTTATCAGGTATGGAATTTACATACATATTTAAAACTTTTTTAAAATCCCAGGTTCAGAAAGACATAGTACCTGTTAAACTTGTGTATTAGAACAGGATTGCTAGGCTACGTTACCTAGCAATACTAAATAAAACAATGGATTTCATTGGTCAGTCAGCAATAAATGTCATCACTGAAAGACTATGATGTAATAGCAACACATCAAAATGATGATCACTGGGCCAGTCACTGTTCTGGCATTTTCCTATGCTTTGTTTCTCACTACCTTGCAGTTACTGTAATTATTCAGTTATGTATCAAGAAAGAAATATTTTTAAAAAATAACCAACCATTTTTGTGCAATCAATTACATTATAAACGATACATCTATCTTTTTTAAAATGTTCAGATGCTGACTGTTATGTCATCGCACGTGCCAGATGTCTTTACAATAGTGGTATGGCCTGTTTTGCTGTTTTTCGAGATTTGTGAGTTAAATTCATTTTGTCTTGGTTTATTGAGTATAATAAACTATTAGAACCTTTCATGAGCTTTTAGATTCTAAAACAACAACTCAGCAACTAAAATGCATAGAACCCCTCAAATAAGGTTCTAAGATCAAAATAGAAGAACATTGTTTATCCAACCTTCTTTCATCTGGATTACTGGTTTAGGCAAACCACATTGAGAATGTGTCAGTGCCTGATCCCAGCAAAACATCCTTATTGATTGTCAACCCATAAGACAGAAATACTTTGATGTCAATTCACTACAAAAGTTATTCGATACACCAATAAGTAGATTCTGATTTATTTACTAAAAATTGGATTATATATAAAGCTCTAAATGTTACTTTTTACACATTTAAATATACTGGTAATTTTAAAGTATATTTTAACTCTTTATATTTTACAACTTTTGCAATTTACATCTACTTTTTTACCTTTTACCATTTGTATCCTTTTAATCTGATATTTATACAAAATAGTTCTTTTAAATATTTAAGTATTCCTTATTAAACTTCCCTTTATCATGGCACTATACAACCTATGCTGTGCTGATATGCTGTTAATCCCAATCAATCAATCAATCAATCAATAAATTAAACAATCACATAGTATGTCCCTAAGTAGGTTTTAGTCTAAACTTGTTAATACTAACTCCTTTATCCAAGTGTTTTTTGACCACCTCTAAGGCTCAATTGTAATTACAACAATCAATATAACTTTAAGCGAAACATAGCATTCCTTAGAAAAAATTTATATTTTGCATTTAAGTGTCACAGAACTCCATGTTGCCATCATATAAATTTACACAATGAAGCCTGGAGTAAATTTGTCAAGAACAACAGCTTAACTTTGGTGCTCATAATAAAATGCGTTTTTAGTTCATTCTTTTTTTACATTACTTTTTCATGTGTTTTTAACATCTACATCTTTTTTCAAACCAATAACTTTCAATTAAATTTGCATCAATATGAGCAGGATACTACTTCATGTTAATAATAAATGGCATAAACACAAATATGGAAAGATGGGAGAGGAAATAAAAATCTGATAACCTTATGGAGTTCAACGCATTTATATAAATCCACTATCAAACTAATTCCTTTGTTGGAATCAAATATCCCTGGGTGATTTTCTCCTTCACACTTTTCTGTTGATATATAAAATATGGTTTCTACTGCCTCATATAAAAAGCACACATCTAACACTTCAAAAGCAATGTTCTCTGAAGCATCATCTTCATTCTGAATACAGTGACTGGTAGCTTGCTTTAACAAAGGTACTACATACAATAACCACTGAGCTAGCTCAGTTGAGATGCTGGCTTGCTTGTTAGAAGACTGCCGAACACAAAGTGCTGAATGACAGGATATTTGGCCAAAACCTGTAAAACATAGGCAAAGTAAAATGTATTACCAACAACAGTAATGTAATGAAAGTTGAAACACACACACACTAAAAACTATACAGATATGAATTTACAGTTGCCCCTCCCTATAAAGCCCCTTAGTATACTGCTGCCCTTTTATAATGTGGGTATGGTCATGGATACCATTAAATTGGTTAAATATTGTTGTATCATTGCCACTTAATTTGTTTCATTTTACCACCTGGCTAATGAGGATCAGTTTTAATGCAGTTTCATATCATATCATATGATACTCTATTTTTGTGTTTTATCCACTTTTATGATGCAGCCTTGAAGGAACATCCCTCAGTATGAGGCTACCTCAGTTATAATGCAGGTAATTTGTGGCTCATGATCCCCTCAGTATAGTGCTCTACCACTTACAATACAAGTCATTTGTGGCTAATTGCCCCCCTCAGTATATTGCTCCCTCACTTATAATGCAGGTAATTTGTGACTCATGCCCCCTCAGTGTAAGGTTCCCCCACTTATAATACTGGTCACTTGTGTGGCTTATATAAACATCCCTCAATATAAGGCTCCCACTTATATTGCAGGTCACTTGTGGCTCATATTAATGCCCTCAGTATAATGTTCCCTCACTTATTATGCAAGTCACTTGTGTGGCGTATATAAACATCCCTCAATATAAAGTTCCTCCCTTATATTGAAGGTAACTTGTGGCTCATATTAATGCCCTCAGTATAATGCTCCCTCACTTATCATGCAAGTCACTTGCGTGGCTTATATGAACATCCCTCAATATAAAGCTCCTCCCTTATATTGCAGGTCACTTGGGGCTCATATTAATCCCCTCAGTATAATGCTCCCTCACTTATAATGTAGGTACATTTTATTATTTATATAACCATTCCTCAGTATTAGGCTCCATCACTTATAATGGAGGTCCTTTTTTTGGCTCCCATAAACAGCATTATAATGAGGGTGCACCATATTTCATTTTTTAAAATCAAAACTGTTTTGTATGACAAACAAGTTCTATGTGACAAATGACTTAATTCCTTTAAAAATTTACATTTTATAGAACAAATGTTACATTCAGAGGGGACCAGACCATCAAGCTGTCACAACATTCTCACAAAAACAATTGTCACACAATTTGTAAAACTTAGTGGGTGACAGATCATGCAAATGAATTGTTCCTGTGATTCACTATACCCAATACATGAATTTATTTTTTATTCAAAATAAATGTTTATCAAATCATTGTGTTTGTGTCTTTTTGTTCATGATTTCAATTCATCTATATTCAGGTAGTCGTAGTGTCTGAATACAAGCACTCGTGTAATCAAGAAATGGTGTGGTCTATGCAGAAACTATCATGAAGTTATAAATGAACAGTCTCCTAGAAGGGTATAGCAAACTGATCCATTGATCCATGAAAGAAATTTATAGAGCATGAAAGGTAAAGAACAACCGTAGTCATCTCGAAACAGAAACAGAAAGATTGTCTGCTCAGGATGACACATGTAAAGAGAATGAGATGGTCTGACACAGACCAAAAAAAGATCTTAAAAAGTGATGCAGCACTTTGGCTGGCACATTGGCACATGGAAGAGTAACCAATGGCTGTGAAAAGAATTTTCTCTCTCCCATCTCTATCCCCACTTTCCATGATTTTCCCCCCTGCCCCCCCCCCCTCGATATTTCGGGCAGCATCTGTATCCAAAACTTGAGTTGTTTCAGAGTTACTGAGAAACAATGCACCCCTTGCTCTGTGGCAGAATGTTTTAAGCAGAGTTCAAGAAACCTTAAGAAAGTAGGTTACATCAACCCCCGTTCTGTATATGAGATGTACCTTCAAAGCAAGTTTGGTGGCAATAGTTGAAAAGGTACTGAAATTAAAGCCTGGATACAATTTTCAAGCGATGGTTAATAAATCAAGGAAAAAGGTACAGTGACTGAGATTTGATCAACCCAAGAGATCCATCCTCCATGTAGGTTTGATGGTGTCTGATGCAAAGATATTGGAATCACAGCCCAAACATGATTTGAAAGCAATTTTGAACAATATTGCAACAAGCAAATTCTGTACATTTATGTCCTGCACCTACTGACTGTGACCTTTGTGACCGAGCTATAAAACTACTGGGCAGACAAGAAAAATAACAAAGTTTCATGGCTTTATCTTAGAGGGCATTACTGTGTAACTCCAGACAAGGGGAAAAGGTGATCACTGACCTTGACCTTGAAAATAAGTTCTTGACTGTGGTATATGAGATGCCATCAAACTGAGAAACAGAAATGTACCACGGTTCATCCTGATATCTCAAACTGCTTTTAGGATAAAAAGCAAAACCAAAAAAAAACATACAATACTGATCCTTGACCTTGAAGATAAGACAATATGATAAGTGACACATCTTCTAAGTATAAATATACCAAGTTTCATCCCATAATCTCAAAGAGCTCTAAAGTTATAAAAGTGGAAAAAGAAAGTTTGATAAAAAAAGCTTCAAATATTTAACTTTAATCTTGACCCTGAAGGCAGGACACCCAATGTGGTACACAACACTCCTGATAATGATGATGTAAAAGTATTCCAAGTTTCAAACCTTAATCTCATATGGCTCTTTAACTCTAGAGCAGTAAGGAAAGTGCAACAGAAAACTTAAAATACTTAGCTGTGACCTTGATCTTGAAGACGACCCCCAATATGGTAACCAACCCACTTGCCAATGATGATGTATAACAAGTTTCATTCCTTAATCTCACATGGCTCGAAAGTTGTTGATTAGAAAGGAAAGTGTGACAGAAAATTTAAAATACTAAACCACAACCTTGACCTTGACTACAGGACACCCAATGTGATAAACGACACACCTTCTAATGATGATGTATAAGTATGCCAAGTTTCATCCCTTTATCTCAGATGGATTGAAAGTTACTGAGCAGAAGAAAAAAAAATGTGATGTAAAACTTTCAAATATTGAGTCATGACCTTGACCTTGAATATAAGACCACCAATGCTGTAAGAAACAAACTATCTAATGATGATGTACAAGTATACCCAATTTCATCCCTTAATTTCAAATGGCTTAAAAGTTATAGAGCAGAAAAGAAATTGTGATGGAAAACTTAATATTAGGCCCTGACCTTGACCCTAAAGATAGACACTCAATACACATTATAAGTACACCAAGTTTCATCCCTCAGTCTCAATGGCTTGAAAGTTATAGAGTAGACATGAAACTGTGACAAACAACTGAACAGAAATGCAAATATTGTGGCACCTGCTTTTCACAGAAGAGCAGTTGACAATAAATTCTGGAAAGTAGGCCACAGTACCCTAGTGTGCAAAACACATTCATCCCAGGTTGCATCCTCAAGGTAAGTTTCATGGCATTAGGTGAAAAGGTATTGGAACAAGAGCCTGGACATGATTTTTTTAGAAATTATAAAGACTGAAAAATCAGAAATATTTTTGTGGAGGATTAAATTTAATTTTTTTTAAAGGGTAACAAAAATATCCATGAAATTAAATCCACCACAAAAAATAGTATTGCTGATTCAGTGTTAAGGTAAATAGTGAGACCCCATAATATTTTATCCCCATGAAAAGTAGTAGGTCACAGCAAATCAGTTTTAACGTATGACTTTCATCCCATGATGCATCCACAATGCAAATTTGATGTAAATATGTGTTACCACCAAGCCTGGGTGGATGGACACACAGACAGACAAAGTAAATCATACATAACCCTGACTATGAGAAACTGAGGCATAAAAGTTGAAAAATTTACTCTAACCTGCAAGTGAATCATCTGATTCAATATGATTTTTCAGCTGAAAATTAGCCCATTAAAAATCTGATGAAAAATTATATCACTTCTCTTATGTTTGTATGGATTCTGTTTACAGTGTGTATATACAGAGACAAAGGGAGTGAAAGATGATACAGACAGTGATGGACTTCTAGGAACAAGGTTTAATTGATGAGACATAAATAATCCCACCTCTTGAATAAAAGTTATTTGCTACTAACTGTTTACTTTTTTGACTCATAGTTTTCATAACATTATCTAAATTATGTACGAAGTGTACAGTCACATAATGCTAGACAAAAGGCTTGGACAGCAATCTGGTAGATGAAGTTGGAGTATTAAGTTATCTGACAACTATGTCACACTTCCAATGCTCATAAGACTACAGATAACTATAATCTTCCATCTTTAGTTAAAGTACAGAATCTCCATACAAACCAATCACTGCACTTCAGGGGGAAGTTTCTAAACTGCCTGTTACTGGGAATGACGTCACTTGTGCAAAGGATGTCACTGACTAACCAATCAGGAGACACATATTTACTAGATACTGGCCTATGATACCGACTTGCCAGTGTAGGCCAGGTACAGCAAAAGGTGCAAGCAGTATTAATGTGCAGGAAAAAACATTAAGACTAGGTGCTCTGCCGCTCTATTTCTGCCTAAAAGGGACACTGTATATGCAGTGTACCCGTCAGACTCAATCAATAAATACAGAACACACAATGTGGATTGACCATATTACATTTGAGCTTGTGGAGTGTGCACATGATTGTAGAGCAGTGACATGCACTGGTGTTATACTATGGCACTACTAGCTGTACTACACTCAGCAGGTGTAAATGACACTAAACTCCACAGTAACAAGTAAGTAAAATTTACCAGTGGCCAGTTTGTGGATAACTTTTTATAGTAGAATATATTCCCATTTGTATATGAGGACTTGTAGCAGGTGCTAACTCCACTGATCATAAATTAATCAAGTCTAACACTCCACAGTACAATGTAGCTTAAGGATGAATCTGCCTGCAAAACCTGGATATTACACAGTGTAATGAGATGTAAATCAGTGGAACCTGGATATTACACAGTGTAATGAGATGTAAATCAGTGGAACCTGGATATTACACAGTGTAATGAGATGTAAATCAGTGTAACCTGGATATTACACAGTGTAAAGAGATGTAAATCGGTGGAACCTGGATATTACACAGTGTAATGGGATGTAAATCAGTGGAACCTACACTAGCATGAGTGGAAAATGATCATATTGTAAGCATCAATTAAGGATTTAGCTATTCTTCATTACACTCATGGTCAATTCTGAATCACTTTTTAGTCTCTTTAATTTTGAGCATTTTTCTTCACAAACTGATCATGGCTGGATTTGGTAAGAACGGCATTAAATGACACTAGGCTAAAAGTTCTACTTGAGCTGTTAGTTTGTGGATTTAGATTATTAAAGCAAACATGGTAGCTCACTGCAAACAATTCATGCAAGTCTGTCCACTCACATAAGGAGCTTGCCAGGCTGAGCATAGATATGCAGTGAATTTACCCAGAATTCCATCACTATTAATATCCTAATATGTACTAGTGTTTACTTGATGGTACTAACTTATTATACACTTTCAAAAGGAAGTAATGTTTATTTGCTAACTAATAGAGAATATGGTTTAACAATAAAAACAGTTTAAAGTTATGCCAACTTTGTTTGAGCAATTGTATGTTTTTTTGTTTTTGTTGGTTTTAACATTTTTGGCTCCAGGAAATGGAGGCTACCATATACTTGCGTATAATCCGGGTCCAAATGCAAACAACATGGACCTCAATCTGCTGTCGCACAATGCGCCGGCAGATCAAGGTCTATGTTGTTTGTTCTACTAATTAGTCCTTACACACTGCATAGACCCAGATCAGCCAGCACATTATGTGATGGCAGATCTGGGTCTATGCAGTTTGCAGTTGGTATCTGCTTATACGCGAGTATATATGGTAAGTGCCTTTCCCAAGGTCACACCGAGGCAGCTGGGCTGGGCATGTATTGAACCTGCAACCCTTGGAATAGGAGTCCTATGCAGTACCAACTGAGCTACCATGGCTCCCATTGAGCATTTGTCAAACATGTTAAAAATGCTTCAACAAAGATTGTTCAATCAGGCCTAGAGTGCATAATACTGGCCTTATTGAATGCAGGCCTTATGTCATCAGTAATGCACCTTTCAAACTTAAAATCATTTCCTTCCTAAATTACGCGAGAAGACTTCTCAAACTTTTTATATCCAGAAATTATTCATACTGAAATAAGTTGAAGATTGGTCCACAGTAAGTTTATTGAGTTAAAATAAAGTAGGGGGACACCGAATTACCATCTATACATGCATATAAGTTGGATCCAACTGCATAGACTCAGATCTGCCATCACATAATGCACTGACAGATTTGGGTCTATGCAAATTGCTAGGAGTAATCAGTAGAACAAACAACACAGACCCTGATCTGCTGGTGCATTATGCAATGGCAGATCAGGGTCTATGTTATTTTTGCTGTTGGACTTTACTTATAAGTGAGTACATAGCGTAGTTTAATCACTGTGTGCATCATTGCAGAATGAATCTCTACACTGTATTTTACTTATGATTACATGGAATTTTACTGTAGATACATTTTTACAATACAGTAAAACTTGTCTCACCCAGCCACCTCTAGGAAGTAAAAAACTTGGGCTTTCAAGATTGGTGTCTGCTTAATACAGATTTATTTCTACAGTAACTTTAAGCAAAGGACTTTGAAAAGTTGGCTCTTTAAGATAGGTGTCTGCTTAATACAGATGACCATTCAGACAGGTTTTACTGTATTTTATCCATTTCATATATACAGATTTTTTAAATGTTTTGTGAAGATATTGTGAATGATATCTGCTTTATAAAAAAAAGTATAGGTCTACATGTTTGAAATAAGTCAACTTTTTTCAAGCAAAACATGAAATAAAGTATACTGAATGTAATGGAGGCACCAAGATGCATGTTGGCATATTTCTTAATTTCTCCAAGTATATGTGTTCAAAATGAGTCATTTTATTTTGGAAAGGAATAAGTTTACTAAAACAAAATTACAAATTGTATAAATCTAAGTGTATAGTGATTGATTTTTGTTTTCAAAATGATATGTTAACCTTTGAGCATTTTATAGTATGACATTAAAATGACTTGAATAACTGAACAAGAGACCCAAGTGTGTCTGATATTGCTCACCTGGGTTATTGATCAAATTTGAATCGACCGTGATTAGCAAACAGCACACAAAGGTGGCCATTACTGAATCATGCTTTCTAGGGCATGTCCAGAAGGCACTAAAAATATTGGGAAAAATAGTAAGCGTCTTAATGAGTGTGATGTCTAATACTGTTACGAATGAATGAAATGAAATGCAATCTGGTCACAAGATTAAGAAAATCTGGAATTCATTTGTTGGGGGGAGAGGGGGTAATTCTTTTGTTATGGATAGAAACTTTATATTGTCGGCATCCAGAAAATTGGAGGTTCCAGATATTTGCATTAATAATGGTAATTAAATCTGCATGTGTTCAGAAGACAAGCATACTGGGTTGTTGTTTCTCGTTATTAAAAGCTAAATATACAAACTATGAATTTAAGATAATTTGTGATTAATGTCATTTAATATAAGAAATGCATTGAAATAATGTATGACGGGAAAAAAACAAATATTTCAGACATTTTAATATGGCTATATGATTTTAAGGCATTTCATGACTTTGGTTAGATTTGTTGGGCAATACAAGTATGGTGTCTTACCCACACAAGACAGGAAATCCATCTCCAAGACTGCATACACTTCATTGGTTTCCAAAATAATCTTATCCATAATTTATTTCATCTACTTAGAGTGTTACTTGTTAAATTTCTATTTTATATTATTCTTCAGCTTCCAATTACAGATCATTCAGTTGAATTCTAAAGGTGTATTATTTTGCTAATTTAAATAACTTGTTTTATTGAAATTTATGAATCCTGTATTCTAACATTATTTTTGTAAAATTTGTATTTAATTTTTACCTGCAAGGGGAGAACTTGGCATAACCTAAAACCCATGTTTCTCAATAGTCCTCAACGTAGGTTACTTCCCTTGCTTTGATAGGCATACTAGCTATTGTATTTGTTTATTTTTAGTAAAGGCAGCTATATCTGATGGCAGATCGGCATAATTTGTGCAAACTTCAAAGATCTGCCAGGATGCAGTCTGTAAAGTTTGGTCAAATTCTTTTGAGTGGTGTTTGAGAAGAGCTCATTTTAAGATTTTTATTTTTTATTCAATATTGGTCAAGTGGTTTTTGAGGAGAAGTTTTAAATAGCAATTGTTGAGAGTTGCATGATGAACAAAGCATGGCGGATGCATGACCATGTCATAAGCTCACTTGGTCTCAGGGCCAGGTGAGCTAAAAATGCCTTTGACTGAGGCAATGAATCAATTTATTTGTTTCAGTATAAAATATTTTTCTTTCAACATCTTTAATGTAACTGGTTATATAATACAGTGCTCTCTCATTATAATGCTCTCCATGGGAGCCATAGAGTATACCAACTCATTGTGTGACCACCTTATAATGAAGTACATAATACATATAAATTTCAATAATACACAATGAAATGGGATCCATGACCATACCTGCCTTGTAACAGGAATGGTGCTTTATTTAAGGGACTTTTAGTTATGGAGTGCTGTATATTTATGAGTATATTTTTACCTTAAAAAGACTTACCTCTGCCTGGTACATCTTGATTAACCCAGTGTTGACTTTTCCCCAATTTGGTACACCACTTACATTCCATAGCTGATTGGAGTGTTCTGCAAATGGACCCGTTTTAACCTGCAATGAAAAAATAACAATTCTATGTACCGTATATACTCGCGTATAATCCAAGTCCAAATGCAAGCAACATAGATCCTGATCTGCTGTCACATAATGCGCCGGCAGATCAGGGTTTATGTTGTTTGTTCTACTGATGAGTCCTTACAAACTCCATAGACCCAGATCTGCCGGCGCATTATGCGACGGTAGATCTGGGTCTATGCAGTTTGCAGTTGTTATCGGGTTATACGCGAATATATACGGTAATGAAGCATTATACTTAGATGAAACTAGAAATGTATTGAAAAAACATAAATGATCTGCCATACTCCCCCTTTTGACCAGGGGAGTCATGGCATTCAGTTGGTAGATAATCAGACTCATAATCCACAGTAGCAGGTTCAATACCCACCTAGGCCAGCCTGGGTTTGCTGCTTCCGTGTGTCCTTGGGAAAGGCATTTAGCTCCCTTTTCCTCAGCAGGATATAGCCAATAACATCCTCAAAGTGCTGTTAAAACTAACAAAACCAAACCAAACCCTCTTTTGACCTAACGGTTAAACTTAACCAAGGTGAGATTGAGGGATCAACAGAAAAGGATTACACTATATGCTCCATCTACAAACAAGGTGGGGCTTAAAAAACTGTCCCACTTGCATCAAACATCTCAGAATGGAGTAAAGTTTGATTAAGTACTTGACTCAAATTTAGACACCTCATATTTTTAAAGACATTACAAATACTGTTCATTCCTTTAAAAATATTTAAATATGGTGGTTATCATAAGCCAGATCTTTAATGATCTGCCATTAAAAATGTTGTGAAATATATTTAAAAAAATAAGTTAAGGAATATTCCGTTTGAGAGATTTTATGAAAGTGGGCCCAGTTGATTTTCAAAGAACAATCTCAGGTTACAACCCATTATTAAATGCAGTGATCAGAGCAACCAGCAGTGCTATAAAATAATCCTATAAATCTAGACTTTCCTTTTAATGTCCTATATCTTTACCAAAACTGCTCTTCTGTCCTTTAAATTGACAAAATTTTTGTTTTGAGCACTTCCCTACTTTGAAGACTTCACTGACAATCGAAGCCGAGTAGAGCTGAGAACCAGAGTAGATAACCTATATTGAGTTTTTTATGCTGTAGATCAATATGTTATAGATAACCCATAGTATGTTTATGCTGTGAGCAATCTGTTACAGATAACCTATATTAAGTTTATGCTGTGAGAAGTCTGTTACAGGCTATACTATAGTATCTTTATGCTGTGAGCAATCTGTTACAGATAACATATAGTACATTTATGCTGTGAACAATCTGTTACACAATAACATATAGTACATTTATGCTGTGAACAATCTGTTACACAATAACATATAGTACATTTATGCTGTGAACAATCTGTTACACAATAACATATAGTACATTTATGCTGTGAACAATCTGTTACACAATAACATATAGTACATTTATGCTGTGAACAATCTGTTACACAATAACATATAGTACATTTATGCTGTGAGCAATCTGTTACACAATAACATATAGTACATTTATGCTGTGAGCAATCTGTTACAGATAACCTATAGTACATTTATGCTTTAGAACAATGTTATCTTCATTTTGTTACATCACCTTTTATGAGATCATCATGTCATCTGGCATTGGCTTCAACTCAATGTTAAAGTTTTTGGGCAAGCTCATAACTCTGAAAAAATTGTAACACAATGTTTTGTGGAACCCTTGTACTTCAAGAAAGATTTGTTTGTTAAATTTTCTTTTGGCTTTTGCTTTGTTTCAGTATCTGGACACAAAGCAAATTCATTTTATTGTTTCATATAAGTGTTGTCTCAAATAATGTGGCCAAAAAATACAGGAATGCTTTCTTCTTTTCTTCAGAATAATTAAAATATGTTATTTTTATGTAACTTACAATTAGTTCCCTTTAATAAATGGTGGAGTTGACTTACTGTAAGGGAAGGAAAAGGATGCCAGAAAATGTTCTATAATTGCCTTATATTGTTATGAATATTGGTCCTATAACCCTATAACATTTAATGATAACACTCACCTCTTACATAAATGAATAGTTGACCATTTGACTAAACAAGCTTATATAGTATTGTAAGAACACGTCTGATGTAAACAATGTCCCAAACTTTATATTACAGAAGCTCAGCTAATCCTATGCAAGATCACTTCATAAATATGCATGGATCTTGCTCATAATTGTACCCATTCAAAATCTTGGCAATTTAAGCCTATTTACCAAGTTTGATCAAAACTGAACCAGAAATACAGTCTCTAGAGCGGTAACATGCTCAGCCAATCACATGCAAGGTCATCTCATTAATAAGTATGGCTCCTGTGCATTATCGAACTCATGCAAGGTCTTGATAATATAAGCTTATATTCGAAGTCTGGTCAAAATATAAAAAGATACGGTTTCAAGAGTAGTAACATGCTCAGCCAATCAGATGCAAGATCACCTCATTGGTGTGCATTGATCTTGCTTATTATTATACTTGTCCAAGAACCTGAGGATATAAGCATATATTCCAGGTATGATCAAAATTGGATCAGAAACATGGCTTCCAGAGTGGTAACAAAGTCAGCCAATCAGGTGCAAGATTACCTCATTAATATGCATGTATCCCACTCATTAATGAACCCATCCAAAATCTTGATGATATAAGCCCATACTTCAAGTTTAATCAGATTCAGATCAGAAATATGGCTTCCACAGTGGTAACAATCTTAGCTAATCAGATTCAAGATAACCTCATAAATATGCATGTATCTCAATCATTATCATATCTGTCAGAAATGTTGACAATATACACCAACATTCCAAGTCTGATTGAAATCAGATCAGAAATGTGGACACCAGAGTGGTAACAAGATATTGTTACAGACAGATGATGCACCACGGATGCAGGGCCATACCATAAGCTCACATGGCCTTATGGCCAGTTAAGCTAAAATGGAACCAAAATTTGACAGGCAACCCGAGAGATAAATAAGAGAATGCTAACAATATACATTGCATTCCATTCTTACTTGTGGTGTACCAATTTCATGGCTATGACAAACCAAGAATTCAAAGATCGAACATGAAGGAGAATAGGACCCCATTTTTGTCTAAGGCACATCTATGACTTTTGTACTGACAGATACATCTTTTCATTTGTATGCAAAGTACAAAAAATATTCCTCACAAAATTAAATAAATCCTACAAAATTGAGATGCCTCATAGCCTTGACCTTTGCTCCTTGTATCACCCATGATCCACAATTATTCCTGTAAAACTTAATGAGTAAATTTTACTTAATTTCAATTCTCATCGTATATAAAATGGTAACTGGTATCTGGATATTTGACATGATGTTCATGTAAAATATCCAGAAACCAGTTATCATTTTATATATAATCCACAGTTTGCATAGATTCAACCAATCTTTCCAGCACCAAGATAAAAAGTGGGGCTTTAAACTAGAAATGTGTCCACAGACTCTGATGCCCTCATGAATACAGTGCGACTGAAGAGACATATGCAAGGCAAAGTGCCAAGTCAAACAGGGTCCATTTAGTCTGAAAATATTGGCATTATATGCAAGGCAAAGTGCCAAGTCAAACAGGGTCCATTTAGTCTGAAAATGTTGGCATTATATGCAAGGCAAAGTGCCAAGTCAAAAAGTGTCCACTTAGTCTGAAAATGTTGACATTATATGCAAGGCAAAGTGCCAAGTCAAACAGGGTCCATTTAGTCTGAAAATGTTGACATTATATGCAAGGCAAAGTACCAAGTCAAACAGGGTCCATTTAGTCTGAAAATGTTGACATTATATGCAAGGCAAAGTACCAAGTCAAACAGGGTCCATTTAGTCAGAAAATGTTGACATTATATGCAAGGCAAAGTGCCAAGTCAAACAGGGTCCATTTAGTCTGAAAATGTTGACATTATATGCAAGGCAAAGTGCCAAGTCAAACAGGGTCCATTTAGTCTGAAAATTTTGAAAATAAAACTTGATCCAGGTCTTCTTGAAATGAAGCCTCCAACCAAATTTGCTGTCAATTCATGAAATCCTTCACAAATTAAGTTGTGGAAACAAAATTAGTGACAGAAAGATGGGATACGATAGATGAACAGACACTGGTAACACTATAAGTCCCTTGTACAGAATATAACAGAGGTACAACAATTACCACAGATACCTGATGTTTAGCTGCATGTCAAAATTACATATAGCAAAGCATGTACCTAATTGGAAGTACTTACCGAGTTAATATACTTTATACAACCTAGGAACATATAATCACTGGCAAAATGTTCAAAAATTTCTGGTCTAACAAAAGACTTTGGTTGGATTCTAGGATGGTCTGGAAAAGAGAAACCAATTTTTCATAAAATACGTATCTTTATTAATACTAACCAGATTATAATATGTTAGGAATACATCCACCACCTCGTGAATCCAGTCCTGTCAAGCAAAAAAATGATGTTCTCTCTATGTCTTTTGATTTGCTTTATCCACTAAAGTGCTAAAAGGCTGTCTGCTTGCCACCATGGAAGTCAGACTAGAGTGGTCTCCTCTTTGACAGAGGTGCCAAATCTTGTCAATCATCTGATATTACTGGAGAGGATGTGCACAAACTTCCTGGCATGTAACTACAAGACGAAGGGGGGGGGGGGGTGCAAGCATGGGATGGTATGCCATATCATGATCACTGATTAGTGAATAGGTATGTATTATCAAAGAAACATATTTAACTCTAAAAATTGGTTTCTTCTTCAAATACATTGCCCAATCATAATACATTAGGAGAACAAGAGGGAGTTACTTCCCCTTACCTTGAACTTGACCCTGTCTCCAGTCTCCTAATGTACCTGAATCAGCTTCAAGTTGTGTGAAATACATGTTAGGGCTAGGATTAACACATGTTTATGTATAGACGCAGCTTAGAGAAAAAGTTTCCACTCCTGTAAGATCCAGAGGAAGTAGAGTAACTAGCATTATTAAGAAGCTGCTGAATGCCCTGGAAAGGCAGCTTGTTGCGTTGTAGATATAGACTCTAACAGATTGAACTGAGACTTTTGGGATGAAAAATCTCAGGGGTAAAAGTTGGAGTATGTTGTCTCTGACCTTCATCCCATGACAAGGATGATGTTAGTTAAGGAACAATTGCACTCAAAAGCTATGCTAGTGGCGACTTCTCTAAACTCATGGGTCGAAATGCATCAGAAACTCATTTGGTCTTGGTTTAGTTCCTTGTAGGCAGAGCTGATACAACATCATATCACGGGCAATATAGCCTAAGCAGAAATATCATCCCTTCCTTCTTTGAGTGGTAAGAACAAGTGACATCTCCCTTTTCTAATCAGCTCAGTTCACTTTAGGTACCACATAAGAGCACCGACGGGGTTCTACAGATGCACCTGGGACGAAGGGTCCAAGGAAGACAGTTGTTTCAAGACAAAGGACTGATTACCCATCAGTGAGAGCCTGTCCTTGGAAATAAAAGCAGGGTCCATCATGAGACAAACTGAACCATCAATGGGAGAACTGCAGACCATTCATATTGACCAAAAAGGCATATATCTCACTGATTCTGCCTGATATAGCTAGAGCAACTAGGAAGCAGATTTTGTATGAGAGGTGAGTCATGGAGGCTCCACACAGTAGTTCAAAGGGTTTCTCATTTAACCATGACAGAACCCATGGAAGATTTCCAAAGTCTTAGGTCAAAGCAAGTCAAAGTTTGCAAGAAATTGTAAAAGTTTTTGTTCTGGCTTATCTTCTCCCTTCCATGATGTTGAAACATGTACAAAATTTTGTAATGGTATCCACTGATTGTGATGGGAGCTAACTTCTCCTCAAAGATCCACAGGAGGTGCCCCAGGTGGCCAAGTGGTCTAAGGCGATTGCCTTTACAGATCACCAACATCTCACCTCTGTCCATGTGGGTTCGAGTCTCTGCTTGGCCAATGTGGGTATGTGAGAAAGCTTGCCAGTAGCTTCCCATGGGTCGGTGGTTCTTCCCAGGGTTTTCCTGGGTTATTCCTCCACCAAACATACTGGCCACCATCTATAGACTATCATGTGCTTAAAAATGGTGCTAAACCCACAAAACCAAACCAAACCAAAGATCCATATGAGGCAGAATGCTATCTGTGATACAAAGGCATTTAAGGGAGAGATGTGATTCTGCTTGCTCTGATGGGAGAAAACTCTCCATTTCCCTACATAGATTTTTTAAGTAGTGAGCCTTGCACAAGCAATTCTGTCCACCACTTTTTCTGAGAACCATTTCTTTCTGAGGGTTTGCTTGGTATGAGCCTGCATTTGTGATTGTCTGAGCAGATGAGAAGTCAGGATCTTCCTGGGCATCTCTGTTGCTAAGTTCAATAGGTCGTTGGTCCATGATTTGTCCCACTTGACAAAAGCAATCAAGATTAAATGGCAATCAGATTCCCTCACATTTTGCAAGACAGTAGTATCAGTGGGGTTGGGAGAAAGTTGCATAAATTGAGATTGTTCCAATTCAGGAATGATTGTCAACTTGCCCAGGTTTTAGAATCGGGGACTGGAGAGACGAAGGTTGGAAGCTTTGTCTTCCACATCACAAATAGGTCCATGAGAAGTTAATCCCACAGGGTACAGATTCTGAACACAGAGTGGTAAATGGCTCACTGAGTCCACTAGGGCAATGCCTGCCTGGGATGTGGCAAACTTAGATGTCAATGTGTTGATGATATCACCAATATAGAAACACAAACCAGAAGGAAGAGGTCCTGCAATTGGTCCCCCTTCCCTTCTGATGTAAATGACGACTGTCAAGTTGTGCAGAAGAACGAGAACATACTTTCCTGACAGCATCTCCTGGAATGATTGAAAGACATTCACTATGGTTTTAATCTCCAGGAGATTAAAGCACCAAGTGGTCCTGAAGAGGTCAAACCCCACTCACTTCTTAAAAGCACCCCAGCCTGTCATGCTGACATCTGTGCAGATTGTAATTTCCTGCAACTGATCCTGCAGTGGAATTCCTGCTGTACTCCAAGTATGGTCATCCCATTTGCTGATATGGGACCTCACACAGTCTGAAACTTTGATCATTTGGTTCAGTGGACAAAATTTTGTCTGCCTAAGGAATATGAGATTTTATCTGAGTGGTCTCATTAATAAGTGACTCAGGATGATTATGATGAGGAGGCCCAAAAGCAAAGAAATTCATGGGCTGAAATTTGATTATGTGAGCAATCAGTAATCACCACTGACATGATTTCCAAGGCATGTTCCCAAAGACAAACTCAGTTCAAAAGGGTTTGAAACCCATATCCAACCGGATGAAATGGGATAGGATGAGATCTGATTTGTCCTTGTTGACACAAAGTTCAAAATGTTGCATAAGCAAAACAAGTGATATTGGGTCTTTATACAAACGATAACTCATATGGTATTTTTACAAAATGGTGTCCAGGTAGTTGGATGTCACAGACATGGAGGTGGCTTGGAAGTGTGACATGACTTTGTCTGTGATTCTCATGAAGACCCAGGGACTGATATTTGACCAAAGGAAAGTATCCTGAACTGGTACACAGTGTCCATGTATGCAAACCTTGGGATCTGGGAATGTGAAGGTACACAAAGAGAAGATATAAGAAGTCAACATCCTTGATGGCATTGAGAACTGATCTCTGCATCTCCATTCTGAACCACTGAGCCCAAATGAACTGACTTGGAGAGCTTAGATCTATGACTGGACGAAGCTTGCACTAGCTTTGGGAACCAGGAAAAGTCTGGAGTAAAATCCCAGTAAACCGGGTGTACCCCATGAACTTAATCCTGCCCATTGTATTCACACCTGCAAATAGTGTGTGTAGAACGATGACAAACACATGTGAAATCAGACGAGTGCTGCATAGAACCTACTGTGAAGGGGATGCTATGATTAAAGAAAAATGCCATGGGAAAAACATGAATGACATTACAACATGTAATAACATGAATTACCTGACAGAATTCATAACCAAGGTCGAGTACCAAGCTGAACAGGCAGGTCATTAAGATGGTGCAGATAAGCTTATTGTATAACAAAGTTAAAGAACTGAAGTCCAATATATTTGTCTATGATGAAGCGAGAGAGCAAGGAATGGATAGAAAAATAGCTGGAGTATACTTTTATGAGATTAAAAAACTCAGAAGAATCGTTCAACTGATGAAAAGGCACAAGTGATTTTAGTATTTGTGAGGCATCAAGAAAGGGCATGAGCAGAAGTAATAACTGATGACTGAAGGGATTTGGCACCAGTCCCTCTATCAATGGGGAGACCACTCTAGTCTGACTTCAAACTTGGCAAGCAGATGACCTTTCAGCACTTCTGTTGCTAAAACAAACCAAAAGAAGTAGCAATCATATTTTTTAGCTTGTGAGGGCTGGATTTATGAGTGATGGATTTATGAGGGCTGGATTTATGAGGTAGTGGATGTCCTTCTAATGTATTATGATTGGGTAATATATATTGGGAGGGCTGGATTTATGAGGTAGTGGATGTCCTTCTAATGTATTATGATTGGGTAAAATATTTCAAGAAGAAATTGTGATTTTTATAAACTGGTGCTTTATGCAAAAGATGGAAATAATGAAATACATATTCTGATTTAATACTATTTATGCACATCATATCTGTAGCATATCAAGTCTAGTGAAGACTGGAGTAAGAGTATGACAAGTGACTCAAGCGAGAGCTAAGGTATTCTTTTTCATTTCTGTTTTAAACCTGCACAAACAATCACAGGCTATCTCAGATGAATATATACAAACATTTCCAGATCAACTCATGCAAAATCAAAAATATTCATGGAGATAAAATGTCATGTTTTGGGAGTACTGTATATACTCGCGCATAAGTTGATACCAACTGCATAGACCCAGATATGCAGTTGCATAACATGCCAGCAGATCTGGGTCTACGTAATTTGTAAGGACTAATCAGTAGAACAAACAACATAGATCCTGATTTGCCAGCACATTATGCGATGGCAGATCAGGGTCTATGTTGTTTGCATTTGGACTTGGATTATACGTGAGTATATACAGTAAATATGGGGTGCATACTTTTTATCATACTGTTATTCAACATTACTATCTTTGTGGTGGATTTAATTTCATGGATATTTTTTACCCATGAAAGTAACGAATCTAAATCCTGCATGAATATTTCTGATTTTACAGTATGTTGTTACGTTGTCCTTCAAATGAAGCCTCAACAGTGTTGCCAGGAGTAATATATGGGATTTATTACAGATCTGCAGACATGAATGGATGGACTGAAAATTATTTAAACAAATGTATTTGTAATCAAACGCATGATAGTGGATAGCTTGTTGTTTACAATTACTATGGCTAAAGTTATACATAATTTTCAAAAGAGGTACTGAACACACAGATGGGATGGGAGCTGGTTAAATTATGATCAGTTCATCAGAACTGATCAACCATTGATTTTAATCAGTCTGAAATATTTTCTATATTTTTCATGGAAAATGTCATTTTTATTTCTCTGTGTCCCTGAATTCAAGGAATTATCACCGTCACTACGTTATCTAACAAAAACTCTGGATGTCTGGTACTGGTCATCAATCACTAATAAGAATACATGTCTGGAATGACTTATCATTCATTTAATTAACATACTGGATGGTGATGCTGTGAAAACTTTAAAGTGAAATGTGTTAAAACAAGATATTCCAAAGAAGTAAACTTTAATCATTTATATAGAGGATATTTGCTTGGATCGAGTGAGAAATATAAATATTTCATCTCATGGGTGAAAATACTCGAGTTTTTCACCCATGAGATGAAATATATCCATTATTCACTCAGAACAAGCAAAATTTTCTTTTTTATTTTATGCTCAAACGTATTGGTTAGCAATATGTATAACAGATTGAAGTAGGTGAATTTCTTATGGTATCCCACACGATAATGTCTTCTCTGTTTACCTCTTTTCTATGTTTACCATGTATGTTCTGCTGTGTTCTGTGTATATTCGCTTGGAAAATATCAGTAGTAACATAGTTCTCTTTCCTAATTCAAGGCAAATAAAGCACATAAACAAAAAATGTAAGAAAAAAAAATAAGCATGTGGTGAGATTTGAACCTGGTACTCCTGCATGACAGATGGCCATATATACCACTAGACCAAGCAAGTGACCAAATGGCTGGTCAAATTTCTTGATCATAATGTTATCAATGCCTACTGAGCGTAGTGATGACATATTTATCGTAATTCACTCCAGCGAATTATCAAAATTATTTCTAATGGAAAATCCACTAATTCACGGGCTAGCATAATATAAAATAGATTATTAAAAATCATAACTGATTGCTTGTTTGCTGGCTTTTCTGACCGATCTTAAATTATTCTGATTAGTTCCAAAAAGTGGAACATATCCTAGTTTCCATGGCACTCTGAGACTAACGAGAAACATCAAATGGAGAAGCCCATTCATTGTAGTTTTGCCCCCATGTTGAGCTGGTGCCATTTAAGAGGCTGAATACGTTGTTGTAACTTCAATATTCTAGGTAAAACAACTTTGTCAATGACAAACCTCAATATGAATATATTTTGATCATTGTACTAATACTTCAGCCTTCTTACATTAAAGTGTCCTGTGCACATTTAGTTACATTACTTATCAGAGATATGGAAGTTGATGGTTTCCTCCAGGTTCCCCATTTTCTTACATCTCCATGGTTAGTTCATGCTATCACACTAGTCACTGAGAATACAATAATTAGTCACAACTTGCTGATCAAGTGACATAGAGTGATAAAATTTAACTAAATCCTTGTACCTATTAATTGCGAACTTCCCCATATAAAGGGCAAGAAATGGTGGTCATCCAGACTCCAGACACCATGGCTTCCTGCTGGCTCCATCCTATATGTAAGCTGTAATTTTCTCATCACTTGTAGGTATCTGTACCAAAAGAAAGTGTGAATTTATTGAGGATAGACAAAAAAGTGGCATTTCCAGATGACCAGTCAGGTGGAAGATCTTAACTGCATAATTCCTATGGAAATGTTTGTTGACTCAAACTCAAATATAGCAATGTGTGCAATATACAAGAAAATGCTAATTCCTATCCTTCAATATTGGGGCAAATTCAACAAAACTAAAGTCACTTTATAATTACATGGCAACAGGCAGTGCAGAATACTATAGGATTCAATAACGTAAATCCTGATTCACATTTTTTCAAAATCTGGGAGTTCAATATATAGAAAAACTTAAACCTGTTTTTTTTCTGTCATAAAACTTTACTCAAAAGTATGAGTAATAAATTTAACTCCAAATCTAGAAATTTTACTAAAAATGTGCAAATGCAGCATTTTGATTGGTCAAAATATTTTCAAGTAAGGTTTAGAGTTGAGTAAAGTTTTATGATGAAGTGACCTGACCTTGAAAAGTGCGAGTCTAGGTAAAAAAACTGAAAGTCCTAAATACTGGAATTCATAGTACAGATAGCTCTGGTATTATATAGTAAAAAAACTGAAAGTCCTAAATACTGGAATTCATACTACAGATAGCCATTAAGCACTCTAGATAACTTTTCATTTCTGATTTTTCACTTTGTGAAAAAAGTTTTACAGCCAACAGAGAACAAATATCATCTCCATGTCCTTGACCTTGGCATATTTGCCCTCTGACCACCAAGAATTTTTGTATCTCATTCAAAAATTTAAATTTTTTGAAGTTTAATGACCAGACCTCAGAACTAGGGACTCACAATCTAAGGTTGGGTCAGATAACTCAGAACTAAGGACTCACAATCTAAGGTTTACCTGGTCAGGTAACTCAGAACTAAGGACTCACAATCTAAGGTTTACCTGGTCAGGTAACTCAGAACTAAGGACTCACAATCTAAGGTTTACCTGGTCAGATAACTCAGAACTAAGGACTCACAATCTAAGGTTTAGCTGGTCAGGTAACTCAGAACTAAGGACTCACAATCTAAGGTTTACCTGGTCAGGTAACTCAGAACTAAGGACTCAAAATCTAAGGTTTACCTGGTCAGGTAACTCAGAACAAAGGACTCACAATCTAAGGTTTACCTGGTCAGGTAACTCAGAACTAAGGACTCACAATCTAAGGTTTACCTGGTCAGGTAACTCAGAACTAAGGACTCACAATCTAAGGCTTACCTTTCAAATATCTTAAGTAAAACAGCTTGTGCATCTTCTTCTTTAAAAACCCCTATTTTGTACAAACAACACAGAAATGCTGCAAAGGATAGCTCATGCCCTGAAATCAATGACAAAGCTTTAGATAATACAATGTGTCTACAATGCGTATGTATTTTTCTTCATATCTAAATGATACCATAGATATTGACAAATTAATAGATAAACAGAAAGATGGACATACAGTACAAGTATAGCATAAAATCTCTGATCAAATAGCAGGGCATTTTTTCAGTTTATATAAAATACATGATCATGGAGCTCTAATTTATAATTCAGATGTTTCTTTTTCTAGAAAGGAAAAAAACAACAAAAAAAACATCAGAAACTAACACAAATTAGCCTCAACATATGCACAATAGTCACTTAGCTAACCTTTTATAAAACAAAATAACTGCTTCTATATGTAATCAAGATTTGAATGATAAAGAGCTAAAATTCAGGAAATGAATTCAACCAAACAGATAACCACAAGACATTGTCCCGAACATAGCTATTGTCCATCACAGCAAAAAGTTTGAATTGGGTGTATTAAATAAGCATGACAAGTCAATAATGAGCAATACGTTTGTAAAATATGGCCAACAAATCTTTCTTATCATTCAACTCATGTGATATACTGCTAAGAAAAAGTTTCACAATAAATATGGTTGAAATAAAACAAAAATATGGATGCTTATGTGTTCAAAAGTCAGTACCATATATACTCGCGTATAATCCGTTACCAACTGCAAACTGCATAGACCCAGATCTGCCATCGCATAATGCGCTGGCAGATCTGGATCTATGCAGTTTGTAAGGACTAATCAGTAGAACAAACAACATATACCCTGATCTGCCGGCGAATTATGTGACAGCAGATCAGGGTCTATGTTGTTTGCATTTGGACCCAGTTTGTAAGCGAGTATATACGGTAATATATTCAAATACAATAATGGGCTATAACTGTAAACATCTGCTGATCATCAAATTTATCTGAAATCTTGTTAAGATCAAGCTTCACAGAAAATTTGGTTTAATTTTTTTTTTTAAAGTGGATGGCAGTGTTCACAATCCATTATGATGTCTGTTCTAAGTGTGGATGGTAGTGTTCACAAGCCATTATGATGTCTATTCTAAGTGGATGGTAGTGTTCATAAGCCATTATGATGTCTGTTCTAAGTGTGGATTGTAGTGTTCACAATCCATTATGATGTCTGTTCTATGTGTGGATGGTAGTGTTCTCAAGCCATTATGATGTCTGTTCTAAGTGTGGATGGTAGTGTTCACAAGCCATTCTGATGTCTGTTCTAAGTTGGTTTAGGAATATATCTCTGAATGGATCATCAACATCTACTGATCATTAAACTCATCCAAGACCAAGCACAACCAAGCACAGATTAAGCTTTATAGTGAATTTCATGGAAATCAAATAAAAAATATGAATGCTAGTCTTCACAAGCTGTACGAATAAAGACCCATAACTCTGCAAAGCATGATCAAAATCAGTCGCTTAATTAACTCTTACAGGATTGTATAACAATGAAGCTTAATGGCCAATGTGAATGAAATAAAAAATAATAAAATACATGAAATCCCGAGTATTCAGAAGTTATGAAGATGACTATTCAAAGTTGATCAAGGGCCTAAACTATAAGAAATACAGGCCAAATGTGATCTTCTCTGATGACTATTTAAAGGTGAACAAGGGTCACAACTATGAAAAATACAGGCCAAATGTGATCCTCTTTGATTATTATTTAAAGTTGATCAAGGGCCACAAATAATAAAAATACAGGCCAAATGTGATCTTCTAAGATGACTATTTAAACTTGATCAAAGACCACAAGTAAAAAAAATACAGGTTAAATGTGATCCTCTAGGATGACTATTTAAAATTGGTCATGGGCTACAACTTTAACAAATACAGGTCAAATGTGATCTTCTAAGATGACTACTGGTATTTAAAGTTGATCAAGGGCCACAACTAAAAGAAATACAGGCCAAATTTGATCCTCATCAAACTTCAGAAGTCATTAGGATAAATATTTAAAGCCGATCAAGGGCCATAACTATAAGAAATACAGGTCAAATGTGATTCTCTTGGATGACTATTTAAAACTGATTAGGGACCACCACAAAGAAATACAGGCCAAATGTGATCCATTAGGATAATTGTTTAAATCTGATCAAGGGCCACAACTGTAAGAAATACAAGTTAAACATGCTCCTCTGGGATGACTATTTAAAGATGATCAAGGGCCACAACTATAACAAATACAGGCCAAATGTGATCCTCTAGGATGACTATTTAAAGTTGATCAAGGGCCACTAATAAAAGAAATACATGCCAAATGTGAACCTCATCACACTTCAGAAGACATTTGGTTGAAACTGAAAAAGACAAGCTTATGCACTGATAAATGGACAGACAGATGGACAGATGTTATTTCTATGTACCCTCAGCTTACCAGCTGGGGACAAAAAGCACACCTGCATGTAAATTTACAAAGTCAACATCATCAAAGTTACATATATATTCGCTTATAATCCTGATCCAAATGCAAACAACATAGACCCTGATCATCCGGAACATAATGCGCCGGCAGATCAGGGTCTATGCTGTTTGTTCTACTGATTAGTCCTTAAAATCTGCATAGACCCAGATCTGCAGGCACTTTATGCAATGGCAGATCTGGGTCTATGCAGTTTGCAGTTAGTATCGGCTTATACGCGAGTATATACTGTATATGAAATAGTTCTTGTGCTAAGCTGTTTGCAAGGAATGCATATAACAACTGATGCACAGCTGGACAGAAAGAAATAGTGATTCCTATTGCGTTGCTACATTTGTCCTAAAGTTGTAAAATGACAACAATGCTCTTTCTTTCTTAAATAAAGCACCTCAATATGTGTTTCCCAGACTTTTAGAGCTAGGAAAAATAGTGGGCCTTACCTGTACCATAGTCTATTCTTGTATCATTTCCAAATGCTTCTACTAGATACACACTGATTTCTGGAATGGCTCTGTGGAATTCTTCATCAATAGCTTCTTGTACAAGAGATTCTGCATTCTGGAAAATTTTGAGACCATTTTTCTAAACTTCTAATGTGTGCCTTTCTGTCCATTTCTTCTCTCTCTCTCTCTCTCTCTTTCTTTCTTTCTCTGTTCATTGTAAAGCATTAAACCCTGGGCTCCTGGAGACTGGCCCTAACATCTCCTTGTCAAGGAGGAATTATAGATTAAAGTAAAATATAAAAACAAATTAAGAGAATATAAGCAAATTATTTTATGTGATAGTTACTATCACAGTATGGTAGTTTTAAAGATTTCTACCTGATGCCATTGTCTGAATGACCTTAACAAACATGGCTATGTGCCAAGCCACAATGATAGTGAGGGGATTTCTTATTTTAAAAACTTAAGATGCAATGAATGCTCACAAGCCATTAAGATGACTATTCAAAAAATGCTCACAAGCCATTAAGATGACTATTCAAAGAATGCTCACAAGCCATTAAGATGACTATTCTAAGAATGCTCACAAGCCATTAAGATGACTATTCTAAGAATGCTCACAAGCCATTAAGATGACTATTCAAAGAATGCCCACAAGCCATTAAGATGACTATTCTAAGAATGCTCACAAGCCATTAAGATGACTATTCAAAGAATGCTCACAAGCCATTAAGATGACTATTCAAAGAATGCTCACAAGCCATTAAGATGACTATTCAAAGAATGCTCACAAGCCATTAAGATGACTATTCTAAGAATGCTCACAAGCCATTAAGATGACTATTCAAAGAATGCCCACAAGCCATTAAGATGACTATTCTAAGAATGCTCACAAGCCATTAAGATGACTATTCAAAGAATGCTCACAAACCATTAAGATGACTATTCAAAGAATGCTCACAAGGCATTAAGATGACTATTCAAAGAATGCTCACAAGCCATTAAGATGACTATTCTAAGAATGCTCACAAGCCATTAAGATGACTATTCAAAGAATGCTCACAAGCCATTAAGATGACTATTCTAAGAATGCTCACAAGCCATTAAGATGACTATTCTAAGAATGCTCACAAGCCATTAAGATGACTATTCAAAGAATGCTCACAAGCCATTAAGATGACTATTCTAAAAATGCTCACAAGCCATTAAGATGACTATTCAAAAAATGCTCACAAGCCATTAAGATGACTATTCAAAAAATGCTCACAAGCCATTAAGATGACTATTCTAAGTTGATCATGGACCCTAAATTTGATTGAAATCATTTATTGAAAAATATGGATGCTACAGTGCTTGTACAGGAACAGAAGGAATGATGGACAATGAGATTCTCTTTCTATGTCCACTTGACTAAATTACAGGGGACAAAATGACAGATCTGCATGTTTACAAACCTAACGGCAAACAATATCAAGGTTTAATTTAAAAAGTCACAGAATGGAAGGTGCAAAAGAAAAGTACATTTTGACTTGTAAATATTACATAATCAGCTTAAACTTGGAAAGAGAATGCTTAACATGTTAGAAAAGGATGTCTGAAAAACATCAAGTCTCAAAAGTTCACAGAATGTAGCTAACTGCAAAGCTGTCTATGTCTATGTCTAACTGTCTATGTCTATGTCCAACTGTTTATGTCTATCACTAAATGTCCATGTCTATGTTCAACTGTTTATGTCCATGTCTAACTGTTTATATCTTTGTCTAACTGTTTATGTCTGTCTAACTGTTTATGTCTATGTCTGTCTATGTCTAACTGTCTATGTCTAACTGTTTATGTTTATGCCTGTAGATGTCTAACTGTCTTTGTCTATATCTAACTGTTTATGTATATGTCTAACTGTCTATGCGTATGTCTAACTGTTTATGTCTAACAGGATGTTATATCACCTCTTTGAGTCTGTTGAACCACTGTCGAAAAGCTTTGTTTCCAAATCTCTGTGGTTGATCTATGGGTGGAATTTCATCAATCCAGGCACTGATTTTGTCTAAAAGAGCTATTAATTTCTTCACCGTCTGAAAAATAAACATTCAGAGCTGTACATTTCCTCTGAAGATGCTACTTAAGAAACATCATACAGGGATACATTTTTTAAATCAAGCAAAATGAATAATTTCATGTTGACTTCTTTAGATCTCAGTCATTAATGAAGCATTCTGCACAATGGGAAAACATATATATATATATATATATATATATATATATATATATATATATATATATATATATATATATATATATATATATATATAATTATATATATATCCCTGATATAGAATCTATAATACAAAATATACCAAAAAAATCCTGTTTAATTTCATTAATAAAAATGGTTTCTTTTTTCAAACTTAAAAAATGGAGCAGATTTTGTCATGTTTTTATATAAACTTTCTATGTTGCTTGACTTATGCAAAATACTATTGTATGTAGAATTACTTAAAAACAACACATACACATGCAAAAACTGTCTGAATTCATTAGCTCAGTTTCTGATACTGAATATATGGTGAGAATAGGCAAATATTTCTGATACAGAATGTAATTTAAGAAAACTATCTATACTTACTTGTAAGTCGAATCCAACTGCAAACAGCATAGACCCTGATCTGCCATTGCATAATGCACCTACAGATCAAGGTCTATGTTGTTTGTTCTACTGATTACTCCTAACAAACTGCATAGAGCGGGATCTGGACTTGACTCATAAGCAATTATAAACAGCAAGTAAATATTCATCTTTTACTGTAAATTTGCTTTAAGTTGTGAGACACCAATTTTCATGGTATCTATGGTTGCTACAAACCATAGATTTAAATATTAGCGGCATCACAATTAATCCAAACCAGAGTGTAATCAATTATGACATAGTTCACCTCTACAAAGCTTTTAGTCCTTTCCAGTAGCCACTGAAAACATTAATAATCATGAAGAAATAAGTTCAGACTGAAGTGATACTGACAATTAATTGTTGGCCCCTTTTTTAATTAATGTTTATTTTTGCCACTTTTTTTTCTCATTACATTAAAACTTTTAATCTTTTTAAAATTTAAAATTTAAACTTGTATTCAACATTACATTGCCAGGATTGTACTACATACTGTTAAACCACGTACCTTCCTGACTACCTGACTACCAGCCTACCTACCTACAGAACAGTTCACACGATTTGGGGTTTCTCTACCCATTACATTGGGACATTAATCCCCTCCATGCTTGCTCCATGTTGAAGCACAGCAGTGGAGGGATAAGTGCCTAGCAACCTACCACCGCGACTAAGCGTGCAGGTGTTGTGCACCTCCACCATGCAGGGAGACATAAGTGATTGACATTCAAATAGCCAATGCATAAAGACCACCCATGGAAAGACTGAAAAATCAGAATCAGAATTGTGTACCATATATAGAATCATCTTTATGCCAATTATATATCTGGCCAATAAAAAAAATCATTTTAAAAGAGTCTTGTATACTAGTATTCAAAATGTGTGTTTAGAAACAGCTGATTTGCTTCCATGCATGACTTCTATTTGCCTTCTTAGCCGATAAAAAAAATGCATGCGCATTCAAAATTCAGTTTAAACAATGCAGCCTATCAATTTTACAGTAGATATTACTGACATTTTTACTTTACTTCAAGCTAATCTGAACTTCTGCACTGACTTAATGAGAGGCACAGTTTTCAGCTTCTTGAGTGGCATATATTCATCCCATTGTTATGAAAGAAAAGTAATCTGATGAGATATGCACAATTAAATTCTAAATGACAACAACTGCTTTTTAAACTTAAAAGGTCAGAAAACAAACAGAATTTACACTAAAATGTGAACCACGTGGTTAGTCCTTAAGCAACAATTATGGCAGTACATTCTGTCAAGAACAGTAGAAGGTCATGAGGTGATGTAATACACTACTTTAAGCTAGCTATGATTCTATGATTCTGTCGCAATAGGGACTACTGCATGTGTACTGTAACAGGGAACTGACTTCAGTGAATGTTCTACAGAAATCAAGGCTTAGGTAGTCATTGTCAATACTGTTGTAAATTACAGTGAATGTTCTACAGAAATCAAGGCTTAGGTAGTCATTGTCAATACTGTTATAAATTACAGTGGATGTTCAACAGAAATCACGGCTTAGGTAGTCATTGTCAATACTGTTATAAATTACAGTGAATATTCTACTGAAATTAAGGCTTAGGTAGTCATTGTCAATACTGTTATAAATTACAGTGGATGTTCAACAGAAATCACGGCTTAGGTAGTCATTGTCAATACTGTTATAAATTACAGTGGATGTTCTACAGAAATCAAGGCTTAGGTAGCCATTGTCAATACTGTTATAAATTACAGTGGATGTTCTACTGAAATTAAGGCTTCAGTAGCCAATGTCAACAATGTTATAAATTACTGACAAAACTTAACATCAAAAGATCATGTCAATTTCAGATCTTGGCTTCTGAAAAATTTAATTTATCTGACTTGGAGCATCATATTTAATAGCTCAAATTATAGCCCAGCAATTAAAAGCACAAGTTTGAGAAATGTCCTTAATTTAACTGAATTAAATGTATTGCTGAAATAAATAATATTATGGGAACATTTTCATGATTCGAAGATTAAGATCTTTCTCTCTGTGATAATTACGTTGCAATCTCAGATGTTTAAAGACTATGTTTTTTTCAAAATAAAAAAGGAGAAGAAAAACCCCACACCATCAATTATAGCTTGCTCGCTTGCATGTTCATTATTTAGTATAAAATTTTAAGATGTTTGGGACTATGAGATATACCTCAATATTCAAAATCAATCTCTCTCTCTCTTTAGTGTAAACTCAATGTCTGGTTTATTTAGTTTACTTATTAATAGGAAAGATGTATAGCTATCCAAACTACTGTACTGTGAACCACTGTCAACAATAAAATTTAAATTTGTTCATGTTTTTTTATGCAAAGTGCCTTGCCCAGGGACACACCACAGTAGCCAACCTGGGCCAATCATCTCCAACTGCCTTGGCACTAAATATTAACCTTGAATTCATGTGCTTCTGTGCCATAAAAACCAAAGCAAAACCAAATGCACATCAAATCATGTATACAGTCAAACCTGCCATAATAGTCACCTTTATATAGCAGTCACCTGGTCTCAATGGCCATTCCCTTTTCCCCATGACATTATCTACCTAAAAGTCATGTATTAAATGGAAACTGCTTTCTGTGTTCAACGACCATGTGTTTCCAACCAAACAGTCATTTCTTACTGCTTAAAGAAGTTACTTGAGTGTATCAATTAAGCAAATGTAAGCATTTTTTTTGGCAAGAAAGGCACTGTTTATGCAATGCTATGTCATCTGAATTGATGTGTAAACATGGCTCATCTTGTTTATATTCACTGAACTCAAGTCAATCTCTCAGTGTAACATTAAAATGGCTAATCTCTTGATTGCATTGTTATTTTAAGAATTTTTATAAAACCATATTGCTGAGAAATTCATTAATGGGGTAAAGACTCGAGGTAAATCATCATTCTTTCAGCCCCCGTTTTATTGGTGGGGAAGGGGTATGCTGATTACTGTATTGTATGCCGATGTATTCATCGGAAATGAATAATAGAGTACAAGTTTTACCCTGAATTTGTTTTATCAAATTTATTCAACAATTTCTATTAGTGTTTACTGCATGTTAATAGTCTGGGGATTAAGATCCTAGTACTCTCTTCCCAAGCATTGTTCATAATGCAAAAATGAAATTCAGCTTTCACACACTGCTTATTTCTGACAGACAAGTGGATTTTAATTACTGTAAGAAAAAAAGAAAAAAACACAACTTAATTATTATAATACTATGGAAACGTCTGCATAAATCCATATGTGCAAATTGCATTGTGGTCCAAGAAAAACAAACTGATAGTCACAATGTACATACCAGATCTTCATTAAATATACATCCATGTTTGATATGAAAATGTTAATAGGCATTTAATCATTACTCCTTTTAATCCAAGAACAGATAACAGAGCAACATAACAGTCACTATTTCATATAAGATATTCTGTTAGTTCAAATTTGTCAAGGAATGTAATGCCAAATTCTGCAAGAACGTGGAACTGAGAACAAAACCTCAACCACAATTGATACTAAATACATCATGGGAACTGTGTTTCAACTTAAAGGGCATCGCAAGTCTTTAAACAAAGGTGACCTGTCAATCATTGGGTTGACTCTTTCTATATTTGACCTAGGTCTGTTACTTCTGAGACAGTCAACTCCAGATGCAATATACAAGCAGTCGAGCCAGCTATCTCCTTGCCACATATATAAGCAGAAATGTACTACATGAAACACAGATATAGGGAAGACTTTAAGAAATCTATGAATTAAACTCTTTTCCACCAGAATTTATGAATGATTAATTTATACAGTGAATTGTTTGAATAGGAAATAATGCCAACTCCCTGAAATAATAATAATAATAATAATAATAATAATAATAATAATAATAATAATAATAATAATAATGATATTCAGAACATTGTATATGTTCAAGAACCAAGTTTTAAATGTGAACCTGCATTCAGAGGTCACCAGTGTACAAAGGTCTGTTTGACCTTTTGACATGGGTGGATGTGATTGACAGGTTTGATTGTACTTTTCACATGAGTGGATGCGATTGACAGGTTTGATTGTACTTTTCACATGAGTGGATGTGATTGACAGGTTTGATTGTACTTTTCACATGGGTGGATGTGATTTACAGGTTTGATTGTACTTTTCACACGAGTGGATGCGATTGACAGGTTTGATTGTACTTTTCACATGGGTGGATGCGATTTACAGGTTTGATTGTACTTTTCACATGAGTGGATGCGATTTACAGGTTTGATTGTACTTTTCACATGAGTGGATGTGATTTACAGGTTTGATTGTACTTTTCACATGAGTGGATGTGATTGACAGGTTTGATTGTACTTTTCAATTTGATTGACAGGTTTGATTGTACTTTTCACATGAGTGGATGTGATTTACAGGTTTGATTGTACTTTTCACATGAGTGGATGTGATTTACAGGTTTGATTGTACTTTTCACATCAGTGGATGTGATTGACAGGTTTGATTGTACTTTTCACATCAGTGGATGCGATTGACAGGTTTGATTGTACTTTTCACATGGGTGGATGCAATTGACAGGTTTGATTGTACTTTTCACATGAGTGGATGTGATTGACAGGTTTGACTGTACTTTTCAAGTTGATTGACAGGTTTGATTGTACTTTTCACATGAGTGGATGTGATTGACAGGTTTGATTGTACTTTTCAATTTGATTGACAGGTTTGATTGTACTTTTCACATGAGTGGATGTGATTTACAGGTTTGATTGTACTTTTCAATTTGATTGACAGGTTTGATTGTACTTTTCACATGGGTGGATGCGCTTGACAGGTTCGATTGTACTTTTCACATGGGTGGATGCAATTGACAGGTTTGATTGTACTTTTCACATGGGTGGATGTGATTGACAGGTTTGATTGTACTTTTCAATTTGATTGACAGGTTTGATTGTACTTTTCACATGGGTGGATGTGATTGTAATTTTCAATTCTGCAAACAAACAAAAAATTTCCATCTGATATCCAGGATTGTTGTATGTAGTTTTTATGCAAAGTGTTTGTGAAAATAAGTTTAATCATGTTGTCTTCTGTCTTTTGCAATTCTGCATACAAGTCCTTCTCTCTCTCTCTCTCTCTCTCATAAAGGAACTAGAGCATTCGGTCAAATGTATTTCCATTTGACTTTTAGCTAATAATGAAATTGCTATTTCTTGATATTCTACTTTTGTGATGTTGAGACTGCGCATCACACATACTCATTTAGCCCCAGATCTTCAATCCTTTACTTCCCCCATATGTTCCCTCATTATCTGTTACACTCAGTTTAATTGTAAATCTTCTCCCCAACTGTGGTTAAATTAAAATAATGAAATTCACAACTCAAACTCTGTATCCTGCAGTGCATTTTTCAGTGACTGCTCACAACCTACTCTCTCTCTCTCTCGGTGTGTCTCACTCCGTGTTGTAACCTGACGCTACATTTTAATTGTTCTTAAAAGTCCATGTAGATGTATTAATATACATGCAGCTAACAACAGGACTTTAATTTCAATGTGTCTACTTCAGACAGGCATGCTTGTATTGAAACCATCTTTGATATTCTTCAGAGATAACAAGATTTTCAAATTAGCTGCTGTGATGGAAATACTGGATGTCAACTTGGCACCATTTTCATTCAGGACTAACAATGCATCATAAGTCTTTTGGTGGAAACCACATGTTGATATGACTTTCTGTTTTGGAGAAGCAAGGATAACAACATTTTCAAGATTGATGCCATGGTGGCCATATTTGATATCAGATTGGCACCATTTCTATTTAGTACCAACTAGACATCATATGAAGTCTTTTGGTGAAAGCACAATGTTGATATGACCAGTCATCTAGGAGAAGTAGTGATAACAAAATTTTCAAGATAGCCATTGTGGCAGTCATATTAGAAGTTGGATCAGCATCATTTGATTTATGACCAACTTGGCATCATAAGAAGTATTTAAGTGAAAACCAGTCAGTCTTGTTTTGAGAACCATATTTTACGAAGGCATTCTTGCCAAGAGAGAACTATGTTTCAGTAAGACAATTGATCACAAATTTATTTTTTTAAATACAGGCTGCATATGAAACTTCCTCTTCCAATATCAGTATTGTTTATATAGTTTTGGGGAAAAAATGCATGTATTGTGAAAATATGAGTATGGATTTACATGTCTTATGTAGTCATGAGAAGAGTCTTGTTGTGCTCTAGGCAAAGAAAACAAAGACACAGAAGAGCAGTTATTGTGCTCTAGGCAAAGAAAACAAAGACACAGAAGAGCAGTTGTTGTGCTCTAGGCAAAGAAAACAAAGACACAGAAGAGCAGTTGTTGTGCTCTAGGTTATCAGTTCATGCATGAGTATTCATCTTTTATATGTTTACATGTGAACCTATCAAGGATGACTTTTTTGCAACTATCTGTGCATTTTTAAGAAACACCGCTATTTTGATAATACAAAACAACTACAGTTGAAACTAAACTGAAGAGTTGAAATTTTAATGTGGTCAATTGGTGAAAGTACAAAATCATTGTCTGGTCAACTATAGCACACATCTAAACTCTCTCTCTCTCTCTCTCTCTCTCTCTCTCTCTCTCTCTCTCTCTCTCTCTCTCTCTCTCTTTTGATCATACACACATATATTATTTTTGAATGCATGTTTATTTCACAACATCTAAATTAATTCAATTACATAATGAACTAAAGTCAATGACATTGTTGTCTTTATATTTCCAAAACAGTACATGGTTGAATAATTGTTCTTTTTTATCTTCATGCAGCAACCACCAGAACCATGCTTTCTCGAGTTTTAATTACTCCTCCAAAATGCTCTGATTGGATGTCTAAAGAAATCATGTTTTCTTTGTAATAATTAGCAAATAATTGTTTATAATTAACTCAACAATCATGTTCTTTCAGTATGAGAAAGTAAAGTAAACTCCTTCCAAAAGAGAATGCATTCAATAAGTATTGAACACATGTGCAATCTGGAGCTGACCTGGCAGAAAGGTGAAGTGAGCTTACGGTATGGCCATGTGATAGCTGTGCATCATCAGTTGGCCATCTGTCAACAATTGCTTGTTAACACTCTGGAGTCCAAATTTCTGACCTGATTTTAATCAAACTGGGAATATGGGTTTATAACATCAAAATGTCAGACAAGTTCAATAATGAGCAAGCTCCATGCATATTAATGAGGTGATCTTGCATCTGATTAGGTGACCTTGTTACTGCTCTGAAGGCTATATTTCTGATTGAATACTGATCAGACTTGGAATACATGTTTATATCATTAGGATCTCAGAGTTCAATAATGAGCAAAATTCATATATACTAATAAGGTAACCTTGCCTCTGATTAGGTGAGCTTGTTACCACTCTGGAGGCCGTATTTCTGATCCAATTGTGACCCAACTTGGAATATATGCTTATATCATCAAGATCTTGGACATGTTTGATAATGAGTAAGATCCACATATACTAATGAGGTGCTCCTGCATCTGTTTGGCTAAGCTTGTTACCACTTGGGGTGCTATATTTTTGACCTGATTTTGATTAAACTTTGAATGTGGCCTATAAGATCAAGATCTTGCACGAGTTCAATAATGCATGGGAACCACGCATATTAATGAGGTGATCTTGCATGTTATTGGCTGATCTTGTTACCACTCTAGAGACTGGATTTCTGATGAGGTGATTTTTCATATGACTGGCTTAGCTTGTCAACACTTTAGTGACTATTTTTGTCAAACTTGGGAAATAGGCTCATAGCATTAAGATATACAATGTGTTTTATTCTGAGCAAGATCTACTCATATTAATGAGGTGATGATCTTGCTTGTGATTGACTGAGCATTTTACCTCCTGAGAGACTCTATTTCAGACCAAATTTTAATCAAACCTGGTAAATTGACTAATACCATCAAGATGTTGTAAGATTTTAATTATAAGCGAAACCAATGCATATTTATTAAGTGATCTTGCATCTGACAGGCCGAGTAATTTTTACCACTCTGGAGACTATATTTGACAGGATTTTGATCAAACTTGGCAAATAGGCCTGTGTCATCAAAGTCTTGGTATGATTATGAGTGAGTTCACTCATATTAATGATGTGACCTTGCATCTGTTTGGCTGAGCTTGTTAGAACTCTAGCAATTATTTTTCTGATCTGATTTTGATTAAAGTTGTTAAACAGCCTGATATTATCAAGATGTTGGATGTGATCATAAGCAAGATCTATGCATATTTATGAGGTAATCTTGTACCTGATTGGCTAAGCTTGTTACCACTCTGGAGACTGAATTCCAATCGGATTTTGCTTCACCTTGGTCAATAAGGCTTATATTATCATTGTCACAGACAGATTCTACAAGGGAGATCTGTGCATATTTATGACATACAGGGATTTTTCTATCATTTTCAAAATAGGGCCGATGGTCCATGGAATTGGGCATTTATTTTGCACACAAAAGGGGCAAAATGGAAAATTGTGAACTTTTTTATGCAGTTAATTACAAAAAAAGTTACAAAGACAATAATAAAACAAACAGCTGTCTAAATCTTACACTGGATACATTTTCTAGGCAAATTGGATTTGATTTTTTTTAAAGTTCTGATTGAGAATTTTTTACACTCAAAATGGGAATAGGGGTGAATTTCAGCCCCAAAACAGGCCCAGAAAAATTCAGTAAGATTCCTTGCATCTGATTGGCCAAGTTTTTTACCTCTCTAGATCTAGAGTCTATATATTTCATCCAATTTCCATCAACCTTGGTAAATGGGTTTATACCATCAACCTTGGTAAATGGGTTTATACCATCAACCTTGGTAAATGGGTTTATATCATCAACCTTGGTAAATGGGTTTATACCATCAACCTTGGTAAATGGGTTTATATTATCAACCTTGGTAAATGGGTTTATACCATCAACCTTGGTAAATGGGTTTATACCATCAACCTTGGTAAATGGGTTTATACCATCAACCTTGGTAAATGGGTTATACCATCAACCTTGGTAAATGGGTTTATACCATCAACCTTGGTAAATGGGTTTATACCATCAACCTTGGTAAATGGGTTTATATCATCAACCTTGGTAAATGGGTTTATACCATCAACCTTGGTAAATGGGTTTATATCATCAACCTTGGTAAATGGGTTTATACCATCAACCTTGGTAAATGGGTTTATACCATCAACCTTGGTAAATGGGTTTATATTATCAACCTTGGTAAATGGGTTTATACCATCAACCTTGGTAAATGGGTTTATACCATCAACCTTGGTAAATGGGTTTATACCATCAACCTTGGTAAATGGGTTTATACCATCAACCTTGGTAAATGGGTTTATACCATCAACCTTGGTAAATGGGTTTATACCATCAACCTTGGTAAATGGGTTTATACCATCAACCTTGGTAAATGGGTTTATACCATCAACCTTGGTAAATGGGTTTATACCATCAACCTTGGTAAATGGGTTTATATCATCAACCTTGGTAAATGGGTTTATATCATCAACCTTGGTAAATGGGTTTATATCATCAACCTTGGTAAATGGGTTTATACCATCAACCTTGGTAAATGGGTTTATACCATCAACCTTGGTAAATGGGTTTATATCATCAACCTTGGTAAATGGGTTTATACCATCAACCTTGGTAAATGGGTTTATACCATCAACCCTGGTAAATGGGTTTATACCATCAACCTTGGTAAATGGGTTTATATCATCAACCTTGGTAAATGGGTTTATACCATCAACCTTGGTAAATGGGTTTATACCATCAACCTTGGTAAATGGGTTTATATTATCAACCTTGGTAAATGGGTTTATACCATCAACCTTGGTAAATGGGTTTATACCATCAACCTTGGTAAATGGGTTTATACCATCAACCTTGGTAAATGGGTTTATATCATCAACCTTGGTAAATAGGTTTATACCATCAACCTTGGTAAATGGGTTTATACCATCAACCTTGGTAAATGGGTTTATACCATCAACCTTGGTAAATGGGTTTATACCATCAACCTTGGTAAATGGGTTCATATCATCAACCATGGTAAATGGGTTTATATTATCAACCTTGGTAAATGGGTTCACATCATCAACCTTGGTAAATGGGTTTATATTATCAACTTTGGTAAATGGGTTTATATCATCAACCTTGGTAAATGGGTTTATACCATCAACCTTGGTAAATGGGTTTATACCATCAACCTTGGTAAATGGGTTTATATCATCAACCTTGGTAAATGGGTTTATACCATCAACCTTGGTAAATGGGTTTATACCATCAACCTTGGTAAATGGGTTTATACCATCAACTTTTGTAAATGGGTTTATACCATCAACCTTGGTAAATGGGTTCATATCATCAACCTTGGTAAATGGGTTTATATTATCAACTTTGGTAAATGGGTTTATATCATCAACCTTGGTAAATGGGTTTATATCATCAACCTTGGTAAATTGGTTTATATCATCAACCTTGGTAAATGGGTTTATATCATCAACCTTGGTATATGGGTTTATATCATCATGATCTTGGATGACTTCAATGATCAGAAATAATTTTTATCAGAATACAGTAAAATAGGTAAAATAAACATAATATAAAGTTTGAGAGTGAGTTTACATAGGTTGTGATCTTACAAAACTACATAAGCATGCTTAGTGGTCAAATGTTAAGTTAAATGTAAGGCAGGTGAACAATATCAATGTTAAGTTAAATGTAAGGCAGGTGAACAATATCAGGCCCACTCTGGGCTCTTGTCTTTTTTTATAACTCAGTTTGGCATTTGTCATTCTTTTCAAAGAGGTAGTACAACATATCACTGATGTTCTTAAGAGAGTTTTAAAACAAAGTATTAATGTCAATGCAAATAATTATCATCATAAGTTTCATGATTCTAGCATGAAAAGTACTTGAAGAAATGAATAAAAACACAAAATTTAACCTAAGTCAGTGAAGCATACAATATGGGCCTTAATGACCTACTACAGAAATGAGGGAGTAGTGCATCTCTTCACCAAGTTTCATGATTCAAGACTGGACAGTATGTACACAGGATGCAAAAAACCTATACAGTCATGAGCTACATGCAAAAACTTCATCTAAGCAAGTAAAATATAAAATGTAGGGTACAGTGACCTTTTTTGCATGTGTGTGATACTAAAAGAGATGTATGCAATCAGCTAGTTTTATGATTCAAGCATGAACAGTAAAATCACAAAATTTAACCAACATCAGTTACACGTGAAATATGGGTCAAAGTGACCTACTTTTGTGATGAGGGTACAGTACTCATCCAGATCCATCCCCACACGAAGTTTCATGATTCCAGGTATAAGAGTATTTATACAGTGTGCAAAATACCTGAGCTCAACACAAAAGCTTAACCAAGAATGTACATGTATGTACAAAGCTAACCTCCTCCCTGGGGTAGGTGTTATGAAACCCACCCAAACTGATGTATAGAGTCTAGGAAGAAAGAATGTTTCAGATTCAGTGAGACTGTACATATGTATATGTTTTTATTTGTACATATGCCAACACCGACATTGGGAGTAGTACAAAAGCTCTGCTGTACTTCGTAGAGGTGAGCTAATAATCGAAGATTGGTCAGAAAAGTCAAACAACCAAGCATTCATTTTCCATAACAAATATAAACCAATTATTTTGTCTTCTTTAACTGCTTGACTTGCTTAAAATCAAATCTTTTCAAAAAATTGAAATATGTGAATAATAGCCTTCTAATGTAAAGCATAACACAAGTGCCAATGACATGACAGATGACAAATAGGCAGAAAAAGTATTAGACTTTATGGGATATAATCAACTTAACCAATGCCAAGTATGCAAAAATCACACCATGAAAATTTTTGAAAAATCTCCAACTGATTAAAATTGGTGATTGATCGGTTATGATCAACCAAACATCTTTAAATTTCAACCAATTGCCAACACTATGAAATATCCAATATAAAAGGACTTTCCTATCAATGCCATTTATATCAGAAGCGTGTCCACAAATTGAAGCACTAAAGAAAATATCGCTTTCACGCCATATCATGAAAATGTAATGCCCACAAAAATGATGAAACTCCTTGTATATATGCAAAAATAAACACTAATTACTTCTGACACAGGGTAATCTCCTCTGATTTTCTTTCCTTTGACAGATTCATTCATGGTGAGGATAAATCCCATTAGGTCTCTGTATGCCTAAAATACAAAAAGAGCAAAAACAATTAAAGGCTTGCAACAACAACAAGAACAACAAATAGCAGCTTCATCATTACTGCTAAATTCTAATTATGTCTTGCAGAAGTTATGCAATTAAGACTTGGCCCGAAGATTATGAACAATTTTCACTCCCAACTCAAAATTCTGATATCTGATTGGCCAATATCAAATTACTCACCCATCAGACTAACTTAAAATTCTGATATCTGATTGGCTAACATTCAATTACTGACCAATCACACTAAGCTCAAAATTCTGATATCTGATTAGCCAATATCAGATAACTGACCAATCAGACTAAACTCAAGATTCTGACATCAGATTGGCTAATATCAAATTACTGACTAATCACATATAAGAATTGTTAACTGAGTGCGAGTCTGAGTGTGACAATTGTTTCTAATCGTAAAACCTGGTAAATAAATACATTGTTTTTCTGTAGACACAGTTATAACTGTTATAACTGTAACAGTTGGGATTTAAATGACCACAAATGCTGTGGGTTCGTTTCTTCTCTTTATTTTCCATCTTATCCATCAACCCCAAATGGAGTTGGAAAGTCACAGAGTTATCAATATTTTGTACTGCTTTTTGTGGAATCAGGACAGGCTGAGACAATGCTGTGAGATATGACAGACTCTTGCAGATGCTGACTATGAGCTGAATTTGCTCCAAAGGCATTTCCAAATTATTGAAATGGGGTTCTTGATTTTGAATGATAGAGTTAACAATCCCATCTAAAAACTGTCAGACAAAAATGAATAATTTACCTCCAAAATTCAGAATAAAACAAAACAAGTGGTTAGATTAACCAGTCAGATGTTATTGTTTTTCTGATGATTGAACAATTGCTGACCAGGAACGGATATAGATATTATCAATGGTAAAGAAACCAGTCCAGGTAATATACATATATATAGAGAGATACAAAGGGGCTCCCCATAGGATATTATGAAAATGGCTAGAGAAATAACAACAATGAAACATCATATCCATAAATACACTTGATTTATCAAATTAATGCCTGTCACATAACACACTTTTAGCCCCCTCTTTTTTTTACTAATGTATATATGGGCTTGGAAAACATCATATCCATAAATACACTTTATTTATCAAATTAATGCCTGTCACATAACATACTTTTAGCCCCCTCTTTTTTTTTTATTCATGTATATATGGGCTTGGAAAACATTTTACATCATTATACTTTATCCAAAAAGAAATGTCTCTTCAGGAAAAAATGCAGATTAAGAATCCAAGGTTTGTGAGATAGGAGAGCATACAGTGATGTTTACAACATAAAAATGGATCATTACTTGCAAATACATGTTTGAAAAAAACAAGAACAGTAATGGCAGTCATATTTGATGGCAGACTGGCATCATTTATGCAAATCTGAAAGCCCTTCATGCCAGGATGTTTTCTGTAAAATTTTGTCAAATTCTGCTGAGTGAGTTTTGAGAAGTCATTTTAATGTTTTCATATTTTTAGTAACAGTGGCCATATTTGATGGCAGATTGGTATAATCTGTGTAAATGTGAAAGCCCTTTATACCAGGATGCTTTCTGTCAATTTTGGTCAAATTCTGCTGAATGGTTTTTGAGAAGAAGTCTTTTAAAAGTTTTTACACTTTTAGTAATGGCAGCCATATCTGATGGCAGATCAGCCTCATTTGTATAAAACTGACAGATGATGATGCAAAGATGCTTCCTCTCAGATTTGGTAAAATTCTGTTCAACTGTATTTGAAAAGAAGCAATTTAAACGTTTTTCTATTTTGTAGTAAGAGTCACCATATCTGATAGTAGATAAGTTTCATTTGTACAAATTTGAAAGCCCTTAATGCCTGGATGCTTTCTGCCAAATTTGGTCACATTCTGTTTAGCAGATTTTGAGAAGTCATTTAAAGATCTTTTTTTTTTTTTAGTAATATTGGCAATATGTGATGGTTGCTTGGCATCATTTGTATAAACTCGAAAGCCCTTAATGCCTGGATGCTATCTGCCAAATTTTGGTTGAAAATTGTCAATTGGTTTTTTTGACGAATTTTTAAATAGCATATGTTGATAGATGACACACAAATGATGCAGAGCTATACCACCAACTCACTTGGCATTATGGCCAGATGAGCTAACAAACATTTTAATCTCAAACTTTTCACTATAAATTGTAATAAAAATAAGTAAAGATTGTATGAACAAGAGACTTTTTTGTTCAAACCTGCCTATTATTTAGCTTAGTAAAAAAGAATACCATGAAAATTAAATGCCCACCCTTGTCCCTGGCCCGCCTATTGTTCCTCTGCTGTGGCTGGGGCGGATTGGTCCTAAAAGACTGTGCGGGTTGAGCGCTGAGTTGGAGGGGCAGTTCCTGAGCTGCCTGCCTCCTAACATCTTCAGTTTCCCCAAAAAAGTAATGGCGAGCCGAACGGGGTCATCCATAATGCCAAGGTATGATGTGGCTGGAGTGACGTGGACCACAAACATGCATCACATCGTATCAGGTCGAGATTGGCAGAGGCAGTCAGTGCATTCACCATGGAATGGTGAGCTGCCTTGTTAATGACCTGAGCAATTTGGGCCATCGCCTCCCAGGCATGCTCATTGCTCGATTTTTCGAAAAATCACCAATGAAGCCAAATCTAATATCAAAGACATGGCGACAACGTTTCGAACCAGCTTTGAAGTGGCATGGAACACATTCTTGTCCACTTTATAAAACAGTGGGAAAGACATGTGAACCGCTGCTAGATTTTTATCTAGAGTTGGGAGGTCAGTAAGGAAGGTTTCAGAGTGGATTTTGTACCAGGAAGATGAGAACATTGCTGGCAATTGGCTTTCAGAAAAGATAGCCTTTGCATTCCCTGGATCACAGATTCGACCCCAGAGGTGATCATTAATCTCCCTAATTGTTGCCGACTGGGGAAGCAGCTGGAAGGACGGAGTCTCTTCCTCATCGTCGAGATCTAGCAATGCTTTGACTTTATAGTCATGCATGGTGGTAGAGTGTGGAGGGCATTCTGAAGCCGACAACATAATTGACTACCTTATTGTTGTAATTTGGAGAGTTTAAGACCAAATGCGGAATGTTGTTTGAGGTGTTATAAGTAATAAAAGGATCAAAGGTAATCCATGATGACCATGAGTATTTGATTAAAACTCGGCCGATCTGTCGTGAAAGGAAGATAAAATGGAGAGACCGACCAAAAATGATCTTGGCAGAAACACTTGAGTAAGTATTTTGATTTGATGTCTTTTAATTGTTCTTGTATTGTTCACGATGGTTTGAGATGAATAATTAAGGGCAGCTTGTATATTTTTTTTTCAATTCATGTCAAAATGCAGAAACGTCTGCTTTCTTCCAATGCTAAGAAGCCACCAGCTAAGAAATACTACAACAAGTTTAACAACGCTTGGATACCAGAATTTAAGTATGTGCAGGCGAGTAGCAAAGGTCCTGACTTTGCATTGTCTTTCATGCAAATTGGATTTTAAGATAGCATATGTAGGAAGAAATGATATCACCAGATGAATGTTCTAGTCCGTGTGTATAATCAAACAGTTCAGCATATTTCAACCAGATTCCTTGGTATTCCAACATGCAACATAGGCACAAGTGAAATGATCTTCAGATCCCTCAACCAGATTTTTATGTAATTTTTTTAAAATTTTCATTTTTTAAAATATTTTTATATTTAAAGAAAATAATTTAATATGTCACAGCCATTCAGATTTGACACAGATGAAATATTTTCCAGAAGCAATAATTCAGTATAATTATTTGCAAAAATGTATATTATTTTCAATATTTCACAACATTTGTCAACTTACATCATTGCAAAACATGGAGAGCAAAGAACTAAGTTTCTGAGGAATATGTTGTGCACTATGAGGGTGTGAAAAATTACAATGATTATGATATTTTACTTTCAGAGACAGAGACATCCCCTGGGCAAACTGTATTGGGTTTTCCAGTGACAACTGCAATGTGATGATTGGGAAGCACAACAGTGTCCTGTCCAGAGTCAAGAATGTCAACCCCAAAGTGTTTGATGTCGGTTGTGTGTGCCACTTGAAAACTATTGAGAGCCTGCTAAGTGTGAAGGTTAACAATCACAGTGAATGTCACCAGTGGTCACCAGACAGTGATCTTGTGAAGGAAACTAAAAATGCCTGTGGATTTTATAAAAATCTTTGCAGTGAACTGTGAGATGTACAACTCTTCCTTTTTCATTTAATTAACATTATACTGGCTCATATTAACTAACTATTATTGTAACATTTTCCATCAGATTCTGAATCTGAATCATGTTCAAAATCTGTGTTTTATTATAATATGAAGAGAATACATATTATGTGACAAAATGATCTTGTTTTGTTTTCAATCCCCTCAAAACATGTAAAATTTATGCCGATAAAAAATCTACCTTTTTAGAAGCCAATCTACTGATCAAAATTTGTAAATCTACTGGTTTGAAATCCTGGTTCTGTCACACGTATGATTCAGTGTGCTAAGAAGTTGCTAATACAACACCTGTTACTAATGGAGTAAGCGAACAATAGGCAGTGCATGCTAAACTGTGAATGACAACATGCGTTCAGTGATAGTGTGTTGTATAAGTGGTCTGAACAGACAAAGTCTGTTAACATGACAAATTCAAAAAAAAATTGGAAAAATGTAAAGATAATGTATACCACCTGTAGAGGAATGATTATTACACACAAGTCCAAATTCCTGGATGAATGGCTAATTTTGACACCGATATCGGCGTGGATTTATGGAAGGTGTCACGTACAAAGTTGACTGTATGAAAGAGAAGCTTAAAAACTGTCGACACCTGGTGGTGGCAAGGGGAGGTAATGTGCAAGAGTTATTGCCCTTTGTCTATATGAGATAGACAGAAAAGACTAATTTTCATCTTTTTAGCAGGGCTGGATTCGGGAGGTAGCAGGCTTATATCCCTAACGTTAATGTGATCGGGAACATATTTGACGGAGAAATCAAATAGTTGTGTGAAACCTGTAATTGGGCAAATGTTAAAGCTATCACATGTTGCATCCCTTACATGCAAATTGCCTATGAATTATAGTTATTGTAGTTTCTGAAAAATTCTTCTCATTCAGACTCTGTGAATCTACGAGTCTCGATACATAAGACTTTTGTATATTTCCGACTGCAATGTAGATTGACATATTTGATCTTGTAGATATGCATGCCTGCATATAAGCCTTACTGGTGTGTACAAAAAGACACATGTAACATATGGATTCTGCACAGGTCTGCATCTGACACTTTTTCAGCCAAATGAAAATACTTCAACAAAAACCCCGCAAACACTGACATGAGACTATAATTTTAGTGCCACACTGGTATATCAGTGTGTCACTTAAGCTGATCAGGTACCTTTTTTACATGGATTTTAAATACACATGCCTCAAAATGACTGAAATACCTTCTGAAATTATTATACTCTATGTCTTGATGTGAAGCAACAATAAATAAAATATTGTTCACTTGCATTATAAATTCATCAAGTGTTTGCAGCCTAAGTAATAATCAGTAATGAAAATGTAAATTTAAATACTGTGTGAACTACACTGTGTGAAGGTAAAGAAAAAAATTCTGATTTAGTTTTTTTAAAAGCACATATCAATTTTCACACATAGCCATAGCTTATTAGGAATGACTTAAGCTTATTATGTGATTTATTAGGAATGACTTAGGCTTATCATGTGATTTATTAGGAATGACTTAGGTTAATCATGTGATTTATTAGGAATGACTGAGGCTTATCATGTGATTTATTAGGAATGACTTAGGCTTATCAAGTGATTTATTAGGAATGACTTAGGCTTATCATGTGACTTATTAGGAATGACTGAGGCTTATCATGTGATTTATTAGGAATGACTGAGGCTTATCATGTGACTTATTAGGAATGACTCAAGCTTATCATGTTACTTATTAGGAATGACTCAGGCTTATCATGTGACTTATTAGAAATGACTTAGGCTTATCACATGATTTATTAGGAATGACTTAGGCTTATCATATGACTTTTTAGGAATGACTGAGGCTTAACATGTGACTTATTAGGAATGACTTAGGCTTATCATGTGACTTATTAGGAATTACCATAATGATCAAGCTTTCAATGTAACAGTATGTCATGTCAGATGAACCACACGAAATAGTAAACTATGGTCTCAAGTACAAAAAGTCACAAAATTCCTTCATTTAACCAAAGTCTGAATATACTCTGTATACTTGCGTATAAGTCGAGTCCAACTGCAAACTGCACAGACCCAGATCTGCTGTCGCATGTGCATGCAGATCTGGGTCAATGCAGTTTGTTAGGATTATTCAGTAGAATAAGCAACATAGACCATGATCTGCTTATGCATTATTCGATGGCAGATAAGGGTCTATGTTGTTTGCAGTAAGACCCGACTTATAAGTGAGTATATACTGTACCCAGATCTCTATAAATATATATTGTTTGAAATACATACTTCGGATTTTTCCCATCTGGGTATGTGTTCTGGCAAGCTTATTTCTTTTTTAGGTGTCACAAATTCATGTGTTTTCACATCAATATTTCCCACGAGCTGTTTTGCAACCTCTCCAACTGTGAAAAGAAATCATTCCCTAGTTTGAGAAGACTATCTTTAGAAGGTAAAAGATATCGAAACTTGCCACATGAAATTTTGATAACCATGTGGTTTTGCATAAGATATTTACATAAAAATTATTAACTCAAGGCTAAAACAGCATATACTGTACTTCTCTGATCAACAAGAATAGTAAATTCAGTAATTATCCTTCCAGGAAGTATTCTGCAAATAAATTATTACATATAAATAAATATTCAGCTTCGATAGACAGTTCATTCATTGTAGACTGTACAATTTGGCTGATATGTTATATTGCGATAAAAAGCAAGATATTTTAGACTGATCAGGAAAATGTGGCGACTGCCAAGATGCCATTTGTCCTATTGGATGTATCAGGGGACATAATTCTCATAGTCCAGTAATTTCAAGGTGTCAAAATACTAGTGATTTAATCATATATATTACCACCACGATATACCGTTGCTAGATTTTGTGTGACAATGATATAGGCATATAAATATTGGTTGACAAAATCATATAGATTTTAGATTCCCCTGCCTAGGCAAATCTGTTTGCAATTCACTGCAATACAGAGCAAAAAAACTAAGTACTAAGCATGTTTACCGTACTCAACTGTGTCCTTTGAATTAGTACATTTCAATGAATACATGCTTGCGAGATATAAATAGCAACAGTCAATACACAATGGTCAGTGGGAAGAAAAAAACGGAATTTTCTGTGAGCTGTAACCCTGGCTTAGCACTTGGCCAGGCATGTCTTCAGTGCACTTTTAAATAAATACAGTAAAACCTGTCAGCAACAGTCGATAGGCAACAGTCTGTGGGAGAAAAGACAACGGAATTTTCTGTGAGCAGTCACCCTAGACTGGCACTTGGCCAGGCACATGTCATCAGTACACTTTTTAAAAAAAGAAATACAGTACAATCTGTCTCGAGAGACCACCCTTCTGCCAACAAAAAGTGATATTTAAACACGGGTGGTCTCTCATAAGAGGTCTGTGCTGGAAGACCAGTTTTCAAGGTCAAAATTCGACTGGGTTTAAGAAGGAAAAATATCCATAATTACTCTTCAAGTCATATTTCATTCTTTATTCACTGTTCTTGTTAACATATTTCATGCAGTCATCTAAAAAAATTATATATTAAAATAAAAATACATCGATCATAAGCATTTACATTTTTATTTGAAATATACATGAAATCTATTAGCATATTAATTGCAAAGTTAACTACTTAGTAAGGTAAAACTTGCTTATCCACTGCATAAAGTGTAAAGTTAACTATAATAAAACTTGTTCAATAAATTTATTTGACACCAAAGCCAAAATCTAAGCCACTCACAAACATGAATAACAAATGACTCAACTCAATAATCAAAAGGATGTAACATACACTTAGGTGAACAGATGACAAGATCTCTGACCATGGTACTTTTGGTGTTGTGTGCGGAACATCAATAACAAAACAAAGAATACACACCTTTACAAAAAGTATGGAAAACACAAATAACTTATTAATTAACAGTAAAAAACCAAAGATCTCATTCACCCCAGTCATTATACATTATTACTCCACCGACAAATGGGATTACTGCAGTACTCCACATAATACAGTGAAACTTAGCCGGGTAAGAAGATCTTTCATTATGACATTATCTGTTTTGCACAAGCTTTCACATTATATAAACAAACGAACAGGCTATGTACATTCAAAATTGCTTCCTTTAAAGACAGAGTGGTTAATTGAAATGGGACTTCAAATGACTATGGCACTAAAATAGTGGTTTGTGACACATGTACTTAAATCTAGTTTACAGTCTGTAGCAAACAACTATCTTATACATTCCAGGAAACAGGTTAAAATAGTCATCTGTTTGCCTCATTTTCTCTGCACAGCTTGGTTCAGAGCAATATGTACTCCAGACTAGTTGCATTTAATAGGTGGTCACTAATGTCCATGCACTCACATATTACAATTTGTACATGTAGTTTGTTTCTTTGTTGTTTTTTGGGGGTTTTTTGGGGGGGTAAACTAATTGTATTAATGTAATACTTACCTGTCACTATTGCCTTGCCTTGCTTACCTCCCAGAAGTCCCCTCACCCAAGCTCATAATTCCAACCTCCCATTAGATGGGATGTTCTAGAAACCTAGAATAGAGAGAACACAGAACCAGTCTAACTACCACATTACTGGCTCATGCAGGATACACTTCCTCTTTGACTTGGACCCAGACTATACTTGGAATATTAAAGCAGGGTGGGAGGAGAGAATCTTGTAATAGTGACAGGTAAGTATTACATTATTTAAATTAGTATTATCCCCCCAACAACAACAATTTAATAGCATTACCTCTCACTATTGCCTTGCTGAATTTGCCTGTTTGGAGGAAGGCTAAGAGCCTAAAAAAAACTGGTATAAAAATAATATACTCACCCTTATGGTAAGGATGTCCACTTTTTGTGCCATAACTACTAGGCCCATGGAAAAAAGTGCCTTCACTCTGATGCACCAAACAGAACTGTAATGCCTTAACTGGGCAGAGAAGTCTATATTGATCATCCGCAGCACAGATACAACTGAAACTGGGGATCTCTACAGGGAGTGAGGCTACCGCAGGAGCTGATTTTTCAGCAAAAAAGCCATGTTGACCAGGCATGTGCAACTTCCTCCAAGGCTCGGGCAGGATAAGAAATTTTAAAAGCCACATCCTATGATGTAAATAAGCGGATAAAACCAGGTCATAGGCTGAATCAGGCCAATAGTTTGCACATGCCTGATCCTAACAAAGGAGAGAAATGGACTCATAACTTAAGTTGAACCGTAAACAATCTTTTCCTATAGACAAGAAAGGAAGCTTTCCTTCTTCTCGCAGTTTTAAGGGTAAGGTTCTCTAAAGAAACTTCACCCAGTGGTTCATAAGGGGGTTTTGACTAAGCCCACAACATGCACCAGAGATCTTATCTAGGCATTAGGCAAGAAACCAGTCTCTGCAGCTCAAAATACTTGAAAAGATCAGAAAGATGAGGGTCCAAACCAATGAATGGACCCTTTGAGAACTTGAGTGCATTGGCCAGGGCTGCCCTATAGCCCTTAAATGCAGAAACTGAATGTTCTTTCTCTTCTAACAGAAAGAGAAGAAAGTCTGCCACTGCACTCAGAGAGGGACAGCTAGGATTAATGTGTTTCCTACTGCACCAATAGCAAAAGATTCTCCAGTTTGCATTGTAGACCTTGGACGTGGCCTATCTCCTGGGCTGGAAGATGTGGTTGGCAACCTTGCTAAAAACATTTGAGATGAGTCAAGCATGAAGGTGGAGAATCTGTGGGCTGTTGCAAAAAAGAGACCCCTTATGCTGCTACAACAGGTCCCTCCTCTGAGGTAATGTGCTGGGCTAGTCTACCAACAGGTCGAGTAGATCACTAAAGCACGATCGCTGGATGAACAGAACAGTGGAGATCCTGACTTTGTGGAGCACTTGTGGAATCATTCTGAAAGGTGGGAAGGCATAAGTGAACAGATGATCACGTCTTTGACTGAAGGCATCCACTGCCCAGGCCCTTTGATCTGGGACTGGGGATACATAAAAAGGGAGCTTGTAGTTCAGTCTCATCACAAAAAAGTCCACAAAGGGTCTCCTCCACAGTCTGAGCAGAAACTCTGCTATGGATTGGCGCAGAGACCATTCCATGAGGACTTCTTTGCCTCTCCTGGACCGACTCGCTGCCAGAATATTCTTCTTGCTCAGAATATGTTGAACACAGAGGGTAATCCCTTCCGAGTCTGCCCAGCAAACGTAGTTCCAAACCTCCAAGCAAAAATAAGGACGATGTGTACCTTCTTGTCACCCGAGGTATGCTGCTACCGACATGTTGTCACAGTGACTCATTTTGTTGACATACCCCTGTAGAGCTAAATATACTGCCATCATTTCCAAATCGCTTATGTGATGGGTAGTTTCTGCCCAGGACAAGAAACCCTGAAGAACAACCCCTTCTGGCTCCAAGTGAGCATCCCAACCTGAATCTGATGTGTCCATGTACAGAAAAGAGTGGGGTTCAGGGGCATGCATTGGGACTCCGGACAGAAACCGGTTCTAATTGACTCACTAACTCAAGTGGTGATGAAATTCTGACCCCAGAGAAATCTGAGCTGACAGGGGATCCTTGTGTGGTTTCCAGTTTGCCAGAAGGAGAAACTGGAGAGGATGCAAGTGAAGTTTTTCTAGGGGAACCAGGTCCACCATGGAGTTCAAGGTCCCCAGGAGGGATAGATACAGGTAAGCCAATGAGGTTCTGACTTGAAGAGCCTCCAAAAGAGCCAGGATTCTGTCTATCCTGTCAAGTGGCACATGAACTTGCCCAAGGTTGGTGATGAAATTCATCTCCATATAAACAAAATCCTGAGAAGAGATTAGCTCAGATTTCTCTAGGTTTGGAACAAGTCTTAGACGGGTCACTGTGGACCAGCAGCAGGACAGATCTTGATGGAGGGACTCTTTGAGGCCATTGCGCATCAACCAGTCATCAAAGTACTGGAGGATGGAAATTGCCAGAGCACTCAGGTGGGAGGCAACTACTCCTGTCACCCTGGTAAAAGCTCTGGGAGTGGAGGCTAGGCTGAATGACAGAGCTCGAAATTGGAAAACCACCCAATCCAGGCAAAACTAGAGGTATTTCCTTTGAGGAAAAATTGGGATGTGAAGGTATACATCCTAATGATCGATGGAGACTGCCCAGTCACCAGGCCTTAAGGCATTCCTGACTGAGGCGGTACTCTCCATCCTGATGGTTCCTCCTGAAGAACATGTTTAAGGTGGAAAGACTGATGATAAGCCAAAACTTTCCGCCTTTTTTGGAGTCCTGGAAAATCTGGGAGTAGAAAGCTGGAGATTGGTTGTTTTCCACCCTCGCTACTGCGCCCTTCTGCAGAAGGGTGTGCACCTCTTTCCTTAATTGAACCAGCTTTGACTGGTGAAAAAGAATGGGGTTCCTTGCAAGAGGAGGATGCTGCCAGAAATGAAGCCATTATCCTTCCTTTAGTGTAGAAAGAACCCATGTATCTTCCATTATGCCCAACCAAACCTCTGAAAAGAGGGCTAGCCAAGCATCCTGGGAAGAGAGATGCATGGCAGGACAGGGTTTGAGTCTCTAGGGCCTCTCCCATCCTTCCTTAGGAGAGTGGGTTGAGCCCACCAACTTCCTCCCTTGACCCTTCTGGACTTGAGACAGGTATTGCTTCGTGTTGTTTCATGGACTGTTGAGGCTGCATCCCTTTATAGAACTTTGAGGAAGGTCTCTAGAGGCAGCCAGGATGACCATGCTTCCTGGCTGGTTTCGATGGGCCAGGAGTGGCTGCAAGAAACCCATGTTGTTAGTCCCTCAGGTACTGATATGCCATGGAGGGAATGAGACCTATGAAGAGCATCTCTGCCTCTAAGGGAGCAGCCCTAAGAAGGCTCTTACTGTGATCGATGTTTTGGCAACCGCCTCCAGCAAGCACTGCAGCATGGCTGGAGACAAAGATTGCCCCTTCAGAATACTGAAAGAGGCTGCCGAAAAAAGATCGGCATGCGAGACTTCAGTGACAAGCGTAGGTCCCCATAGAAAATCCCCATTTGTGAGCATCCGGGGTGTGGAGATTTATGTAACATATGTGAGGAATTGTAATAATATACCAGTACATTAGCCCTCCAAAAACCTGCATTTGCTTCCTTTCAGTCACTTTAATTAATTTACATTTCTTAATTCATTATTTAATTAAGCTGTATTTAATTAGATTCATTACTGACCACCATTCCTAGCTCCCATCTCATTCATAAACCATCATGGTTGCTATGTGATGTATTACTGGTTAATCATGAAATTATCATGCTAAGTTTTCTTATATTTTCTGAAAGCTCCAATCTGCATCTAGGAACATGATGTGGGCAGATGGACATGCTGTTGCATAGACCAAGAAGTTGTTCTATGCCATGGGTTTTTTTTCTGACATTAATGGCATTGGCAGAGATCAGCCATATTAAATCAGAATCAATTACAGATGGTCCACCCTGCAAAAAGTGTAATGTTTGAACTGCTCATGATTTGTATATTTACTGCAACTTTAATTGCTCTTCTATTGATTCATGGCATTTATACTTTTTTAAACACTCACTTTTCAATAGTAATCCCTGTCAGAATCAACCACCTGTTCACCAACTGCTGACTTCCAATTTGAACTGCTGATGCATGTATGTAATACAGCATAACCCTAGGGTATGAGCTATGAATCTTAACCATCGAGAGAGGCTCATATCAGCGGGAACACTCGGATCTATTCTATAATGAAACATTTATGGGCAAATTCACCCCTCCATTTGAAGAACAGGGGGGAATTTTCTTTATACTGGAGGGATTTAATTAAGAAATGAGGGCAGGGATTGAAAATATAATGCACAATTTGCACACATTCGATTGATTTTTCAGTGATATTTTAGAAATTAGCACAAATACTGCAATCATGCATCTTAGAACAGACTCTGGAACACACTAATGCTTGATCTAGAGCAGCTAAAATGTTGAGCCATCATAATGTAAGGATTCTGAGAGAGAGAGTGAAGGAAAATAAATAACCAAGAGCTGGCAAAGTTTCAATTTTCTTTTATTTAGTTTGTAACATAGGGATCCTCACTCACAATATAATCCAAGTGCACTGAGCTGTAGTGACTTATAAAGGACTGAAATTATTGCAAGCACAAAATAATAATAATAATAATAATAATAATGTTATTTTTGTTATTATTTACAATGGTAACTATGAACATCAGAGAACAAGACCGTACGTACATACATACATACATACATACATACATACATACATACATACATACATACATACATACATACATACATACATACATACATACATACATACATACATACAGCTCAAACTAGGATCAGAAAAATGGAAGAACTGATTTTTCTGGACAGATGAAAAAGGGAGGACAGAAAACAATGTAGAAGTGAGGTAGAAGCGTAGTAAAAATAAAATTTGTATTTGCATGTATATTGACTTATAATATCAAGTACTTTACTGTGATCAACAGAAAGAAATATTTTTGCATGATCTGCATCAAAGGCTGCAACATTTACACATGTAAAGAGGTCAGTTTAGTTTACTGCCTGTAAACATTTAAATGAACATACACACGTTCCAATTAAATTATATATTTCTACATCTCTGCTAAAGAGGACTGTTTAGTATGATATTTCTGTTAATTCTTTTCATAAAGTACATACAATTTTCACATTAAATATGGCATCACTAGGAAAAAGTCGAAGTTGATGACAATTGTTTGTGGCACACATTACATAACATTAAACATCTGGCTGATTGACTGATAACGCAGATTTAAAAAAATCAGACATCATTTACCTTTTTGAAAAATATATTTGTTAACAGAACCTTTGATTAGTAACATTTTATATTAAAGAAACACTGTTTTAAGTTTGTAAGCCACCATAGCCTGGCCCCTCCTATTTTCATGGTACTTAATGTTTACACTATTATTATACAAGATGTGCATGTACATTTATAAATATTTTTGTAATATATATTGATTAACTTCCATAGAAAACAATAGATTTTGTTTTTGAGCTACAAAGTTCTAACTCCATAGAAAACACCATTTCACTGACATCACCCAATCGGAAATTTCCAATTTTCACACTACTGAGTATATTTAACACTGAACCAGTTATCAACATTTTTTCTACATTTAGTGAGGGTAAATCCAAAATAATGGGAAAATTTGAAAATTATCCACATATTTCATTAAGTAAACATTAAATTAGATAATGAATCAACTTAAAATTATTTAAACTTTTGATGTATTAAATCGCTGTTAAATAAATTATTACGGTAAAAATGTAATTTGTTTCTCAATTTTGTTTAAAGTCTTTTTGGTTGCATTATCTTCAACTTGAAAGTTAATTGTTCTGTTTATCATTTTTTATTTAATTTATACCAAGTAAATGCTGTGTGTTTATGATGTATCTACACTATCCATTGTGATCGTACCCCACATTTGCTATGTAGTGGTGCACTTTGGTGGATGCTGTCATCATATTTGAAAATTTTGCAAAGATTTATTTGTTTACTTATTTTTAGTTTATCTGTGTCATATAGTTAATACTTTTCTGATCATCTATCATAACAAGACGACCGATTTGATCCTACACACTGACACAAATGAGAAAGACATGTACAGACATATACTGACATACAGACGGATAGAAATACATTTATAGATACATATATAATTTGTACAGCATACATTGATTATACAAACCATCATCATCATCATCATCATCAATCCTTAAAATTGACTCCTTTAATTACATATTGGACCTATTAAACAACAGTAAATAAATGTGTGACCCTTAATATCTCCAGTATGCCCAGATGAGCACAGTTATCAAATTGTAGGTGAATCATGTGATCAGAACACAGTAGATGCAAGCACTGGAACCTGACAATCCAAAGGGGAGAAATTTTTGTAAGGAGGACTGTTATTATGAATATTCTTGGTGATTTTGGGGAGGGTATTCTGGGTGATTTTGGGGTGGGTATCCTGGGTGATTTTGGATAGGGTAGTCTGGGTGATTTTTGGGAGGGTATTGAAGGAAAAAGAAAAAGGTTTCAAGTAATAAGTGTGTACAATTGGCATTTAATATTTTCTGAACAATCTGCTCTGGAGACGAAAATCTTCTGCCATCTACTAACGCTACATGTACATGTGTTGATGATCACATGACTACTACAGCAACCGAAGCGAAAGTAAAATATAATCAGATGCTCCCAATTATTGGAAATTTAATCATGACATGAAATTAGTAATGGTTTCATTAGTTTTTTGGGAATTCAGTTTATTTATTCTGCAAGTTTTAAAACTACCAAAATTATCTTCATGAAAGGAAATTTTCCCATCTTCCCTTTTTTCAGTGCATTTTCCAAGTGTTTGCAATAATCTGCACAACAGTTGTATTGTCCTCATAAAATACTAACAGGTATATGTATGTATGTATGTATGTATGTATGTATGTATGTATGTATGTATGTATGTATGTATGTATGTATGTATGTGTGTGTGTGTATGTGTGTATGTATGTATGTATGTATGTATGTATGTATGTATGTATGTATGTATGTATGTATGTATGTATGTATGTATGTATGTATGTATGTATGTACATGGCAACCCTGCTATAAATTGTTAGTTTTTGTCCATAACTGCCAACTGCATAATGTATTTAACCACAGTATAGCAAGAATGATTGAAAATTTGATGAATGCATGTATGAGTGTTGAGTGATTGGTGGTAATAAACAAAACATCAGTCAAACAAAAAAAAGTCATAAAACGAACATATACGCTCACCTATGCCTGGTTTTTAAATATTTTGGAGTTCTTTTTACGAGAATAAAGGTAAAATAAAACACCTGAATTATGTCTTTTTTAAAGGTCACCCATGACAGCAAGAACCCTTAACTCTTCCCGGCTCATGGCTACATAAAAAATGAAAACAATAACAACAGTATGACATAAATTGGGTTCAAAAACACACTAAAAATTCATTTTATGAAAAAGCTGACATTTATACTAAGGAATCAGATTATACAAACAAAATGTCAGTCATTATACAAAATTTATTACAAAATTTTAGTACAACTTTTGTTGTGTAATGTATTTTCAAGGTTAGATTCAACATATGCGACAATAAGAGAAATATTATCATTGTCAGACCATCTACTCTTGGTAAGATTCTTATCTAGAGACTGGTATTCATATTAAAATTGTCATATTTAGTATAGGCAAAAAATAGGTAAAAAGTTCAATTATTTAGCAGAATTTGGAAAAAAAAAACAATTCATGTCATTTTTTGTGAATATCAATATATTCTCATAATGAAGAACAGAAAAATTGATCTATAGCATTTATCTATTTCTCAACCATAATCATAAAATATTTCTTGAGAACCAACTCAAAGCCAGTTCCTTCTTTCTCCTATTTCACATTTTAACACTTGCCTCTACTTCTTGAACTGTGTAATATTGCTCAAAATAATGGTCAGGATTATTTTGTTTTGGTCATTGATTTTATTTTAAAGATATACAAATTGATCAAAAACAGCTTATCAGAACTAAATTTTAAAATGGCAATTTGCTAAATTGTGATTTCAGGTCATTATAAATAGGTACAAGAACACTGTAATGAATATGCACTATTGGTTTTAAGAGTAACATAATTTCAAATTGTGTATGACTCAAGAATATGGTACATTTTATTTCAGGCAAAAATGTTAGGGGGCACTTGATAAAAAGGTACCGAAAGGCTTCAAAAGTACCTGGAACATATAAAAAGTCCATTTATTCTCGAAGCTGAATGTTCATAAAAAAAAATTTCTAAATAACCATATGTAAGAAATAATCAAATTTGAGCATGAAATAACACGAGGTCAAGAATTCGCAAAAAGTGACCCAAACCCAATATTAAAAATGGTGGACAGTGCATGTGTTTCAATGCTTCCTGTGAATTTATTTCCAAAGATATCATAAAGATGAGTTCATTTTTTAATTCTGCACTCTCAAAGTATTCAGACATTCCATTTTCATATATCGTCCAACCACCCGATGTCGTTCAACTCCTTCAATCGTGCGCCATGTTTCTCGCTATGAACTAATAGTATGCATACCTTGACCTAACTGGCACATTCCGATCATATGCCACGTGACTTTTTAGTTTGAGTAACGAATCATGGACGCAATTTCCGGAAATAAGCAAAATGACACATGCTCGGAAAAGCGGTAATTATGAACTGATGTAAATGAATGCTAAAAACATTTTCACGCTGATTAAATGAAGTAGATATAGTTGAACACTTTTATGGTTTATTTGAATAGATTATCACAATATTATAACGAACGCTTTAAAATTCACGTTAAGTGAACGAAAAGTGGTTGCTCGAGGCTATTCTAAAATTTTGGAAAAAAATTACCCCCTGTTGCTAGTTCAAGTCCAACAAAATCTACAACAGTTATTATTCAGTCAATAACTACAAATAACTGTGAGTTTAAGAGATTCGTCTGCAGTTGACAAACCATATCTAAGGATGAAATTTAAGAAAATGTGTATGTATTAATTACTTTCTGCAGCGGTTTCTGCCATGTTTGTTTTCGCCGGAAATAATGATAAACGAGCAATGGTGAAACAGGCGGTGCACCCAGACATTTATCCGGATATTCATGGAGTTCGGTCTCGTAGTCATTATGAAAATTACATTAGAATAGAAGAACTTGCGAAGATACAACAGTTTTAAATCAGAAGTGTGCTGCAATTGAAATGCATTTTTTTTTTCCAGAGAAGGAATAGACATATATTTGTAATTAATCAAAACTCTTCCATTTTGTATGGAGTTGCTTCCCTTCGATCATCAGAGTATTTAGCGTCTCTTTATCTCTCTGACTCTTCACTAAATTTCAGATGATGTAAATGGACAAGACAAATTGTGATAATATCTAGTTAGTGAACTTTTCATGTAACAATTTCAGTACTGCTTGAAATTAAATATAAGTAGTGTCAGCATTTTCTAATTAATATTCAACCTTTTAGGACTTTTATGATTAGGTCAATAACAGCGCGATCGCAGTGGACGGCAACAGATATGGGAACTGCGAAGTGCGAAGGCCAGTGATGAATTAGGCTCGCTAATACAAAAACTGAGCAAATATTCACATAACTTGTGTCGTGTCGTAAAATAATAATGTTTGAGAATTATTTCAATCCATTCGAAAAATGAGTTTATGCAATCCTGCCACCCAGGGTTAGATTTGAATGACCATGCTAATTAGTCCGTGAAAGGGCTAAAAGTTTCTACAATGGCGTGAATGACGCGTCGCAGATGTACGAGGATATCTGAAAAGTTCTGAATATGTTGTACAATTCTGCTACTGAGCAAAGAGCATACTATAAAATCATTGGGTGCTCTAGGGTACTCTCCGATTGATAACAAAGTAGACTTGGATAACGTTTACGGATGTAATTCTTTGTTATATCCTACCATTCTGAGGTGGTTGCATCGTTTTAAAGATGGTTGCGAACCCATGGAAGATGACCAAAGTTCTAGAAGACCGTTGTCTGAACGGGAAGTGGCTACCGTGAAGGGGACAATTGATGAAGATGCTCGAAGATATTTCTATTATCACGGGCATTCATTCATCAGCTGTTTTAAATATATTGAAAAATCATTTGAAGCTCAGTGTGTGTGTGTGTGTGTGTGTGTGTGTGTGTGTGTGTGTGTGCAAGATGGGTCCCGCATTTGTTGACGGTTGATCAAAAACAAACTTGGATTGCGATCGCCAAATAACAACTAGCCAAATATGAAAAGAGTGACCAGAGACATATGAATGAGATTGTCACAGGTGATGAAACATGGATTTACTTTTTTGAACCGGAGACGAGAGAAAATAATAAAGTTTGGATCGTAAAAAAGCGAGCAGAGACCACAAATCGCTCGACGTAGTCGGACTGTCAAGAAAATTGTATACGTATTAATTTTGATGCAAAAGGCCTGGTGGTCCAGGTACCTGTGCCTAACTCTGCTAGTGTCACTGGACATTTCATGCCTCCAAAGTGTTACCAAAAGTTGTGGAAGACTACCGAACCACCTGTTCTCGTACCGGTACCAGTGGTATCCATCTACTCCTTACAGCGCACCGGCACATAAATCAGCCGCCATGATAGACTTTCTGACGGAGTACAGCATCCACACTTTGCCACATCCTCCATACAGCCCTGATTTAGATCCAAGTGATTTTTTGCTGAATCTCGTTATCATATATTTGTTGAGGGGCAGACGATTTGAAAGTCACCATGTGGTTGGAAGTGCAGTTTTCCAGTGTATTAACAACATACCAAAAAGTGAATACAAAATTACATTTAATAATTGGATAATCAGACTGAGAAAGTCTGTAGAGGTGCACAGGGAGTACTTCGAGGGCATGCACTGACGTATTTGTTTACTAATAAAGAAGTTTGAGGTACAACGCACTAATATTCAGAACTTTTTATATATCCCTTGTAATTGTATTCCATTTGAAAATCTTGGATCAAACGTATAACCAATTTAAAAAATAACATATCCTCAAATTCATAACAATAACATGGCCTTAAATTCATAGAAATAACATGGCCTTAAATTAATAGAAATTCAATGGTCTTGCCTTAAATTCATAGAAATAACATGGCCTTAAATTCACAGAAATAACATGGCCTTAAATTCATAGAAATAACATGGCCTTAAATTCACAAAACTCTCAAGACTATGAGTGACAATTTTGACATGCATCTCTCTTCCCTGGATGCTTGGCTAGCCCTCATTTCAGAGGTTTGGTTGGGCATAATGGAAGATACATGGATTCTTTCTAACTTAAAGGAAGGATAATGGCTTCATTTCTGGCAGCATTCTCCTCTTGCAAGGAACCCCATTCTTTTTCACCAGTCAAAACTGGTTCAATTAAGGGAAGAGGTGCACACCCTTCTGCAGAAGGGCGCAGTAGCGAGGGTGGAAAACAACCAATCTCCAGCTTTCTACTCCCAGATTTTCCAGGACTCCAAAAAAGGCGGAAAGTTTTGGCTTATCATCAGTCTTTCCACCTTAAACATGTTCTTCAGGAGGAACCATCAGGATGGAGACTACCACCTCAGTCAGGAATCCCTTAAGGCCTGGCGACTGGGTAGTCTCCATCGATGTTCAGGATGCATACCTTCATATCCCAATTTTTCCTCAAAGGAAATACATCCAGTTTTGCCTGGATTGGGTGGTTTTCCAATTTCGAGTTCTGTCATTCAGCCTAGCCTCCACTCACAGAGCTTTTACCAGGGTGATAGGAGTAGTTGCCTCCCACCTGAGTGATCTGGCAATTTCCATCCTCCAGTACCTTGATGCCTGGTTGATGCGCAATTAATGATCATTACATGAATTTTGAGATTTAGTACTGCCAAAGTAATTAATGATCATTACATGAATTTTGAGATTTAGTACCCTCAAAGTAATTATTGATCATTACATGAATTTTGAGATTTAGTACCCTCAAAGTAATTAATGATTATTACATGAATTTTGAGATTTAGTACCCTCAAACTAATTATTGATCATTACATGAATTTTGAGATTTAGTACCCTCAAAGTAATTATTGATCATGACATGAATTTTGAGATTCAGTACCCACAAAGTAATTAATGATCATGACATGAATTTTGAGATTTAGTACCCTCAAAGTAATTATTGATCATGACATGAATTTTGAGATTCAACACCCACAAAGTAATTAATGATCATGACATGAATTTTGAGATTTACTACCCTCAAAGTAATTAATGATCATTACATGAATTTTGAGATTCAGTACCCTCAATGAATTTAATGATCATTACTTGAAATATTCAGCTCTAGTTACTTTACTCCCGGGGTGGGGGTATGGGGGGGGGGTGTGCTCACTATCGGGACTAAGGGTTCAAGATCTGTCTAAAACGGGGTTATATTGTACACTGGCCACAGGTTCATTTTTCTGTGTATGGCACGGAGTGAAAGTTAATAAGAGAATGTCTTTTTACCAGGTAAATTTTTGAAGCCAGAAATGAAGATGATACAAAACGGCGATAATGCACTTATGGTGACAACATACATTCTCTTATTAATATTTCTAGGTGTTCTTGTCAGGTTAGTTCACTCCACACTCATACAGGGTATTCAAAATCAAAGCATTTGTCATGTATGTCTCTGGTCGGGTGTCCAAAACCTTTATGGAACGGGGTAGGAGCCAAGAACATCTAGCTAACCCCTCCCCCACCCACTTTTATTTCAATATGAGTGCCCTTCATCCCCCATCCCGTCATATTTACTCCCTCCTATGAAACATTGATGTAAATTTGATATGAATGCAAGAAAACGTTAAGACATCATCTGCGTAACATTATACAATCATTCTTCTAAACCCTCTTCGTTTTAAACTCAGACTGTAATTCCTCCAATAACCAATATTAATAGGAAGTAAATGCAGTGATCTAAGAAGTCTACAACTACTGTTCACGAAAATTGTACCCCTGAAATCAACACAAATGTCCAGCTGGGTTATTTTCATCAGGAACGAGAACTCAGTATGCTTTATTTATTAACGGCAAAATTTTAATGCGAGTCCTATTCGGTGTTCTACGCGAATTGTATGTAGTTCTTTATGTATAATGGTCGTGGTTCCCTGAATGGAGCTCTGTCAACATCTATGATTTAGACGAAAACCGAATATCGGGCCTAATATTTTGCATTTCACGTGTTCAGGCTATTGCTTTTAGACAACTCCCATAATATTTGAATAGAATGTAGGTATGACATACATCAATTTCTAAACTGAAGCTTAAATCTATAGAATCGCGACCTCTACATATATGCGAAGTATGTCGTAATAGAATAGCGACCTCTACATCTATGCGAAGTATGTCGTAATAGAATAGCGACCTCTACATCTATGCAGAGTATATCGTAATAGAATAGCTACCTCTACATCTAAGCGAAGTATGTCGCAATGGAACAGTGACCTCTACATCTAAGCGAAGTATGTCGCAATGGAACAGTGACCTCTACATCTAAGCGAAGTATGTCGTAATAAAATAGCGACCTCTACATCTAAGCAAAGTATGTCGTAATAAAATAGCGACTTCTACATCTATGCGAAGTATGTCGATAGTACAATTCAACCCCGATTGGATGACCAGGTCATAGGTTAAGCAGAAGAGTTTATTGGGTGCATATAGATTTCCGTGTTGGCAATAATGTATGAAACTCACTCTAACACAAAACTACTCGACTTGATTAGTTTATTCATTTGTATGTGTATGTATGTATGTATGTGTGTGTGTGTTGGGAGGGAGGGGTTAACGGTACATCAGCACAATTCTGTCATTATAGTGCGGAGTAAAATTATGTTGTACAAATGTAAATTTAAAAAATTACTAAATACGAGGGTGTGCAAATAGGTAAATATAATATGACTGGGTATACAAATTTAGTAGAATCAACATATACTTAAATATACAAAACTAGACAATCCCAGCGTCTTGCGGGATCCGCTTCGAGGGTAACCGTGAAAAAAAAGTAATTAAGTTTTTAATCAATGAATATATTAAAATGTTATACTTCTTGCGCAAGCCTACAGACCGTGACAGTTAATATGAGACCACCCTTACATTCATATGACCTCTCCTTCATAGTTAGACAATTTGGTTAACTGCGTGTTGTAATGTAAGTAGAGTCTCCCATGTAACTTTGGACCTTGCCATCAATTCGCAGTTGAGTAGAACTTACACCACAGAAACCCCTTCATCAACGTAAGACAATCTCAAGATGAGCAGATACAAAAAGACGGTGGATTTGTGTGTGTGTGTGTGTGTGTGTGTGTGTGTGTGGTTGTGTGTGATCATCAACACTTGTATATTTCATTTCCATGAACCGATTCTTTATGATGTTTTGACATTAAATCACACACACACACACACACACACACACATATATATATATATATATATATATATATATATATATATATATATATATATATATATATATATAGCATTGCTCACTGAATTGCAAGTAGTAATAACATGCAAAATTATTTATTCAGTTGCTCTAAGTAATGTATTTGATCATATCAAGCCTGTATTCCTTACTTACATTTTAGCTTTTAAAACCTTTATTAAGTTCTTCACTGTACCGATAATAACTCCCCCATATTATTAGCAAGCGTGAAAAGATGACATTTATGCTAGATTTTCTCCAGAAACATGGAACATTGTTTTATTATTCTAATGGATATGTAATGTAGATTACGATTTATCTTGCTGTTTTAATGGCCACAGAGCTACCACAAGTGATATGTCTGTATCTAATAATCATGTAAGCTCTTAGCTACGTATCTTGCACGTGATGCCTGTGCTGTTAGAGATTTAGACCAAAAGATCGTAAAATCTCTCGGCCATTAGGAGTATTCGTTTTCTGATCCATTAGGGTGATCGTTATGTAAGTGATTCCTAAGTAATGGTACCCATCACTTAAACAACAGATGCTACTTATCACAGAACTGACGTGCAGCAAACTGTGTGAGGACCACTTTTGTGCCATGAAAGTTACTACTACTACTACTACTATTACTACTACTACTACTACTATTACTACTACTACTTCTATTACTACTACTATTACTGCTACTATTACTACTACTACTACTATTACTACTACTACTATTACTACTACTACTATTACTACTACTATTACTACTACTATTACAACTACTATTACTACTACTACTTCTACTACTACTACTACTATTACTACTACTAGTACTAATATTACTACTACTACTATTACTACTACTACTACTATTACTACTACTACTATTACTACTACTATTACTACTACTATTATTACTACTACTATTACTACTATTATTACTACTACTATTACTACTACTATTACTACTACTATTACTACTACTATTATTACTACTACTACTATTACTACTATTACTACTACTATTACTACTACTATTATTACTACTACTATTACTACTACTACTACTATTACTACTACTATTACTACTACTATTACTACTAATAATAATAAGAGTAATAATAGCCATAATAACAAAAACAATGACAAAGACGATGACGATAACATCTACAAGAACAGAACCACCACCACTACCAACAACAACAGCGTAAAACTTCTCGAGGCAGAAAAAATTTGAAGCTGCACTGTTGAAGATTAGGTGAGATCCGCTTATACCGAAAACGTTATGACAAGGGATGGGGTTTGCTTAGAGATGCGCTTATACCGAAAACGTTATGACAACGGATGGGGTTTGCTTAGAGATGCGCTTATACCGAAAACGTTATGACAACGGATGGGGTTTGCTTAGAGATGCGCTTACATTTTCAAATGAAGATCCAATACACACTAAAAAATGGCTTTATCTGCAGGCACGCGTTTTTAATAAACGTGATTGAACATTTATGGGCAACATGTTAAAGAAAGCGCTGATTGTCAACGTGAAACCTATGTCTGTGAAAATATTTGGCTTTTCTGGCTGTTCATCGGCAACTTCAGGCAAGATTTATGTATGTGTGTGAATGCGTGCGTGTGTGTATGTGTGTGTATGTTTTTATGTGGCCGGGGGCGGGGCGATAAAATTGCACTCGCCCTACGTCCTCTGCAACGCGCACGACTTTCGCTCAGATTAACATGCAATCGAGGTCACAGGGACCCACTTTTGTATTGTTATTAAGTAGTTCTGGCGATGCACATTCGTTTCTGTACGTGCAAAGTTTACTGACTACACGAGAAACACGATGTTGATTGTGTCATAATTACAGCAGACACAGGAACGTTAAGTACATGTTGCTGTAACCTACTTTTGATACGAAGGTGTTCTAGTTCATGGAATATATGCAGCCAAATATCAGATTTGATGTATATATTGCAAGATATCCCATATTTCAGTGGTTAAAGGCTGAGACTCCTCTATGCAAGAGAGAGAGAGAGGACCGAATGGGAGGGAATATTTTCACCTAAGCGCAGTGTGAGCTGCCGTCGAGTAAAGTTACTCACATCGGGGTCTGAATGGCTTGTTGGCCTAAGTTACCGCCCCACACAGTATATGACAGGTACAGTTTGACACTTCATTAATGACCTATCAAAATTAATTGGAGAGGGTGAGGGTGGTGATAATTAGCCTACAATTCCATGCACCACAAGATCAGCCAAAAGCTCTACATGCTTAACCAGTCACAGATCGAAACCTTTCAAACCAACCCCGATGCGAATAACTATAATGGATATACTATTTTACCACAACACGATGGCGAGGTGAAGGTCAGATGTATGAATCCGCCATGTGCATTCAGTTTTTCGTCGAGTTCGTCCTCGAGTTGACAAGTGAAAGAAATAACTTTCGTGTAGGTTGTTAAATCACACAGGGGTAATAACAAATTTTGATTTTCGCATTTGATCGAGACAGTAACAGCTATGTTGCAATTGACAGAAACGGTACGCGCTGTATTGCAAAACACCAGTATGTACCTGCAGAGTTGCATTCGACTGAGTGGTATGCGACATATGGTCGAATGCGATACCACTCGTTCGAATGTGGCATAACGCGCGCCGTCTTGGTCGATGACGTTATAGCGCGTCCTGGCTAGGTCGAATGCTATATAGAGCTGACCGTCTCGATAAAATGCGAATATTAAAAAGTGGTATTTGCCTTGTGGCCCATTTCTTTCTCTGTCACAATCCCTTGGGTATACTCTTGACATAAAAACTTGCAAAACACACACACACACAACTCTTCAAAGCAGGCTCATCCATTCAACCCTTGACATCGTCATTGTTTGCTGTAGAACTGCAACAGTCCTGTATTTTGTAAGCTCTTTCGCACATTTACCTATAAAACACATAGAGGCTTATTTACGGAGTAAAGCCTTCGGTACTTTTCACAATCATTTTCATCCTTTATAACAAGTTCACATAAATATCGATATAATTTTTATTTATGGCTTCTTGACATATATATATATATATATATATATATATATATATATATATATATATATATATATATATATAGAGAGAGAGAGAGAGAGAGAGAGAGAGAGAGAGAGAGAGAGAGAGAATACAAATATACACCAAACAGAGCGGAACGTGCTATTCCTGGATTCTACAGGAGAATGCTTGATAACATTAACAGAATTAATACGAATAAATAATATTATCATACAGGTTAGAGAATTTTAATTCGTACTCTACCGAGATTCGAACCCGGATCCTTGGGTTATCGCACCCATCGCATTGCCTGTAAGCACCAACCCCTATACCATCTCGATCATGCACACATCACCAAAAACTGATGCTGCAATGTCGGTGGTATAGGCATTCATGCGTAGCAGACATACCGGCATGTCGACTCAGTAATTAATTCTCATCTAAGTACACAGTCCATCTGTATTCCGACTACAGAAATCAAGGTATATAGAAGTTATTATAGAGAATTGCAAATATACACCAAACAGAGCGGAAAGTGCTATCCCTGGATTCTACAGAAGAATGTTTGAAATTTTTAAATACGAATATTCGTATATATATATATATATATATATATATATATATATATATATATATATATATATATATATATATATATATATATATATATATATATATATATATATTATATATATATGTCTCTCTCTCTCTCTCTCTCTCTCTCTGTGTGTGAGTTGCCACAAACATTGGAAACGGTGCAGCTTCAAAACAGTTTCCCATCGTTCTGAACTAAAAAAGCTTTTTGTCAGGAGAAAAAACAACTTACAACAACAACACATGAGCCGAGAGAAAACCTGAACTATTTACAAGGTTGGGTGAGAGGGGAAATATATATTTTTTAAATAATTAACAAATTAGAGATAAATAATTTAAGACATAAGCCAAGCTGAGGGAAATCTGAGTTATTTACACGGTTACGTGATAGGGGTAATATACACAAATAAAAATAAAAATAATTAGTGATAAATAATTTAAAAATCAGGTGAGAAACGGTATCAAAATGCGTGGACTACCTATTTGTTTCTGGTTCCAGAATAGCAAACTTTTATCGAAATAAAAAAAGGTTGGATGATCTGCGTAAATGCATGTTATCCGTACGGATAACCAAATTGATCTGACATGATTCAATGCAAAAAAAAAAGGATGAAAACCATGCGCCATCTACGACCAAAAACTTCAATATGCACTAAAAATTTTATCTCGGTAAAATTATCCGTGGGAAAGACAGTACAAGAAAAATTTGTCATTTTATAGCGGGATAATAATAATAATAATAATAATAATAATAATAATAATAATAATAATAATAATAATTATAATAATTATAATAATAATAATAATAATAATAATAATTCCTTGAAATTTTGTCAAACAGTGTTTACTTGGGTAAACAATTGTTGCAAAGAAATAGTATAGTGTGACGATATCGCGACAAATATGTATGACGACAATGGGAATTTAACATAAAAGCTGCCCTCTTGGACGTATGGCTCTATGGCGTCAAAATAGCCCTACGGCGACAAAGGGGATTTAACATTCATATGGCACTATTGTGACAAGGGGAAAATTAATGCTAAAAATTAACATGACATTCCCCCTTGTCACCATAAATATTTTTTGTTCTTGGTACAAAAATGACCCAATGGCGACAAGGGAAAGTTAATGCTGAAAATATCCATAGAAATATACACACACGATACCTACAAAAACACTTATACACTATCGCAAACAAGGATAGGAGTGCTCAAACACACTATACACACAAACATACTATCATACTATCACACACAAGACAGAACAGTGGAGAGGGGATTTAAATTTTAGCTGTGAAAAACAAAAAACAAAGACATACACATAAAGAAAACGAATGAGGCTGTTCTGGCTGTTGTTGCTGCTGATGTTGTTACCAGAGGTATTCCTCTCTCTCTCTCTCGTCTTCTTGTTGCATCAGCCTCTGCTGGACCCTTATCCAGATTTGGTTGAGGCGTAAGAATTCCCTCCCTCGCTTCTCTCGCTCCCTTCCCTCTTCTCCTCCGCCCAAGTCCTCTTTATCTTCTCCACTTCTTCATCCATTACTTCCTTTATGAAACTTTTCCCCATCCTGAAGGAGACCAGCCCCCTCTTTATATGTCTTATGTGGGGGTAATAATCTTTTACTCTACTCAGGGGGTGTTCCACTCTTTCCAAATGCGATGAGGCGCGGACGTAAAAGAAAAAATCCTCTTAGAAAAATTCAATGATCGACGGAGATAAAGGAAAAGAGTATGTCCAAATATTTTGTTCTTCAAAAACCCAACCAATTGAATTTTTTAAGCCCCGCTCACTCAGAAATCAACAATGAATGAAGAGGGAGGATTAGGACCACTCCATCCCACTTCACGTGCAACCGACAAATATAAAGAATTGTTGAACGTATTTTACAAGGTAGACAATCTTGTGGAGTAAGACTGGACTTCCAATAATCTAGTAGAGTGTCATTTTGCCATCAAAGGACACTATGTTTTTGACCTGAAGAAAACATATATCCAAATTTCCATCACGTCCAAAACAAGTCAGTAAATGTTCTAATGGGAATCCAAAACTGCATTGATCAAGAAAATACACACGATACTGTCCACACACCATCAAATCCGATCCTTGTAATCTCACATTATTGACTTGAGTGGATACAGCATTTCTTCTCATAAGGCCTGTGATATCGTTTTCGAGAGGAAGTAATCTATAGGAAACAAAATAGTCCACGCTGTGGTCGTTGGGAAAGTTAACGGTTACCCAACTGGTTCCTGGGCGTTGACTGTCTGTCGTCCGTGTTGATGACATAAGTTCGAACGTCGTTACGTTTTCGATGAAGGAGTTCATCTTTAGCACACACCACTGGATTATAGGAAGCTGTGTGAGCTATGGGTCAAAATGTAATGAAATTCACAGTATTCATCTTGTTTGTCACATTAATGATTTCACACTTGATTGTTTCTTTATAAAGATCTGTCAAGTAAGTCGATGAACGGGAAGTCTCGGTACTTTGTTGCAAGAGCTTCGATGCGTTTCGTCTGCAAGGAAGTCAATGCAGGTATGGAATGGTCAGTCAATTCTTTATATCCAATCTTTCTAGACCTTCTCTTCTGGGATCCTTGTCCATGCTTCTTTCAGATAAGTGCCCAACTTTTCTTCTTGTCTCATCATCAAAAATTCGTTTTATTCCTCTTCACGAGGATGATCAATTTGACAACTATGACAATGTTCTTTGGCTAAGACTAAGAGTTGTTCTTGTTCTGGACATCGTGATATCATGATTGTTTTTCTCTTCTTCTTCTCCTCGTAGTGTCTGTGACTGCTGTAGTTTCTGTTCTGGATGGAAAAGATCATCCTCATCGATGTCTGACTTCGTGTTCCATTTTTTGGCTTAATAGTCTAGGATCACTTCTCTCAGACTACTGATTTCGAGAGTATTGTCAAATTCTGCATACAAGATTACGTTCACTGTGTTCACGAGGGCTAACACGGAGTTGGCCTAATTTTATATGGTGAAAATGTCCCTCGTCGCAGCCTTGGTTAGGAGTGAAATCAAATTCCAACAGAGTATATCCTCCTGCATAATCGTCGTACGAAATTCCGTGGGTAATGTTGGTTCCTAATAGTCCCGTGAGTCCAGAGTCAAGTGCGATCTCAAGTAATTCTTCTGGGCAAAGTTCTGGTACACCACGTCTGGCCGTCTCGGGTGACTCCTATCTTGGACACGTTGAAAAGTGTTGGATCTGGAAAGGATTTTGATCAATAGTTCCGTTGATAGCAACATTTCTGACGATGCCAATGAACAAAAGTTTAGTCATTTGACCTTGGAACACACGATTTTCGATCTTGGATTGGAGTCCAGAGGCAATAATGAAGGTTTGGACTTCCACTCGTCGTAGAGGATAATTGGATGTTGTTCTGGTCAAAGCTTGACTTATGTCGTTTCCCACTTTAAGTAAGACTTCCACACGATGAACTCAGAGTCTGGCTTTTTCATGTTCGTTTTGTACTAGTTAGCATTTGCTATTAAATGGAGCACAGTACTACTTTGATTCAGTCTCAGACGTACATCCACGCCATTCAAGACTTACTTGTATTGCAACCACATATCCAAGTGTAAACGATCCATCATTTCTAAATTGCGTAGTTGTTAAATTTTCTTTTGGCAGTTGTTAAATCCTACATTGTGGTCTGCACCATCATCCACAATCAAAGCTGTGTAATTGAGCTTGACCATCGTGTCAGGTTTCCATACCACACAAGCATCGATGTGCGTGTTCTTGGATTCTTTTCCGTGCGTCAGGAGATTCTCGAGGTAAGCTCGCGAAGGGTAAGTGTCCATGCTGCTGCTGACAAGTTTGTTGTCTAAGTACAAATCCACTTCATTGAATAACGAATGGATTTGTTGACAGGAGCAACTTGCACATCGGCACCTGGATTGGTGTTGTCCGTTTTGAGAACTTTGATTTTCAGGTTCCAGTAACTGTTATTTGGATCTATGTACTCTTCTGTTGATCCTTTGATTTCAAACTCGATAGGAGCTGAAGTGGCCCAAGACGACACAGGATAAAATTCAACCCACTGGGATTCTTGCATCGTCATCATCGTCGATAGCATGGCAAACAGACCTTGTTCTATCTTGGAACATTCGGAAGAATCTTAGTGCATCCATTTTTTTTTTTTTTTTTTTTTGGTAATCAAAACGTCCAAATCTCTCACCGTTCTTCTTTTCTTATTCTTTTTCTGGTCGTGTCTATGAAGGATTTTCGACGTCTCTTTCTGCCTTGTCCTTGCTGTGGCGTAGAGGATGAATCAATGCGTTCGACAGGAGCGTGAAGTGAATTTATAGGTGTATCTTGGCCACCAAGGAGTTCTTTTCCTGTCTGGATCAACACATTTGTTTACTGAAGGCTTGTTTTGGACTTTGTTGGTCGATAAGCACATTTTGGAGAAATTCTTTCCCTTGCGTCATGGCCGCATATTTTAAAACATGCACTCCTCAAGTCACCATAGGTTTTAAGATGGGTGCCACCGTACGAAAGGCCGATTTTAAAATATCTCCCAAAGTATGTCTTCGTTGTCGAGCTACTCCTCTGTACACAGGATTCATGAGTTACAATAAGTCGAGAATCGTTTTCGAAAATGTAGTTCCACGGTGACTTTTCCTTTAGAGAATAGAATATGTTATCCAAGATTTCCTTTTATGCTAACACGATTTATCGACAGGAAGATAATGATGATGCACAAATTCTCGATAAATGTGATATGTGTTTCCTTCTTCGCCGTAAGAAGCTTTGGCAGAATCCATTTTGAAAGGAATGACTCTCAGCAACGGAGAGGCTGTGTTTTCCCAACACGTTGTACTCGATGATATCTGAGTACACAGGCATCAAATTCAGTCCTTCGATCAATTAGATAGGGTAGCGAAAATACGTGATTGTTCTTGAGGGTGTCTTTTGACTGTCAATCAGTACACGTCTGTTGGTATTTTCGAGTGCTTTGCCAAACTGGTCGTTGAAAATAGTTGAAATCGTTTCGACTAGATGTCGAGCATTAACAAAAATATCCTCCAGGAATTCTCTTGTAATTGATATTCAATCGTGGATGAGCTGGCGCTGGTGTTTTCGTTTAGTAATAGACATGATCATTTTTGTATGAGAATTCTTGGACTTGTTCGTTGAGTATTTCTACGACGACAGAGGATTTGATCTGCGGTATTGATTTCTATCAAAGCCACTTCCCAATGAGTTTGGCGGTCCAATTGTATGGACGGAGGTAATTTGACTGTGAAGCAGCAAAATTTATTGTTGGGAAACACATCCATAGGACTGTCACTAGGTAATGTTAAATAAAATGGATTATTCATAGATCGATGGTTCTTGTCTCTGAGGAGTCACTCAGTGTCAAAGGATAATGATTTTCCAAGGGTTACAGAGTATTGCTGTGATTGGAAGTGTTGTGACTGGTGTTGGCTAGGCTACCGTTGTTTTGTTGTTACTACTGTCTGTATATTTCAACGAGGAATTGGAAAAAATAAAGCTAATTCAACTGCTAAGTAAAATAGTCCACAGTTGTTTATTTCCTTCGTGCGAATTCAGGTTTCCAATCGCTGCTCAATGACACAATATACCACAAAGATCTGACAGAAAAACCTACTATGGTTGTTGCTTTTATACTTCTTGGAATGATGAACTCAGAGAGGAGCATGCAGTGTTTAACGGCATGAACATGAATTCTGTTTCTGTTTATAGTCAATGACTTGTGAAGCTGTAATCCATGAATCGAAAAACTGGGGGGATATCCTTTCCAATGTATTTTGACTTTTTAGATAAGATATTTCCAACTTTAGGTGTTCCGCGGTCGAGAATGTTTTGGGTATCGTACACGTCGTCGTCTTTCTTTGTCACTCGTTGTAACTCGGGCTATTACAAAGTTCCTTTTAACACTTTTCCGTTCATATCTTCCAATGTACAGACAGGTGAGTCACGTCCACGCACTTGTCCTGTCACACGAAACAGTTCTGTCGTCCAGTTCGGTAAATAGCCTTTGTCAAAAATCTATTTTGTTTATGCAATGCGAACCCAATCTCCGGTGCTTAACACATCTTTCTTTTTCTGGTCTTCAACGTTCCAAACAATTGATCAAATACAGTCACTTCTTTTTCAGACGTCCCTTCTTAAGGAGCACATCCGATGCTACGATGGTACGATTGGTTGTATGCTTTGACCAGACGTTGTAACACGTCAATGTATTTGAGAGTATGTTTATGTGGAAAATATTTCTACATACGTTCTTTCATGGTTCTTTGAAAACGTTCTACAACACTGGATTTACATAATGAGGATTGATACTGATGGTGAGATGCACTTAACTTTGCTGAAATAAAGTTTGAGTAATGTAAATAACACTGGCATTTCGACTGTGTCATTTTCGTGTAAACCAAAGTTTAATTTTTTCTTCGTCTTCTCCTAACATGTCATCGAAAATGACGAGATGCGTTTCACTGGAGTCAGACATGATCCCAGTGTCTTCGCGAGGAATTCCTTCTTAACATGAAATGGATTCTCGTTGACTTTCTTACAGTAACATGTAAGCCTGTTGCCACTCTTTGTAACACCACACGATACGATGTGGAGGACGATCGAACACAAGTGATTTGTGTTTGATCACACGTTTGACAAATTCAGTTTTGCCTAAACCACTTGGTCCAGCAATCAAAATGTTATAAGTATGGTGAAGATACAGCGCCTCCCAACTTTGACGATCTGACCTTTTGTCAATAACTTCGAGAACGGAGGATGCAGCCATAACTCTCGAGTAACTTGGAAAATTCTGAGACAATTACCAAGAACACAAAACATGTTATACATGTTTAATAATTGTCATGGTACAACAAAAATATTCACATTTGAAAAAAGTTCACATTTGTTTCTTTTATCAGTCGCACACGTCTTTTGCATAGTAACTTTTGATATATTAATGAATATTGGAAATTAAGTTAATTTTGCCGATTTATCACCGAAACGTATCCTTGATGACGATGTTCAGGCAGGTGTATCATCATTCTCCTAATTACAGATGTTAAGGTTCGTACAGGTTAAAATGTCGCTGAATCTCTGAAGTACCGTATGGGCACCTTTTACGAGAAACGGACATATTTATAATGGACGTACTTCTGATGTCATACGGTAACAAAAGAGACAAAAATGGCACCTTCATTGGCCAACACATTACAGGTCATTTTTACCACATTTTCTTCTGTAAAAAAAAAATCGAACGCGATTTTCAGTTAACTGATCCAAAAAGTATGCATTTACTAGTACTACTACTACTACTAATAATAATAATAATAATAATAATAATAATAATAATAATAATACTTTTTTTACGGCTGTTCATGTAAATGTTCGTGAATTGCAATGTTTTTTTTAATTTTTTTTTTTTTTTTTTTTTTTTGCTGTTAGGTTCCAAGTCACCTTACTTTCCATCATTAACATGCTATAGTTTCCTCTTTTGTAAAATATGATAATTTAGTTAAATACAAACTGTTATACATTTATCAAGCCCCACCCCCGCTAAAGCAAACTTTACACCTCGGCAGTTAACATCTAACGAATCAACTCTAACTCGGGAGGGGGTGGGTATCGCTTATGCGGAATATGAACTTAGGTTAGTCTGTAAGGAAACGAAAACTTAAAAATATAAAAGCTTTCATTGCCACAAAAAGAAAACAAAACAATTTGTTCTATAAACTAAAGCAAAAAAGGGTGGGAACGTCTTTTAAACGCTCAGCAACAAGTTATTTTCATTCGTATCGGCTTACCCAGGAGAATATTTTCAGCTATTCTCTGAATCAGCCACCTTAAAATTGCTAGCTGTAGGAATCGAACCGTTATTCGTGACACACTAAAAGGTTGGACGACAGACATTCTGTGTATCATTCAAATATTTTTAATTATACACTCTTAATAAGTATGCATTTTGTTCAGACGTACTGCCTTCTGCAAAACAAAACGTGTTCACGTAATCAGTTTCCGCATAGATTTTCTATAACTCTAAACTGTGAAATATACACTTGGATCACCTCTGAATTTTCTGTTCTGATTTCGGCCACAATAGAAAACACAGACTGTTCCCCATATGATGTTGTAAACAACGCTGCTGCCTGCATAGATCGTTTAACCAGGGGGTCATCCTCGTTTTCAGATGTGATTTAAGTCGCTTTTGCATTGAATTTTGACCAAATAAAAGTAGTATAAGGGGACCCTCTGGAGACCAAAAAAGACACCCTGGGGACAATGAGAATTTAACATTACGCCACCATTTTGAAAATATAACCCTCTGATGACAAGGAGAATTTAATGTTAAAAACGTCTATAGGTTTAAAATTCAAACGACACTATAGCTGATGATTTAAGGTGGATATACCGTCTGTTGAATTAACATTGAAATGACAAGTAACTGGGCCAAAACATAATGGCAGCCGTAATCGCCTAAAAACAAATTTTTAAAACAAAGAAAAAAAAACTTTACACAAATTTTTTTTTACAAATAAAAAAGGAAAAGCATTAAAAAATTTCAAAAATGTACAAGAAAACGACAAACGTAAGAAACAAAATTTCAAAAATAAAAATAAAATTCATAAACAGCTAACATAAATTTGTTGTCGTTTTTCAAAATTTGTTTTAAATCTTATACATTTATGTTTAGATTTTGTTGTTGATTTTTGCTTTAAATATTTTGAGAATGCATCTATCACTGTCAAAATGTAATGATATACATATCTGTATGTTTCATATGATTTCATGCTAACAGTGTTTGCCTGCTACTACTCATTTCTGTGACCTTCCTGATTTGAAATATTTTTATAACTTGCATGTGTAATGTGCATATAGATTGTTTTTTTTTTAAAGTTCTTTCAATTTATCATATTTTATTTTCCCTTTGCCCCGTTTAATTTGTGCCCACAATTCATTGATATTTGTGTAAGCAATTATTTTCAGAATCTTAGCAAAGAGGCCTTAAATAATATTCTTTTTCAACCATTTACATCGATATAAAATATCCAGAGAATACGTTACGCTTGACAAATTGTCGTTAGGTGTTATCAACAATTCAACCGGAAATCCACCGACAACTGAAAGTTTTATATTTAGCAATTTGCAACGTTTATTTAATCCTTTCAAAAGTTGCAGTGGTTTCAGATTTATGTCACATTTTGCCATTCCTATAGCTGGTTCAAAAACAGCTATTACATATACTGGGTCACCATATGTTGTTTGTGTTCGAACTTTATTTTCCATCTTAAATTGTTCTAGTTTGATCTCGTAAAGTCTACGAGATCTTCGAATCATTCTGTCAAGAACTGTTCATGCTATATACGCAATTTATTCCTTCTTCGTACCGTGCTCTTTCAACAATCTTGCTATCCGGATTAATGATGCTTATCTCGATGTTATAATCAGTAAATGTAATCTGTAAATCTTTATCTTTTCTAAAACATTCTAGGATTTCTGTTTCATGTTAGAAATCGACCAGTCAGCATTTCCTTTGCTCTTTAATGTTATTTTGTAACACAACTAGCTTTGATCACATTTTTATTCCATCCAAACTTGTAAACAAGTACAAATTATCTCTTGACACTGAGACTGTTGCTTTCATGTTAAACTCGTTAAATATTTATATTACCTCTTTGAACACTTTTCAGTTTATCACAGTGTAGATTTGTGCCATTATTTATGTTGTACAAAACATTTCATATTATATTTTTGCATTGTCACCAGACTTAACCTGGTTGACTGGTCTAGATACTTAAGTGATTGTTGTTTTAACAGAAGTACGGAAACACTCGCCAATCAAATATATCATTTTATTTTCACGCAGAAGTACAGAAAACACACCCGTCGAATTTATTATTCTATACTGACTGGTTCTGAAATCCCATTCTCGTGTGGATTTATTATTTTTATCAAGTGGTCCAGAAAACCGACCCAAGTGTGGATTTATTCCTTTTTTATTATTATATTATTATTTTTTTTATGAGTGTTCCAGAAAACATTCGCCATTCGAACTTAGCATTTTTTATTTGGTGGTTTCGAAAAGACCCGCCCATGGAAAAAAACCGTAATACTGCGTAAAATCAAGTAGTCCTGCGCCGGCTCTACTTATCTACTAATGGGTAGGTAATAAAATGATAGGTGTTGAAAATAACTTTCGAAACCGTTTGAACCATCAATGAAATACTTGCACTTTTAAATTTGAATGTTATTTTCCTGCAACTTTTTGTTGAAACAAAATAAAGAAATTATTCGGTTTCAATAGCCTCAAACTATTGTTCATATTGATATTAGCGATCACAAGTCATCGAGTCGTTCTAATATCTATGAAATTATTATGACGTAAAAACAACAACGGATTTGAGGGTTCAAAATTGCCAATATTTACAACCGAGCATACTCTTAACCGTGCGCTACCTCAATTGGGTAGATGTATACGACTGTCACAACTCTGTAAATTTGTTGGCGAAACGCTACCAGAAGAGTACCTTACGTTTGATAACCGCATCACACCTAATTTAGATTGCAATGGTTGCGATCTTTTCTCTACGATGACTTTAATGTAGAAATAAAGATTTTGCCATATACGTAGGACGAAAATGTCAGAAATTATTTACTTGTAATTAATGAAGAGCATCTGAGCCGCCATAAAGAGTCTGGTTCTTTTTAGTTGGTTTTGACTGGATTTCAATCTGTGATAAAAAGAAGCAAAGTAGGATCCAATCCACGTACTCTGTACTAATGCACGGAGACAATGTACTAAGGTATAGATAACCCAGGTGTCCAAACAGCCTTACGACAGCTATATATTCTGCAAGAGTATTAGCTGTGTGGAGCGAGACATGCGAGGTCTCACTCACAGGGGTTACCTGCCTTTAGTAACACTGTAAATTTGGTGGTATAATGCCACCCGGAATAAAACGTATCCTGTGATAATTGCATCAAACACTCAGTTTATATTTCATTTACTGTGATCTTTTCTGTACAATGGTTTTAGCACAGAATGTTAAAATGTTGCCTAATCCATAGGAGGAAAAATGCAGGACTTCTTCACTTGAAGTGATGGAGCACAGAGCTGACGATGTTACAATTTACCACCCTGTAGACCGCACAATATATCATGACGTCACAATGAAGTACACTGGAGCCGCCATTCATAGTCTGATTCTTAATCTCTCATTTATGATTGGATTTCAATGTCTGCCAAGAGGAAAAATGTGGCAGCCAGTCAACATGCTCGTCTACTAATGCGCAGAGACTATGGACTAAGGCACGGGTGTCAAACTCATTTGCTATGCGGGCCAGATTTGATATAAATAATAATAAATAATGAGTCTGGCGGACCGTATGTTTGACACCCCTGGACTAAGGTTTAGATGGCCCAGGGGTAAAAACAGTCTTACGGCATTGATATATTTTGAAAGACTATGAACTCAACCTGCTCTCAAGCGACTCAGGTAGATAACGCCACTCGCTGCACAGACCATGTGACCCAGGTATCAGCCTCGTTTTCAGTTATCATTTTCAGTCATTTTATCGTTGATTTTTTTTTCAACAAAATGATGAAAAGTTAACACTAAGAGTGCTAGTGTTGCGAGTTGAAGGCTTAAAATTTCTATATTATCCTTTAGTTTTTGTGAGACCGATGAAAAATGTAAAAACAATAGCATGCGTTTCTGAAAGATGTTGGCTGAAAGCTAGTTTGTGGTGGCAAAAGCGTTTCGAGAGAAGCTAGAGCGCCGTCATGGGAGCAGTTTGAGTATGCGCTGTGAGGTGCATGACGAGGTCAGTTACTAGCATGCAACAGAAAAGGCCTAGGAAGTTCGGATTGATGAGAAATTATGACACCAGACTAATCTGGTGTTGTTTCCTATAGAGCGCAAAAAAAGACTTCGAGGATGAATCTGATATTAAGAAGGAAAAAAACTATTTTACGTAATAGTAATTATTATATACTTAAGAGTGAAAAATAGAAAATTATTCGCGAAATAATTTCCATATTTTTTCATTCCTATGTTTTCACATGTGAAAAATATATCCTTATGTTTTCACATATGAAACTACAACATTTCCCATCATGCCATGCGACGCTTGATTGTGTGTGCCAACAGAAGCTATGCCCCATTTTTGCTGAAGAAATTTGTCTCGACGCCGTTCGCGTCTTTATGAAGTTATTTCCCCTTACTAACCTGATAACAGTGATAAACCCGCTGTGATGCATTGCTGAATCTGACTTGCTTTGTGGTCAAATAGGGTAAAATAGTTTACAAAATGTCAAAAATGTAATTTACTGCAACATAATTGGTCATCCCAATCCTACAACTCTCTTAAGTCGTTGATATTTATATGATCAGCCAATGAAAGTGACGTTAATTTACGAAAGGGGGTAGGGGTGGAGGTGAAGACTGAGTTTCAACTTCTAAGCTTCGATTCAGGAGCATGTTTGGTATATAATAAAAAGAACATTTTCTTTTCCTGCGTCAATACCGGATATATTTCATCCACCACTCGTTAAAACAGAAGGATATTTTTTTTTATTTTTATTTTTTTTTTTTTTTTTTTTTTTTGTTTTTGTACCATACGATGAAATATATCCGGTATTACGTAGGACAAGAAACTATCCTCTATCTATTTTGTTTTGGTAGCAAGCATGTCAGCATATAGAAAGATTGCAATTGTATATTGCTGTCATGGAAAACGCTTTCAACAACTTCTTTACTTTTGACATATCAATACCTGTAAAGGTTGTTGGATATGATATATTTATCATAAAAACGCTTTAAATATATTCTTGCTTCCTTAAGACTTGACAAAATCTCACCTCTGCAGCATATTTGTTTTTTTTACAGAAGTAAAAAAAAGTCAGAAGGTATATATAACAGAATGGCAAAAGTAATCATAACGAAATATAACAAGGGATGCTCATCTGGTTTCTGCGCTAGACATTTTAAAAAAATGTTTTGATGCAGCACAGAAACGAAAATTAACCTTAGGATCAAAAAGTATTTTATGTGTGTTTAGGATACATTTTGCTGGACAAAAGTAGCTTCAGATAATTTTTGCCAATGCCAAAACAACGAAAAAACCTTAAAGACATTATATAATACATACATTATTTATAACACAGATAATACATACGTTATTTATAACACAGATGTATATTTTTACCTATGAGTTGTACTTGTAACTTTGATACAGGGAATACAAAGGCCAAGCTTAAAATATGCACGTGTATAAGTGTCAATGGGACACGTGCTTTTTCAATTAAAAAGAAACATTCCTAGCATGAAAAGTTATATAAAATTTTATATTTACCTATTTTGTGGTTAAAGTTCGCTCAGGAAAAAAATTGTATTTCCCCTTTTCATTTTTCGTTTTTCTCTGTATGTAGACTCAGGAAAACAAAGTTATGCGTTAGACGGAAAGTTTCGAAATAGCATGCAAGATTCTAGTTCCATGAGCTTGTTTCTATTAGCCTTAAAGGATGTTTACGACGTTTTGAGGAATTTACAGCTTCAGAAATGGACATATGTAGCCATGTGAACATATAATCCATTCAGCGTTCGATGCCTTTATGTATGATAACGAAGGAAGTAAGTAACTATAACTACAACATTTCAGTCAGTAAGCCAGTTAGGTTGTTTGCATACATAGCTACTTACCTACATACCTACCTACTCATGTACGCACGTACGTACACACGTATCAATATATACGTTACAATGCGCTGGCCAAAGTATACAGATTAAAAGGGTCTAGTATATCAATTAGTAATTTAAAAAAAAAAAAAAAACACAGAACATTTACCAACCTCTTCATACTTGCAACACATTACGTAAGCACACACACACATACACATACACAGGCACGCACTGTCTCTCTCGAACCCCCTTGTAATGCATGAAATCCACCTTAAATCGTAACAATACTAATAAGGGTTTAGGCTTTTGATAATGATTGTACTTGTTGACTGTTCTTGGTCCCACAAGTCCCTAATTGGCCCAATTCAGATGGGGTGGGGTGGGGGGGGGGGAGAGAAAGGCACTATAATTTGTGTAATTTTAAATAATTTCCATCTTAGTTAACGTGAAAAGGTGTTTCATTTACGTTCGAATACAAATAACCCCTGTGTGCTGAGGGACTCATTACACAAGCAGAAGAACGCTAATTAACTCGGAGATTAATTAGAACCTTAAGTTTATTTTAACTGGTCCGTAATTGGGCTCTTTGAAATCAATTAGACATTCAACAACCAATTTGTGTCTGTTTACCAATTGACAGCGAGATAGAAAACCATCTGTTCGGGAGTAAATTAGTAAAGTAATTGGGACCCACTCCCCGGTCGGTCGGATATGAGAGGATTCGATGTCAGTTCAAGTTTCACGCTCTCAAACAGAATTTCTAGTGCAAGATGTATGGTAACTTATCGCATCGCAGTATGGAGAATTTAGCCCAAATTCAATGTAAATAAACCATTTTACACTTTTTGACATTGAATTATCAGACCAAGCATCGGTTAACATATATATACCGGAAAAAAAAATTCCTGACTGGTAGGTTTTGTATTGAGACAAAAGAAGGCTGATGTTTGTTATAAGCCGCGCAAGACGCATGCGTGCATTTTGGGTATATTTCTAACATGGAAGGGCAAAGGTCATAAAATGAGGGCTCGAAAATTCCATAACAGCTGTTTGTACCTGTATTAGTCTCATTTCATTCTTGTAAAATAATGTTGGTAGCTAGTTTTCGAATTGTACTCTAATATCTTCCAACCAAAGTGAAAGCCATCATTTTACTATGTTCTGTCTGCCTCATATGAGCTATACGGTAATGATTCAAACATCTTGCGTTTTCTCCTTTGATCTCGATGATATTCCACGCCATCTAACCTCCCCAATTGTTGCTTGGATGTTTAAACAGACATCTATTTCTCACCAAAACACAAACATTTTGCTGATGAAGGCCGGTGGAATTTGAGGGGGTGGGGGGGTGGGGATGCCGTATATGATGATATTTTGGGACAATCAAGCCTTGTACAACAAACGTTAAGCCGCTGCGGTTCAGTCGTTAAGGCCTTAGACCAGAAAGGGCTCCGGTTCGATTCCCAGCCTCGGATCATGCCAGATCGGTTACCATGGTATGTCCGTGAGCAAGACACTTTTTTCTACTTGCTTCGGCACGATATAACCTTCAAAGTGTGTATATGCCGTAAAACAACATACAGCAAAACGGCATTTTCTTTAATTCTAAGATGTCCGTAACTGATCACCTCGGATAAATCACCTCTAATTTGGGATTAAAAGAAACACAGGAGCAAGATTATAGAATTGCAAGTCTACCCTAACATGAATTTGTTTCAGTAAGAATTCACACATTCCGGTTAGCCACGTTTGTGGACCACCGTTATCTACCCGTAGCAACTGACTGGTACATGATAGGCATTTGAACATGTAAAATTAGTGTAACACACCCCTATCCAAAACGTTACCACCCGCTCCTCCACATCCCACCCCCACGGGACTGAAGACTGATGCAGAGTGTACATATACAGAGGATTTATATTGTTATGAAAGAAAAGAGAGTGAACAAAAGATGTACGGATAACGCAGGGCACTCACTTCGCTTCTCTGCAGCCCTGTGTCGCCATTCAATATCTGAGATTTTCTCCAGGTTATCCGATGACCTTCATCTCAGATACAACATAAGGCCCGTTAACATATTTTTAAAAAAAAATAGGACTGAACGAAAGGTTCACACCAAATAATTTCGTACGCTCAGTGGCGTACAAATGGTAAATGGCGCCCGGGGCGACGATGGTGGCCCAAAGGGCCAGAATACGAGGCCCGAATTTGTATGAGCTGTTTTGGCGCCCCAAGACCTCTGGCGCCCGGGGCAACCGCCCCGTCCGTCCCCCCCCCCCCTTAGTACGCTACAGGGTACGCTCACTTTGTTACCGTACCGTATAGGTTAGTCCCACCTTTTTTTTAATATAATGAATTTGGTTCAGACCAAACTGTCATGAAATATACACATTTGCAACATCAGGCAGTCTAAAATAAAACAAGAACATCATTGCTTTATAAAAAAAATACTATAATTATTAAGTACCAAAGCCATGACTCGAGTGAAATTGCTGGAGTTGTTCCTTTGTTTCATGTCTATTGAACACCAAGTTTTCTCAGCTTGCACAATATTGAGTCTCGCAGAGAAAACTAGTGTTTTTGGTTCATCATTATTTGCTGTAATAGTATGGTATATTCAAACATTTTGGGCAAAATAAACACATACACAAGTAGCTTTATTATTTTATTGAATTTTCCGGTTAATAATATAATGTGTTCATAACAGTAAGTTACAAATATTTAAATGTTGCATTCCTCCGACACAACAAAGTAAACAACGTACACAGGCTTTAACGTTGCCTGTCCCCTGTAAATTGTATGTGAAATAAGCGATTCTTGGTAGATAACGATGTGTGATGTCTTTGTGATAAACGGTTCAAAACTTACGAATTTCTCCCTGTAAAAAATTACGCATTTCCACTTTCGAAACGAAGCAAGGATAATATGTCCAATATTGTAATGAAATTAATACGACCAAAGTTTTTGTCAAAATACGTTGATAGGAAATAAAGTCGGTGAGTAATAAAGTCACATCAAAAAGACATTTATGAGATAAAATTAATTTCTGGTGGAAATAAAATAGAATATTCGACATTTTTGTAATGCCACCACAAAACTTGTGTTTAGTCACAATGTTCTAAGTTTGTAGTTTCAATTTTTTTTTGTTATGACACATTTAACGTGATCATTTTCCTGTTGCTAGATGACATGTACAGGTGTTAAATGGCTAATGGTTCCGAATAATCTTCTTTCAAAAAAAATATACAAATGCTTAAACATTTTCTTGTCGACTTGGAATTGTATACTGGATTGATTGTGTCTACTCTGTACTAAAGTATATATTATGAATTGCCATAATTGATTTGTATACCGTATATACTAGTATAAGTCAGATCCAACTGCAAACTGCATAAACCCATCTCTGCCGTCGCATAATGCGCCGACAGATTTAGGTCTATGCAGCTTGTTAGGAGTAATTAGTATAACAAACAACATAGACCCTGATCTGCCAACATGTGTAGTATAAGATAAGAAAAACTCGTGTTCAATCGACGTAAAATAAAAAAAGTTTACCAGTTCCGAGACAAAATTTTAAGTTTACAAGAATAAACTTGGAACAACTGGAATCATTACATCTAGAGGCCAGAAATAATATATGGTTTCCGGTTCCAGTTAGATTTACGCCACATGAAAAAGATGTGGCCTATCTTATAGGGACACCTTTCATTGCGTCTCTATTTACGGAAATATATATTTCTGACAACATTTAAGACAATGGAAAATGTATTTTCTATATACCTTTGGTTACATACATACCTTCTGTGTATCGTCCTTAGAGTTCTAAGATGACCATGACATCACTAACTGGTTTGGTTTATGTGAGCACGTGAGTGGCTGATCAGGCCAATTTGTGCTCTTAACTGTCTGTGGCACACTGGACAGGAAATGCCGCTTGGGGTTGCTTGATCAACAGAGGACGTGCTTCAGTTCTGAGATTTACGCTGCTCACGCTTCTGCACTGCCTCTGCAACTCTCCTCAGCTCACAGTCTGTAGCTCCAGTATGGATGAGACTGCGCCAGGTGGAACGATCCTGTGCAAGATCTTCCAATGGCTCAAGGTCAATGTTGAAGTGTTTCAAGGATGACTTGAGGGAGTCTTTGAAGCGTTCTTCTGACGTCCCTGAGATCGCTTTCCCTCCTTCAGCTCGCCGTAGAGGATCTTTTGCAGTCGCTTGTCTGACATCCTGGTGACGTGACCTGCCCATCTCATATGTGATTTCACCAGCAAAGTGTGGGTGCTTGCAATCCTGCCCGTGTGAGAACCTCATTGTCTGGGACCTTGTCCTGGCATCCTTTTTCCATTAATTCAAATTCATGGAATAATGACTCATAGGGTAACACACTGTAATTTCATAGGATACAATTAAAAAACTTATTACGTCATTAGACAACCCTGTAAGTGAGTACACTCAGATTTGGGGCTACCAGGCTTCAATGTGGGACTAAGTAGAAAATGTTGCAAAGCTAAGTAAAGAAATTTTCATCGATCGGGATTTTCATACGTGTTGATATTCCTGTAAAGGTGTGAGGCCAGGCCCGGCAATCAAAACAATCAGGCACTTAGCTGTAAAGGTGTGAAGCCAGGCCCAGCAATCAAAACAATCATGCACTTAGCTGTAAAGGTTTGAGGCCAGGCCCAAAAAATTAAAACAATGAGGCACTTAGCTGTAAAGGTGTGAGGCCAGGCCTGGCAATCAAAACAATCAGGCACTTAGCTGTAAAGGTTTGATGCCAGGCCCAAAAATTAAAACAATCAGGCACTTAGCTGTAAAGGTGTGAGGCCAGGCCCGGCAATCAAAACAATTATGCACATAGCTGTAAAGGTGTGAGGCCAGGCCCAGCAACAAAACAATCAGACACTTAGCTGTAAAGGTGTGATGCCAGGCCCAGCAATCAAAACAATCAGATAACTTAGCTGACCAATCAGTGCTTATTTAACGGTGTTTTCATTACCATAGCCTGAGAGAAAATGATACAGTTCAATTAATCCTTCCTTTATAATCCAACCCTGTCTTTAAGTGACTGTGATATATATATATATATATATATATATATATATATATATATATATATATATATATATATATATTACTGGGATGATGAAAGCTCAAGCATATAAAAAGAACTTTAAAACGGTAACATATTCCGTAAATGCTTCAAACCACAGGATGACAACATGACTTCCAAGACTTTTTAAATTTTTTTATTACACTTCTTGTTTGGACTGCACTAGTGTAAAAGACATATCATAAAGACATAAAGAGACATAAAGTGTAAAGACGTATCATATGACATAAAGTGTAAAGACATATCATAAAGACATAAAGTGTAAAGACATATCATAAAGACATAAAGTGTAAAGACATATCATAAGACATAAAGTGTAAAGACATATCATAAAGACAAAGTGTAAAGACATCATAAAGACAAAGTGTAAAGACATATCATAAAGACAAAGTGTAAAGACATATCATAAAGACAAAGTTTAAAGGTATCATAAAGACATAAAGTATAAAGACATATCAAGACATAAAGTTTAAAGACATATCATAACACACAAAATGTAAAGATATATCATAAAGACAAAGTGTAAAGACATCATAAGTCATAAAGTGTAAAGACATATCATAGAGACATAAAGTGTAAAGACATATCATAAAGACGAAGTGTAAAGACATATCATAAAGACGAAGTGTAAAGACATATCACAAAGACAAAGTGTAAAGACATATCATAAAGACAAAGTGTAAAGGTATCATAAAGACATAAAGTGTAAAAACATATCAACAAGACATAAAGTTTAAAGACATATCATAAGACACAAAGTGTAAAGACATATAAAGACAAAGTGTAAAGATATATCATAAAGACATAAAGTGTAAAGGTATCATAAAGACATAAAGTGTAAAGACATACAATAAGACATAAAGTGTAAAGACATATCATAGAGACAAAGTGTAAAGACATATCATAAAGACAAAGTGTAAAGACATATCATAAAGACAAAGTGTCAAGACATATCATAAGACATAAAGTGAAAAGACATATCATAAAGACAAAGTGTAAAGACATATCATAAAGACGAAGTGTATAGACATATCATAAAGACAAAGTGTAAAGACATATCATAAGACATAAAGTACAAAGACATATCATAAAGAGAAAGTTTTAAGACATATCATAACGTGTAAAGACATATCATAAAGACATAACGTGTAAAGACATATCATAGTAGTAGGATTTATAGATGGATGGGTGGTTGGTGGTGGGTAACGTTAGCTAAATGAATGAATGAATAAAGGGGTGGTAGGATGTGGTATATTGGGTGAATACATTTATCAGTGAATGCAGGAAACGACAATTCCTGTGCCCAGCCATCCCGATGAACTAAAAGTAATTGCTGGGCTAGTAAACTTTAAATAACTAGCCCAATTGTGTATAGAAAAAAGAATACTAAATCTAATTTGAAGACTTTTTTCATGCATCTTCTGTCCAGCGCTAATAGGCTAACGCTGAAATTGTCGCCCTATAGTATGTGGAGAAATCACGCCCAAAAGGTCATGAAAGATAGACTTTATGATAGGAAGGTAAATGAATACATACATTATTAATATTTACATTAAACTGCATGTCTATAAATATATAATTTGGGAGGTAGTTAGTGAACGAAAACGGATCGTTTAATATATTTTCCCATCTTTTGTCAGAATGAATATCGCATGATAATTGATCATTGGTCGCTTTATTGATATTCTCTTCGTTTACATCTCGATTGTCATCTATTTCCTGTGGAAAATGAAACTAATTACCGTGAATTCGATCGGACATAATATGAAGACTTGCAGGATCCAACGAGTAATTTAGTCGTTTTGATTGGAATCTACTGTGTTTCAGGCAGTACTGACGTCCAAGGAAAACGAACTGCAACCAATAAAGTGTTCATATTAAATATAAACTATTTGCAATACTAGTATTAGATAGTTACTAAAAATTTGCTTCCAAAAATTCATTCAAACGATATTTTCCTGTTTTAATCTATGAAACTGATGAATAATCCAATGCAGAGAGTTTCGCCATCTTTGTAGGATCTCTTCTCCCGTACAAACGAAAATAGTCCTTTCCATGACGTATGAAAGTCGTTTTCGATTGGGCAACAAGGTTAGGAAGGAAAGTTGAAGGTTATTTAACATCATACTGTCATATACTATTTCATAGTGTGTGTGTATACGTTTATCATGTTAAATGCTAATATCAAACTGTCATATACTATTTCAATGTGTGGGAATACGTTTATCATGCTAGATGCTGATATCATACTGTCATATACTATTTCAATGTGTGTGTGTGTATACGTTTATCATGTTAAATGCTGATATCATACTGTCATATACTATTTCAATGTGTGTGTATACGTTTATCATGTTAAATGCTAATATCAAACTGTCATATACTATTTCAATGTGTGGGAATACGTTTATCATGCTAGATGCTGATATCATACTGTCATATACTATTTCAATGTGTGTGTGTGTATACGTTTATCATGTTAAATGCTGATATCATACTGTCATATACTATTTCAATGTGTGTGTATACGTTTATCATGTTAAATGCTAATATCATACTGTCATATACTATTTCAATGTGCGAGGATACGTCTATCATGCTAGATGCTGATATCATACTGTCATATACTATTTCAATGTAAGATGATACGTTTTTTATGCTAGACTCTGATATCATACTGTCATATACTATTTAATTTTGTGCGTATATGATTTTTTATGCTAGATGATGATATCATACTGTCATATACTATTTCAGTATGTGAATATACGTTTTTCATTCTAGATGCTAATATCATACTGTCATATACTATTTCAATGTGTGAGTATACGTTTTTCATTCTAGATGCTAATATATATATATATATATATATATATATATATATATATATATATATATATATATATGTGTGTGTGTGTGTGTGTGTGTGTGTGTGTACCCGCCACGCACACTTACACACACACAGATAGATGCGTGTATGTATCGTTTAACTTAGTGCCTTTCCAACAAATTTCTATATAATTGAATTGTACTCTCCAGATCGACTTGGTAGTTACGCTAACAGTTACTAAACCGGAATTAGTGACATCACAGAGGCGTCCTTCGTGGCGCGTCTATTTGTCTCATTCCCGAGTCCGAAAGCTAAAACTATGCTCCCCCAAATCTTCCAGAGCCTTGTTCTGGAGCGAATAGAAAATTGTTATCTTTTCCTTGTTTATTTTGGTGCATTATTCAGGGGATATGACAACATTAAAATCGTATGTCATCACGTGATGTAACACTTGGCAACGCGATATAGCAACGTCATGGAGTAATGTAAAGTCAACAATATTATGTTGTAAATATAATCTTATACTCGTGTTCACGAGACAGAAAATAATTAAACTCGTTGAATGATACAATATGGCATTCGCTGCAAACAGCTCGTTGGATATTTATTGAACAAGTTTCATATATTTCATATTTAATAGACACCTACGTAAAATCTGATACTTGTTTTCCTTTAAAGCAGTGGTTCCCAACCTGTGGGCCGCGGACCCCTGGTGGGAATTTGTTCCGGGTTGTCCGCGGGATTATTCCAAAGGGTCCGCGAATTCACATAGCTTCGCAGCAAGTATTGCTCCTCCAGCCAGCTCTTGCTTTCCTCTGTTAACCCAGCCGCTGCGAGCAAGGCATGTTCGAATTTAGCGCGCCAAGCTGCTAAATGTTTACACCTGTCACAGCCTAAAAGTACAACTATTAGCATGTGGGGGTCCGTGCAATTTCTTGAGGTTAAAAAGGTGTCTTCATACTCAGAAAGGTTGGGAACCACTGCTTTAAAGCAATCACACTTAATGTCTGATGTTTAGTGTTCGATTCCCAAATGACAAAGGAAACCAATATAGACGAGTTTTGTCAGGAAGCTGTCCACTTTACCGATGGCTTCCTGATGAATAATTCTTGTCTGGAAGTCACTCAGAGTTCTTGATATCCGAGTCCATATCAGTAAGTATGTTGACTCATGTATTAGGGATTCTGGAAAAAAACTTCAGAACTTACATCGGGCTCTACCCAACCAAACAAGGTTTTTTGACCATGTATCCGAATAGATGCACACAAATAACCAGTAATATGTTTACTTCAGCCAAATTATATTTGTTCTTTACATCAGTGGAGTCAATTAACGTCATTGTTGGCTAACAACTATACAAGGTTACTTATTTTAGCAACTGAAGTACACATAATTAAAATTTATTTTACTTTAATTTTGTTTTTTGTTGGGTTTTTTTGTATCTCACTTGACAAAGACTCGTTTCTTCTAATTTGTCCTGACAGTTTTAGGTTTCAAATGAAATCTATTCGTTTGCTTTTCAATTATCCAAAGTCTCTAGAGTTGCTAATTAAAAGCCTTTTTATAAAATTTATCTAACTGTATCAATTGTCACTCAATTTGTTGGCATAATTAATGTTCCTTTGAAACAAAGCAATTAAGCAAATGCCGTAGTAATAACATCTCTCAATCGATCGATCGAGAGAGAGAGAGAGAGAGAGAGAGAATTAGAAATATACACCAAATAGAGCGGAAAGTACTATCCCTGGATTATACAGGAGAATGTTTGATAACATTAACAGAATTTTCAAATACGAATAAATAATATCATACAGGTTAGAAAATTTCTAATTCGTACTCTACGGAGATTTTAACTCGGATCCGCGGGTTACGGCACCCACCGCCTTGCCTGTAGGCACCAACCCCCAAACTTCGCATTTACACTGTCCATATGGAAATTCACCAAATTTAGCATTTACACTGTCCATAAGGAAATTCACCAAATTTAGCATTTACACTGTCCATATGGAAATTCACCAAATTTAGCATTTACACTGTCCACATGGAAATTCACCAAATTTAGCATTTACACTGTCCATATGGAAATTCACCAAATTTAGCATTTACATTGTCCATATGGAAGTCAAATGTAAAGGGGGTACAATATTAAGAGCCTTCCTCCGTAGGTAGGTCAGCATTAGAATCGTCGTATGTCACACAAACGCGTAAAACTTAGCAAAGCGATACAGCAATGTTATTGAGTATTGCAAAGTACTCATGGTTATGTGGTGATATAGCAACGTCATTGAGGATTGCAAAGTCCTCAGTGTTATTTGGTGAAATGGTATCTTCAACTCATGTTCATTATACGTGAAAGTTATGAAACTAGCTGAATAATAGTACCATGAAAAACAGACAATAAAGTCAAAAGTTGTCCCCTACCAGGCTCCCCATGCTTTAACTTTGGGGATATTACGACGCCCTCTGTCTGTACGTCTTTCCATCCGTAACTCCATCCTTTAATTAATCGCTATGTTGAAATTCATCATAATATATACTTTGCGTGTACATACATTGTATGGTAGCCGTATGCAGGAGGGGTACATTTGTTGGCTTCCTCCTCAGCGGATTTTTATAAGCATTAAAATTATATTTACATCTCTCTCTCTCTCATTTAATTGATACGAACCCACACGAACAATATTCACGAGCATGTGGCATTTTTCATGAAATGATTTGGATCTAAAGATCTCCTATGGACTCCTTTTGTCCTGGTCGTAAATACAATACTTCTCTGTGGAAAAAGAATTGCAAAAATGTATAGTTTGTTAACTGCTCTTTCATTTTACTCCGTTGAAAAACTTAAAAGAAGGCCGAGTTCGTTCACGTACAACCATCAGCTAAATCAAAGAACTCATCAACGATGACTGGAGAATACTCTGAGTTAAGGAACAAACTATTTTCTCAGGCCAGAAGTAGTCAATCCACTTAGTTCCACAACAACTTGGGAGGAAATGGATCGACGATCCTTGGCTAATGAAGATGGGGCCAATCCCACTCATCTAACATGTTAAGTGATGGAAGGATGAAGAGAACAATGATAAGAAGGAGAATCAGAAGATGGAGGAGAAGAGCATCGAAATAATACAAAACCTCGGGCATAACCCCCAATATCATCAACCCTTAAAGTTTCGTCCATACTTAATACATTTGACTGTCAACCCTTAAAGTTTCGTCCATACTTAATACATTTGACTGTCAACCCTTAAAGTTTCGTCCATACTTAATACATTTGACTGTCAACCCTTAAAGTTTCGTCCATACTTAATACATTTGACTGTCAACCCTTAAAGTTTCGTCCATACTTAATACATTTGACTGTCAACCCTTAAGGTTTCGTCCATACTTAATACATTTGACTGTCAACCCTTAAAGTTTCGTCCATACTTAATACATTTGACTGTCAACCCTTAAAGTTTCGTACATACTTAATACATTTGACTGTCCAATTTACTTAATACATTTGACTGTCCAATTTACTTAATACATTTGACTGTCCAATTTAAGTTAGGTTTAAGTCCAGATTCAAGTTTTGCTGGTGAAATCTATGCTAATTGTGATCAACTTTTGGGTTTTAAGTCTTGTACACCACTTTGTTTTCTGGCATAGACGTTGCTAATGAGAATGGAATAATGCAATTTTAGTGTTAAATTCTCTAGTTTATCAAGGCGTAGAAGACAACTATTCGCTCTCTGTGCAACCATGCATACAACGTTCAATAACTGATTTTTTTAAATTTTGGTTGTGCATTTACAAATTCGCAAACTAAAAAGCGCCCCCCCCCCCCCCAAAAAAAAAAAAACCACGTCCTAGTATCAATTTCGCCGAAATTTATCTGAAAACGAATTATGAATATACAAATTGATTATATTTTATATTGTGATTCTTTTTTTTTTTTTTTTTTTTTTGTAATGTTATCTGGCATAAGATGTTAAAATTGCAAGACGGTTGTATGTGATTGGCGTTTAAAAAGACCATTTCAGAATTAACAGGGGACCAAGACTTCCATTTTCGAACTGAGTCCAAATATTCGTCTTTCCAGCTTCATTTAGGATGGAGTTGCAACCCTTTTTCAATCGATTTTATAACTTTACTTTGAAAGTTGCGTGTAACAAGCATAGTTTGGGAACCATGCAACTGACGCAATTTGGTGTGAACACTGTAATACACGCAGATGTACCATTTAGTGATATAGTTTCTTCTACTTCATTTTTGACAGCCATGGGCCAGCTTTTTCAATCGCATATCTTCACTTTAGAAGTTGCTTGTAACCAGTATAGCTCGGGAAACATTCAATAAATCCTGACGCAATAGCGTGAACACAGACGTGGATGTGTCATTTTTAGGGGTTTCGTCCTATTACATCATTTCTGACAACGTTGTGGGCTTTGCTTGTAACTGGCATAGTTCATGAGAAATTCAACGCATCCTGATATAATTTGGTGTGAAAACTGTCTCTTTGAGGTTAGTGGTCCTTTTAGGGGATTCGTCTCTTCGACGAAATTTCTTTTCATCAGAGTTCTCTTTTACTCCATTTTTGACAGAGTTATAGGCCTGGCCTGGAAATCTCAAAACTCTGGAGTGTGAGTTCGAGCTTAAGAGTTGTTTTGATAAATCATAAATGATTTCACTTTTTGAAAGGTCTTTACGGATTGGCTGACAGTGAAATCGTTTAAATGATGTTACTTTTGAAAGGTCTTTTCGGATTGGCCGACAGTGAAATCTTTTAAATGATGTTACTTTTGAAAGGTCTTTTCGGATTGGCTGACAGTGAAATCTTTTAAATGATGTTACTTTTGAAAGGTCTTTTCTGATTGACTGACAGTGAAATCTCAGGCTCAAGCTCAGAGTTGTATGATCTTGTCTGGTTGCTCGAATTTGGATCTTATCTCTGAAAGTTGCCTATTGGAGTCCCATTAAAAAAAGAGAATGTTTCAACATATTCTAATATGTTTTATATGTCAGTTATCTTAGAGACACATTTGTGCTTGATAAGGCTTTTGTGTATTCCATTTAATGTATGGCCTTATTTACATTGTTGCTTCAGTGCAAGGGACCTTTGCGAGTCTGTCATTCTTTCTAGTGAAAATGAAATCTCACTGCCAAAGGAACATGCATATGAGCTGGACAATGATTGCATCACCGTTGACAATTTCATTCTACAGAAAAGAAAAAGAAAAGAAATAAATAAGGAAAATTACAATACAAAAAATACGAGAAATAAAGAAAATTAATTAGTACTAATAACTTGATAGAGGTGAAGTGGATATAAACATGTTTCAATAATAAATGCGTTTGAAACAAGCATATGACATGAGCGTGTGTTCACGTTATATAAGTAGACAAAATCTACGAAAATGGCAACTACATCTCTTTGAGAGATAGGTTAATAAAGTATATGCAATTTTTACTGGGGGGGGGGGGGGGATCGTTGACTCGGTTTCGCACTGGAAAACAAAGGACTAACGTGGTTGATATAGGTATCATGGGACTATTTATTTGCCGTAAAACCCATATGTTAAGGTTTTATAAAATCAATATACTTTCTAACTTACTGTGGTAGGCGCATCGTATACAGTTCAAGAGATCCATCCTTGACTGACCAACTGTGACCTCGAAAAGATGGTATTCCACAGCACTTAAGAGAGATAACTCCAACAGACTTAGGCATGGTGAAGAAATATAATTATCAAGGAATAAGTTTCTGCCTTGATATAAACAGAGACATAAGGCATTAAATTTAAGAACAAAAAAAATATTTAAAAAATTAAAAAATTGAATCCAGCAATAAATATGATTTAATGGTAACTAAAGGACTCAGCTTTCTTCTAAGAATATCAATAGCTACAACTCTTACAAAATAAACCAATGACAAGCTAACCTTACCACTCCGCCCATCTCCCCCATATTGTGTTCCTTACACATTAAGCTCTACCCATCTTTCATACATAATTGGTGCCGTTACACCTAACAGGCAGCGCCCCACTTGACCTAGTTATAAAATCGTAGATTTCTGACTATCGAAAGTTACATCCCGGATAAAATATTTTGTGTGACATTGAATTTAACAATATGTATCTATGACGATATAATTGCTGTGTGAATACTAAAATTTAGTCTTTACTAAGAAAATTGGAGGATATAAAGGACGTGTTGGAAAAATAAATATAGAGTAGAAATAGGTCACGAAATATTCTGACGTAGGACTAGAGATCAAATTATTATAAAAAAAGAGTGTAATATTGTGTCCATTTGTGAGAAAAGAAGGACTGCAATAGGCCGGCAAGATTTTGTCGTTAAGGTCAAATCCCCGCGTGCTTAGCTGCAGAATCGGGTATTTCTCCTTTCGTGTGCGATCTAAGTCGGTCCATCCCGGGTTGAACTCAATTGTCAGCATCAAAAGGGACTCGACAGAATGTTCGGTTGAATTGTAATGGTTGACTAGTTTAGTGTTGAGTTTATTACGATTGTGGATCTTGTGGTTATTCTTTTGCTTTCTGAAATTCACAGTTTCGCCAACATATTGGACGGCATATTTTTTGCAAGTCAGGAGATAAATTACATATTTGGGAGATGTTAAATCTTATTCGCGTGGTTGAACTCCTGAACGTTTTGTCCCAGGCATATGTTTGCAGTGTAGGCATTGTTTGCTTCTGAATTTTGTATGTACCTGACTCCGTGGTTCGATTAGTAGTGATCTTAGCCCATATCAGGTGATCTGTAAGATTCTTAGGTCTACTGTATCACAACATCGGAATTGTTTATTATATGCCCTTCAGATGTTTTGAAGATTCGATGTGGTGCCAGTGTGTTCTGAATATCTGTTTTAAATTTGGTGCATCAGTGTGATACATAACCAAGAAGGGAATGCGTCCTTTGTGGTTTTTGTTGTGTACCTCAAAAAAGTGTTCTACCGAGCGTCCTGATTTCAGCCACAGCTCTGTCTATGTTTCTCCTTTTGTATCCCCCTCTATATATATAGTCTATTCTGATGGTTATGACATACATATTACAATTGATAGAGGCACGGGGTGGAGGAGTCCTGATTTATGTCAAAGATGCTATATAAATTAAAAGTAGAAATGACCAATATTAGATGATATTGAATCAGTATGATTTCACGTCAACCATTCAAATGCAAAACCTTTCCTGACTGGTGTGATTGACAGACTTCCATCTGCTAAAATAGTTTGGAATGAAGATTTTGAAAAGCAGATGGATAAAACTATTGATGAACAAAAGGAAATCTAGGTGACTTTAACAGAGATCTTATGAATTTTCTTCTAGAAAATTTTGGCACTACCCAATTAGCAGATAAACCAACACGAGAAACTGGTCACTCTAAAACTCTAATAGATCACATCTATATGAATATACAAGAAAATGTATCAAACATACATATTCCTAGGGTAGGTTTAAGTCATCTCTTCCCTATTTTCGTTACGAGAAAATCTAGCTTGAAAGCTGACAAATCATATACTCATAAAACCATTACAGATTGATCATTTCGGCATTTTGTTTATAACAAATTCCTTGAGGATCTATGTAATCTTCGATGGAATATTGTAAAAACGTTTGATGATGCTGCTGATGCGCTTGATACATGGACTCAGCTTTTTATGCAGGTTGTGTATAAACGTGTACTACTGAAAACACATAGTGAAAAAGAACATCCAACCTGACTGCATAACCCAGACATTCTTGAGTCAACGAAAACACGTGATTGCTTTAAATCCAAAGGTCAACAAGCACACTACAGTACCTGAGAAAGAAAGTCATTAAAATGATCAAAACTGCCAAGAAACACGCTATCAAAACAACTCTAGAAAGTACCAGTAATCAGACTAATTATATTTTGAAAATTTGTAATAAACTAAGTGCAGGCAAAATTATAAAAAAATCATTACAAAAAATTCAGCAACTCAATTATGAAGGTTAACCCATTGATAAAGATGAAGAAACTGCAAGCACTTTTAATTAATTTTTTCTCACTGTTGCTTCAAAACTAAAGGAAACAATTTTACACTCAAGTCATAATGAACTAAGAAATTACTGCTTAGATAAACTTCTTTCCCAAAGCAAATTTTTAATTTCTGCTAAATCAGCCGATAAAGTTTTGAAATTCTTACAAACTATGGATACACACAAAGCAACAGGTCTGGACATTAATGGACCACGCCTCTTGAGGGCTGCCATGTCTGGACAATACTGGAAAACTCCTCTTGAGGGCTGCTGCTGCTGCAATATACGACAGTATAAGTTATATATGTAATCTGAGGATATCCTTCTCAGTTTTCCCGAAAACATGGAAAATAGTTTAAGTTATTCCCATTCATAAATCAGGTAACAAGGAAGATGCAAATAACTACACACCTATATCTGACTTACCCACTCTGTCTAAACTTCATGAAAAACATGTTCATATTAATGTTATCAAACAACAACATGCTTCACCAAAGCCAGACTGGGTTCATGGAAAATCACTCATCTGAGACAGCTGTAGTCCCCAGTGGCGTCGCGTATGGGCAATGTTTTTTAGTGGCACCCCCACAGAGAACAGTTTTTATGGCAGTTGCCAACCTCCATCCTCTTCTACTGCCACCCCCACCCCCATCTAAGCCCCCGACACTAAGATGAGGTGAAATACAATGAAAATTTTAGCTAAAAAAAAAAAAATCCCAACGACGCTCCCCACCCCTTCGCCTGGCGCCCGGGGGCAATAGACCCCCCAAAACCCTTCTCGCGCTGCCACTGTTAGTTTCCATAATAGACAAATGGATTACAACCCTTGACCAGGGAAAATTAGTGGGAGCAATAATAGTTGACCTTGGGAAGAGTTTTAACCTTGTAGATAATAATATTCTTATGAGTAAATTGAAGATATATAAATCTGATGCTTACCTCCTACCTTATAAATAGATAACAATGTTTCATAGTAAATAGGAACCTTTCTGAACAGGAGTAAATAACATGCTACATACCACGGGGGTTTATGCTGGGTCCACTAATTTTCCTTCTATTCATTCATGATTTGCCTTTAAAAATTGGCAACTGCATTTCAACCATTAACCTTTATGCAGACGACACAGCCCTGTCTGATTTGGAATGATTCAAGTCGCACCTAGAAATATCTTTACAACTGGATGTGTATAAACTAGATTCCTGGTGTAAGGAAAATGGCATGAAGATACATACTGAAATAATCAAGGTTTTAATGATTGGTACTAAAGAAAGGAGGGCAAACCAAGTAAATTATATTTTAATTCTTAAATTGAACAATATGTGTCTAAAATGTGTAGCAAATGACAAAACTCTGGCAGTAATTGTTGAAAACTATTTGCAATGGAAAAAACATATCCAGGCTCTATGTAGAAAACTAAATTCTTTGTTGTTGTTATGATACAAAATAAAACCATATTTGTCAGTGAAACATAGGATAATGTACCATAAACGCAATATTCAACCGTATCTAGATTACTGCAGTGTTGTCTGGGAAAAGACGTATAATGGAAATATGTATGAATTATTCCTTCTGAAAAGAAGACCAGTAAACTTAACATTGAATTTAAGGTCTTTTTCAGCCAACCATTTTCTTGTTCCAAAAACAAACAAAGAGGTATTACCGTCTATACTCGCGAATAGTCCGGGTCGATATGCAAACAACATAGACCCTGATCTGCCGTCGCATAAGATCAGGGTCTCTGTTGTTTGTTCTACTGATTAGTCCTTACAAACTGCATAGACCCAGATCTGCCGGCGCAATATGCGACGGCAGATCTGGGTCTATTCAGTTTGCAGTTGGTATCGGATCATTAATGAGTATATACAGTAAACATTTTTTTAAATTGTCACTACTCGTGATCACTTATTTGGAACAGTATTCCAGCAGAAATAAGGGAAAGTTCAACAATAAATTCATTTCACTATTATCTAATGAATTTGATGAAAGGTTAAACTTCCTGATTAGCAGCGACCTGTGTCTCCATTACATATGAACACCTCCACCTGCATTGTTGTTGCCTAACTATATTGTATAAATAATGTTGCAAATAACAAAATGTATGTTAGCATGGTCTTATATATACTTCATAACATATTGTGATCACATACAAATGTAATTAGTGGGATTTGTTAGCATGGTCTTATATATACTTCATAACATATTGTGATCACATACAAATGTAATTAGTGGGATTTGTTAGCATGGTCTTATATATACTTCATAACATATTGTAATTACATACATATGTAATTAGTGGGATTTGTTTAGCTTATCACCGTGTGAAAACAAAATCTGCATCCATTGTATTTTACTAATACATGTCCTTCGAAAATAGATTGAGTGTAATACATACATGCATATATGCATGAATGCATACGTATGTACGTAGGTATATACGTAGGTATATACGTACATACATACATACATACATACATACATACATACATACATACATACATACATACATACATACATACATACATACATACATACATACATACATACATACATACATACATACATACATACTAAAACAAGCTCGTGGTGAGTAAAGAGTAGACCGATCTAGTTCCTAATTTCACATCAAGACCAAGTGAGACAAAAATAATGTCAAACGTACTGCGTGAGTTTGACTTAAGGTCATTGTTTCCACCATTATTTTGAAGGTATTTCATTAAAACAGCAGACCGTCACTGGAGGGTTTTAAAACACGATAACATCACAAATAAATTGGCTCCAATCAAACTAAAGACCACACACATTCACGAGACTCTGTTATCACACTAGTTACTTCAAAATTGGTATGATTTGTCAGTTATCAATTTCTAAGCCATAGATCAGTATTTCATGACAGGTACCACAAAACAGGCCCCAAAGCAAATACTTAATACACAACATTATTCCACTCTCTAATTACTAAAACCTTATATGTGAAAACATCCCAAGATATCATTATATTAAAAAAAAGTTTGACCAGGGCCAGTTTACTAAACTTAACCCATGCTACTGCAAAGTCTCATCAATACAGTTCAGTATGACGATTGTAACTATTAATTGGCTAATTGTTCCGATTGAGAAATATCTTTCCAATCATCCAATCAAACAAATAATCACTAAAATGCATCAAATCTACACACACACACAAAAACAAAAAAACAAAAAAAAACAACAAATAACGGAGAGTTAAATACAAATATTATACACTCTAGGTTTGTTACAATACTAAGACAAGAGACTTTTCCGGTTAGCACTGGGAATCCCTTCATGAATATCACGTGATACCGGCACAAATAGTGGGCATATGTACCTTAAAGACTGTAAGATTTGGCAGATCATGTGTTCCTACATGATTTTAAATTGTTTTGAAACGTGCTGTTGGCATGCATGATTGAAAACGTATATAAACACGCTCGGCACATTGCATTTACAATTGGGGTGGGGATGGGGTGCTAAAAACCAATTTGAAACAAAGTAAACACTAATTACATAGATCAATGCTTCTCAAAATTTTTGCACCCGCGGCCTACTTCCGGATATTCTATGTATGGCTAATATATCACCTGCAGCAAGGCCACGACCCCCAAGTAGGCCGCGATCCATAGTTTGAGAACCTATGACATATATAGATCTTAGAAACAGACCGCATCATTCTTGTAGTGTTGACAAGCTACTTTCCTGCATTTCCTTTGTTCAAAGGCGTGAATTTAGTTCCAGAATCACGTGATATAATATTTTCTAAAATTATGTGGGAGCCGTTGTAGCTGAGTTGGTAGAGCATTTGACTCGTAACCCATGGTTAGCGGCTTCGATACCCGCCAAGGCCTGCCAGGGTGGCTGCCCCAGTGTGTTCTTGGGAAATGCATTTAACACCCATTACCATGGCATGATATAGGCAATAATGTGTTCAAAATGCCATTAAAATCAACAATCCAAATCCAATCTAAAATTATGCTATTTAGGTATGGAATTTATTTAACATTCCGGGCATGTTTTAGACGGTCCCTTTATTATATGCTTGGTTACTAGATACGCCTTAGTTTTGGAAGTATTCTACGTTTCTCAAGGTAAGATGTATGTATGTATGTATGTATGTATGTATGTATGTATGTATGTATGTATGTATGTATGTATGTATGTATGTATGTATGTATGTATGTATGTATGTATGTATGTATGTATGTATGTATGTATGCATGCATGCATGCATGCATGCATGCATGCATGCATGCATGCATGTATGTATGTATGTATGTATGTATGTATGTATGTATGTATGTATGTATGTATGTATGTATGTATGTATGTATGTATGTATGTATGTATGTAAATGGGTAATTCTATCTATCTAAAACATTTCTGTATTTTGTATGCCGATGAAAATTGTGATATATTCAATTTAAATGTAGTATCATAAATATATCCAATATTTTATTAGCCATCTGTTAATTTGCATTGAGTTGTTTATCTCTCCTCATGGAGGATTATTGCATCAATTTGTATCATAACGATCTGATCAATTGATTGATTGATTGGTCGATTGATTGATTGATCGATCGATTGATTGATTGGTTGATCGATTGATTGATTTATTGACTGATTGATTTGAACTGGTCTTTACTTATTTTAGCCACGCAGTGCAGCTTCTAAATTTAAGAAGAAGAAAATATGAATACGCCTGGAGTACCTATACCCATCTCAAAATCTATTGCATTCCTCACTCTCGAAATCTATTGCATTCCTCACTCTCGAAATACATGTCATTTTTCAACCCACAATGTTCCTTGAACATGCTAAGTAAAAACATGTGACTTTGTTTGTTTGTTTGTTTGTTTGCTTTAGCGGCACTTTGAATACATTATTGGCTATATCACGCCGAGGAAATGGGAGTTAGGTGTCTGACTGGCCTCGATTGGTATTGAACCCGCGATTACGATTCCGACGCTCTACCAACTGAGCTAGCGCGGCTACCAAACAAAATGTGAAATAAAATTAGGACATAAAGGTCGACCTTTATATGATTTTGGGCTAAAAAAAGAATCGTTCAGTCATGTGTTTGGAACCTCTCGTTAAATATGTCAACTTTAAGTCCACTTTTAGCAAGATCCTTATCTGTGTCAACTTTAAGTCCACTTTTAGCAAGATCCTTATCTGTGTCAACTTTAAGTCCACTTTTAGCAAGATCCTTATCTGTGTCGACTTTAAGTCCCATTTAGCAAGACCCGTATCTGTGTCGACTTTAAGTCCCATTTTAGCAAGATCCCTATCGTTGTCAACTTTAAGTCCAGTTTTAGCAAGATCCTTATCTGTGTCAACTTTAAGTCCAATTTTAGTAAGATCCTTATCTGTGTCAACTTTAAGTCCAGTTTTAGCAAGATCCTTATCTGTGTCAACTTTAAGTCCAATTTTAGTAAGATCTTCATCTGTGTCGACTTTAAGTCCCATTTTAGCAAGATCCGTATCTGTGTCAACTTTAAGTCCAGTTTTAGCAAGATCCTTATCTGTGTCAACTTTAAGTCCAATTTCAGTAAGATCCTTATCTGTGTCAACTATAGCAAGATCCTTATCTTTGTCAATTTTAAGTCCAGTTTTGGCAAGTTCCTTATTTGTGTCAACTTTCAGTCCAATTTTGGCAAGATCCTTATCTGTGTCAACTTTAAGTCCCATTTTTAGCAAGATCCTTATCTGTGTCGACTTTAAGTCCAGTTTTAGCACGATCCTTATGTGTGTCAACTTTAAGTCCCATTTTTAGCAAGATCCTTATCTGTGTCAACTTTAAAGTCCAGTTTTAGCAAGATCATTATCTATGACAACTTTAAGTCCAGTTTCAGCAAGATCCTTATATATGTCAACTTTCTGTCCAATTTTAGCAAGATCCTTATCTGTGTCAACTTTAAGTCCCATTTTAGCAAGATCCTTATCTGTGTCAACTTTAAGTCCAATTTTAGCAAGATCATTTGTTTCAATTATAGCGAACATATGGAACAAAAATCAACAAAGATGCAGCTATTAATTTTTTTTTATATCACATAGTGACTCAGAGAGAATACAGGTTTCTGCTCTATTCTGTTATGACAATAGTATTCCGTTTGTGAGCACGTGCATGCGTGCGTGTGTTGTTACCGTCGCAAAAGTACTGCTACAAATTTTAAACTTAATACCGCCAGCTATGACTTCAAGAGAATTCATGGAAGTTTAAAGTTTAAATCGGTTTTAGAACTTTGATAGACACCTTGATGACGTGTACTTATTTCTTGGTTTTCGGGTTTTTTACAAATGTATGACCGGGAATAAGAGGAAAGGGGATGAGAGAGAGAGAGAGAGAGAGAGAGAGAGAGAGAGAGAGAGAGAGAGAGAGAGAGAGAGAGAGAGAGAGAGAGAGAGTTGGTTATGAAGAACTGAGAAAAGCGCATAAATATACTGTTTAGCTACATAAATCTGGTTAGACGAATTAAATTACGGGAAGAAAAATAACCGAGACTGGTTCAGCGTCTTACTTTTATCCTTACTTTATAAGGTTGGAATTTAGATTGAATAAATAAAACAATCAATCATCTTCATTTCAGTTTCTCTCGTAATATATAACATGGAGGAAATATGAAAAGTAGAATAATAAATGGCAAGGGTAATGAAATTAAATCACAGGCTTCAAAGGAATTTCGTGAACAAGGTTTACATTTAAACACATTTAGGATAAATAAAATTCCAATTGCATGACAAATATTAGAGATATAACTATGCTTAATATTTCCAGTTGGTACCAGTCATTAGCTCTAAAAATGTGTACATGCTAGGATGCATGTTTAATAGTGAAGAAGATTTGATTTTCCTTAACATCTGGTCCAGGTGTACGGCGTCAGTTGTGATAATTAGCAGGAAATTGGGGATTATCCCGACTTCCCTTCCCTAAACACACACATATCGTGGCTAAGAATTTCTTAATGACCAATAGCCTCAAAATACTTTCGTAAATAAGGGGAATGAAGAGCAAATAGATCTAAGCATAATGAGCTAGGGAAAACAAATTTACTATCCATCTTATTCTATCCCGTTGAAATAAACGTATAATGCATATAATTTTATGTGGGGACGTGAAAGTTAAATACGTCAATGATGTTTACTGAAATTGACTTAACTTTTAACTGCAATGTACACTTTCAATTATTGTATTTGCTTTGAGCACACATTAATGGGGGATAATGGAACAAGTCAGAAAGATTGCCGTATTGGTGGCCTTAACAAAACTAGGTCTCTATGTATTTACATTAATATCGTTCTATATTGGGAAGTCCATTAAAAGGAAGTTGTCCTGATGGCTGGCTGATAGACACTCCCACCCCTGCGACCGAGTTAAGAGGTAATTACCATATCAGTTTAGTGCTTACGGGTAAAGGGCGACATTTTTCCAACAATTGGTTATAAACATAACCACCACCACCAGTCTACCACTACCAACATCATCGTCATAGTCGTCTTCTTCTTTTATTTTGTCGTTCTGTTGTTAGCTTTCATTGTCTTTATCGTACCTCTCTTCTTCCTTCTATCTATTCCAGAAAAAATGAAGAAAATTTACCTACCTACCTACCTACATACATACATACATACATACATACATACATACATACATACATACATACATACATACATACATACATACATACATACATACATACATACATACATACATACATACATACATACATACATACATACATACATACATACATACATACATACATACATACATACATTCACTGTGCTCATGGTCTAATATTTGCCTTAAGTCCATAGATATCATATAAATTCATGTCAATAATACATATGAACATTCATTAAAAATAATATGCAGATAAAAGAAATCCATTCGGCTCAATTTGATATTACATTCCGTGTAATGACAATATATTCTAACCCTGTGTAGTTCTCATGGTTGACTACATTAAAGTAGTAAACATGTACTTAATGGAAAATTCATTAAGTCACCACTATCCTGCCAGTGTTGCCCTACTCATCGTGTAACCATGTCACTAAACTTATTCAATTCCATGCCATTCTTTGACATTGACAAATATGATGCTGTTTTGGACCTTCGCTCTTTTTTATGTATATCTATATACACGTGTATATAACAAATATGAATTTCTAGTATAAAACAGTAAACACTGTTGTTTCTTTTTTGTGCCAATAAAATTTTCCAAAGGACTCATGGGGATAATGCCTCTCCACTCATTCTACTCTCCACCACAATTACCCTAATAATGATTAATGCAATTCCTTTTATTGGTTCATTATTTTCGGTATTATTGATTCATTTTTGTTGTGTTGTTTCATTATACCCACACGCACCATGCCTTAATTGCAAATGAGTAATATGCAATAATTGGTGATTGAACGAATGGCTATCATTGTTATTATTTGAGATTGTTAAAACGTTCTTAGTTATAGCACGAATTAGCTAATTTAGAAAGTTGATTGCACGGAATTCCGGGTCCTTGTATAATCATTGGGTTTTAGATCCAATGATGTTGCCTTATTTTAAACTGCATATTTTTGATAAAAATGGCCTGTTTTATTTCTGCGGCTTCTACATTACTTCTTCGTGATTTTTACCGAACCTTTAATTAAACATCAAAATTTACTTTGCCACTTAAGAAATAATTTTTCTTTCCTTCTCTCTAACTGCCACCCCCACCCCATGTATGCACCTTTTATCACTGCAATAGGTTTTAAATTTGCACTTCAAAATTAATATAAAACATAGTTTTTGAACTATGCGTCTTAACAAAACTTACAGTAACATATAAAATACCATTCAAAAATAATAAGTTAAGATTGTATTTTACATTTTGATGTATATTGTATTTAATAGCCGTTCATGGCCGGGATTCATGGATGACGTATTATTTATAGGGAAATAAACCTCTGATAAAGAAATCGGAGGGACAAGCTTACCGTCTATACTCGGTAATGCGTCTGCAGATTTGGGTCTATGCAGTTTGTAAGGACTAATCAGTATAACAAACAACATATACCCTGATCTGCCGGCGCATTATGTGATGGCAGATCAGGGTCTATGTTGTTTGCATTTGGATCCGGTTTATACGCGAGTATAGACGGTATGTTCATCAGCGCATTTTGCATGATGTTGTACTACGAAGGAATGGCATTTTCGAATTTGTTTTTTCCGAAAAAGAAAACACAGCACAACACAATACAACACAACAAAAACACACGCCCATTCTTCTCCTTCTCGCCTAAAAAAAAAATAAAAAATATATCAGATAAATTATACTACATTTGAGAAAAAGCACACTTTTCAGGCAACTACAATACAACTGGTCAACTTTTCAATTTTTTTTCGCATTACCTATAAGTGTATTTATGACGTGATTTTATAAAACTCCATAGAAACGGGGATGGGGTTGTGGGTATAAATACATGGCCATCTGTTCCTTCCAGAGGTCCTCGCAATTTTGTTCCATCTGATCACAGTCCCATTTCGCATTAAACTATGTGGACATTTTAATCAGTTAATAGCAGCCATCTTAGAGCGCGTGCGACTTATCCGTTTCATCGAAGAATTCAATTTAATCACCAATTCCTCGTCTCAGGTTTCATAATTGTTATTATGAACATTATTAAATTTTCCCTCATTTGTGACAACGAATCAATTTTGAAATGGAAACAAATGTAACATCGATGTTTCCCCGCAGAAAATTGATCTACGTTGTCCAGAGTTTTCAAATTGAGAAAGAAAAAGTTAATTAAATTGCCGTGTTTAATTTTAACAACTGATCACAAATTCGTACGATCAATATATTTTACTGTAATCTTTTCCTCCCTACTAGTGAAATGGTATCGTCTGAGATAGAACGGTTCCCGACATTTGATTGGTTATTCGAGGATTATAAGTGGGCCTATTCAACTGCTCGTCATTCTAATAAACCACAACAGATCTTGTGACAGCAAATAAGGAACTCATTCAGCACAGTACAAAATGGGACTGAATTATGCACCATTGAAGGCACACAAGTGAAGCTATTTACTTGATATTTTCAGTTGACATTAATTTCTCGGTGAGACACGCATTCCATCTCGAGATCTCAAATTTGTCCGGAGAGTAGCTGAGTACTCGAATCATCAAGAATCATTGATTCGCATTCCGTAGTGATAAGATACTTATGTACGTCTAAACCACGTGGAGGTTTAAGACAGCTAAGCTCTATTTGTGTCTATCCCGGATAAGCACGTGGTTGTGTTTATTATATACATCTTACATCATTACATGGACTACTATCACAGCACCTCACTCTACGGTTGCACACCCATGGACAATGCCCTAGCTAGCCTGGCGTCAATGACAAGCGGTAAGTTTCGAAATGCTTGTTTACTCTTTATGTATTGGCTGATATCTGCTATATACATGTTTATAAGGTAAAATTATAGCTCGTTACTGTGCGTGTTTACTTTATAGTAGCAATCTTTGCAAACTGTAGCATGACTTGGCGTGTTCAGTATAGTATCAAACCAATGGGATGGATTTTTGGGCGATAGCGGGACTCTTTGGCAGTGAAGGGGGGGGGGGTAGGGGGCTCTGTGTTGTGGGTCATTGTCTGTAACAGTCCCCAACCCTCTACTCCACCACCAGTCCATCCCGTTATGGTCTGTGTATAATCCTATACATATTAACATAAACGTGTGTTGAAGCTCTCTGTGACATGTAAGTTCATATACCATATTTTATTTGAAGCTCTCAGTGACATGTTGTAAGTTCATATACCATATTTTATTTGAGGCTCCCAGTGACGTGTTGTAAGTTCATATACCATATTTTATTTGAAGCTCACAGTGACGTGCTGTAAGTTCATATACCATATTTTATTTGAAGCTCTCAGTGACATGTTGTAAGTTCATATACCATATTTTATTTGAAGCTCCCAGTGACGTGTTGTAAGTTCATATACCATATTTTATTTTAAGCTCTCAGTGACATGTTGTAAGTTCATATACCATATTTTATTTGAAAGAAATAGTCTGATTCAATAAATAGCTGCATACCATCAGCTTCAATGACATATTGTTGGTTCATGCACCAATTCACGTTTCATTAATTACAGGTTAAATGCATATGGTAAACATGTTGATTTGCTTATGTATGTGATTGTGCATTTCTGGTTTTACCGTATATACTCGCGTATAAAGCAGTTCCAAATACCAACATAGACCCTGATTGGCCGTCGCACCCCTATTTAGAACGTTCCTTTATTAGGCACTATATAGCCATGATTGTGCTGACGTGTAGTTAAACCCTAAACATACATACATACATACATACATACATACATACATACATACATACATACATACATACATACATACATACATACATACATACATACATACATACATACATACATACATACATACATACATACATACATACATACATACATACATACATACATACATACATACATACATACATACATACATACATACATACATACATACATACATACATACATACATACATACATACATACATACATACATACATACATACATACATACATACATACATACATACATACATACATACATACATACATACATACATACATACATACATACATACATACATACATACATACATACATACATACATACATACATACATACATACATACATACATACATACATACATACATACATACATACATACATACATACATACATACATACATACATACATACATACATACATACATACATACATACATACATACATACATACATACATACATACATACATACATACATACATACATACATACATACATACATACATACATACATACATACATACATACATACATACATACATACATACATACATACATACATACATACATACATACATACATACATACATACATACATACATACATACATACATACATACATACATACATACATACATACATACATACATACATACATACATACATACATACATACATATATATATTAAACTTGTGGTAATGTGTAATACACACTGGACCTGTTTTAAAAGTCACCTCTATTATGTAAGTATATGTCGTAAACAGTTACTTTTTTAGATGCCCTTTGTACAAAAGTATTATAGAAATAAACCTCTGTTAAACAGCAACCTTTTTCAGGGGACACTTTAATTATTTCCTCGAGGGTAGATGTCTGCTTAAGACAGGTCGGATTGTATCAGTAATGTATAACTGGTATACCGACGTTTGGGTGTGAGCAGCCGTGCGTGAATTAAATGGCCTCCGAAACACCTGGTATAATTTTAAATGAAGAAAAAAAAAAGGTTCCAGAAGTAGAGTAAATTCAGGCACAACTGTAAAATTATCGTAGTAGCTCTTTACAGTTTGCCAACAATAACTGACAGGAGGACCAGAACCATTTTAGATGGAATTATAGTTTTGCATATTTAAGTGTTTTATAACTGAAAACTTTACATTTGGTTTTTAGAAGCTCTTAATAAATGTAGATTATAGCATAATGTTACCTTGGTAACGTTCACTGTTGACCCCGGCAGATATTGTAATCTTTTCAATCAACCTATGCGCATGATATAGATTGTCGTCAAACCCATAAGATATTTATGCGAGATAATGATACAGTGAAATGGAAGCTATGGTTTGGACAGGTATTCTTATAGAGTACCTTTAGAAGCACCGAATAACTTTTTTTCACAAGCGCTTGTGTCAATGTCTTGAAATTTTATTTCTTCCTCATCTATTTTGAATATCGTGAAATGCATTTCATAATTTGTTAGAAGCTTTCTTTCATCAAGGAAACAAAATACTTCCTGCGTAGGAAGATAATTTTGTTGTAGGAACCCTTCAGACATATTAAATCTTCATTTGTTTTTCAAACATGTTTATCTTGATAAAATGTTTCATAGTTCGTCAGATTACCGTCTTTACCAGCGTATAAACCAATACCAACTGCAAACTGCATAGACCCAAATCTGCCGTCGCATAATGCGCCGGCAGATCTGGGTCTATGCAGTTTGTAAGGACTAATTAGTAGAACAAACAACATAGACCATAATGCGCCGGCAGATCAGGGTCTCTTGTTTGCATTTGGACCAGGTTTATACGCGAGTATATACGGTTGTCTTTGACACTACAAGTGCGAAACCAAAGTGTACCGTCGAGATGAACTTTTATCCAAGGTATTCAAAGAACTTAAATTTATATTAATTTTGGAACATTTTTCTTTTATCCAAGATTTTTAAAAAAAAACATGATAGTTACTGTATATTCGTTTGGAAAAGTTTAGTCGGGATAGTTCAGTTGGTAGAGCGTCGGACTCGTAATCCAAGGATCGCAGGTTCTATACCCGCCCAGGCCAGCCCGGGTCTGCTACCTCAATGTGTCCTTGGGAATGCACTTACTCCCATTTCCTCGGTGTGAAGTAGCCAGTAATATGTTAAAAAGTGCGGTTAAAACCAACCAGCCAACCATATTATCTATGGCTATATCGATTTCAAGAGTGCCAATATAACGGCATTGCAATAAAATATGTTATCGATAAATAATATGGAGACCAAAACATTCAAATTATTGTGTACCAGAAAAGCAGAAATGAATCTAGTGACAAATTTACTATGGGCATCACAGCTGAGACTCCCATTTATGTCAAAAAGAAGTGTGGAATATAGATAATAACCCCTTCCCATCTACAAATTAACGAATCCTGTAATCAAATCATGTTCTCCAGACATGGAATGGATCTGCATTGCATCGCATGTAAGGAGATACATTTTTTTTTTTTAAATTGGGTTGATACATGTTTTAAAGAATACGAAACTGTGGTGAGAACTCGACCCTTTGGCTGGTACGTTTTTAGTTTGTTGATCAGTACTACTAGAATTTGGTATTTAGTTTTCATTCAAGAACGGAGAGAGAGAGATTTCATAACTTTTAATGGAGGAAAGTATGTGTTGTTATTGGCAGGTTATAGCTGCCAACACGACAATCAGTTTCACTTGTTCCATTATCCCCCATTAATGTGCAGGCAAAGCAAACACAATAATTGATATGGTGGATTACAAATACATCAGAGCGAATTGTTAGCAGATTTATAGATACACTGTATATTCAGCTCTTGCATAACACAATTACATGCATTAATGCGCATAATCACCACTTAACGTGCTCACTACTATAAAGAATGAACCGTATACAGATAGACAGAGAGAGGGTATACATTTCAAGCACTCTTTGTTTCTTATGTCGTCTGCCTAAATTTGAAGTAGTTCTGTTGTTTCAATTGAATGGAAGAAAAACCCTTTTTTCAGTGTCGTGTCAACAAGTTTAACAATATATTACAGTCCGATATTTATAAATGTACGTGTACCAGTGTCTTTACATTAGTGGAAATACATCATGCGTATCGATTCGTATAAGGTAAATCATTACAAAATTTGACAGAAAATGCTTCGTGTAGAACGTATGAAGCATACTACATAAGAAAGGGCCAGTTTTGTATATACGTGTACTGTGGTTATCATGTACACCTTTCTGGAGGACTGATCCGTATTCTTGGCCCGCGGGTTACGAGGAGTGTGCCAACTCGACAATCGACACGCAAGGTGAACCCCGGCAATTTAGCATGGGCCTCGATTAAACCTAATTGCGCTCCAAGTACCCATGTGTCCTGCTACAGTGCAATTAGCTACACATTGGATCTTACAGGCCCTCGTCTGAGTTTCTAATTAAACTAGGATCATGTCATCCTAAAATCATGACACACCAACATGTTTGGATTGCTAATAATAATCGCGTGCAGAACGCGTAATTCGATACTTCCATGTACATTATCTGTGGTAATTGAAATGTTCATGCCTGCATGTTTAAGAGGCGGTCTGTAAATTTGATTGGACATTTTCGGGTTACTCCGTTGCATACTAACTTCATCTCACGGGTATTGGCAAAATTCAGTAATTCCCCATTTTTTTCTTCACAAGTGCTACTTGAAAGCATTCCGAAGGGTTACTGTACACCTGATGAGAATATTATATCGAGAGAGGGACAAGTAGGGAAATAGCGGTGTTCAATTTAATTTCTATCCAGTGGTGTAATATCAAATTGCCCCCTCTCCCCCCCCCCCCCTCCGCAAACATATAGAGTGGGCCCTCATCAGATTAATGTAAAACGGGATTTTAGGCCCCCTCCTTGCGCGCCGCCCCCCTCCCCTCCCGCATTGCGGGGACGGTAGTTACGCCACAGTTTCTGACCAATGTTCCTCTAAAAAATATACCTACAGCTAGTAATTGGAAGTAGACCAATGAAAGCAGGAGAATCCCATGCAGATGTAAACTTCCAAGCCTCTTTCTCAGTGTTGAGAAGAGCATCGTTTTCGCGGTGGCATATAGCAATAAAAGCCGATGAAATTGTTCAGTGCATGAAACGAGCTATTAAGTGGAGTATACTCGTTCAGTTTAACCCAGCAGAATGTGAAAGCAGCACTTTAGAAGGGAGAAGTATCTACAGGTATGACTTTGCCGTAGTAATGCAAAGATGGCGGCTGTTCAGAGGGTACAATCCAGAAAATAAGTAAACACTATCAAAGATCAAACTCCTGTGTGCTTGTTCACGTAAAAGTCCTAAAATGAGGGGTGGGGGAGAAGAGAATAAAACGTTGTTATCTTAGGACACCAGCTTCATGCGTGAAAACTTAGTCAAGATGTCAGAGATAGGGCCAATACATTATCATAAAATATTGTCAGGTATTTGAGGACAAAAATCAATCTTTTCACAAAGATCATATAGGAGCCGCGGTGGTTAAGACTTTGAACTCGTGATCAGAAGTGTACGGGTTCAATTCCCACAATCAGATCTGCTCGATGGGTTACTATGTGTGGTCTAAGGCACCTTACTCCACTTGCCATGGCATATTATAACCATCAGAGTGTTGCTCTGCCATGAAACATCAAACCATACCATACTCAAATGCGTCGAACTCATAATCCAAGGGCCGCAGGCTCGATACAGACCCAGGCCAGGTTGGCTGCCTCGGTTTGTCATAGGGAAAGGGACTTTGCTCCCATTTCGTCAGCGTGATATAGCCAATAATGTGTTAAAAAGGGCAACCAAAACCAACAAAGACAAAAACAAATCCTCCTGGTCCCTTCTACTTTATTGATGATAGAGTTGCCTTGTTGTTAGGCATGTAATATTGCCCCAGAGCTGTGAAGAGACGACGCTATGTGACAGATGGTGATTTGTCAAACTACATGTTTAAGTGATTGATGACCGGTACTTGCACATGTACATAGGACACACCTGTGTTTGCTATTACTATTGGACAGGTAGTAAACAATGTATTGTATTCATTTATTCATTTAAACAACAGATGTTAGCTTTGAAAAGATCTGAAAGACTTGACTGTTTTTTTTAAAAATTATATATATCTATTAGGGTTACCCGTAGGACTGTCAAAAATTGTTCTTTCTAAGCTCGTGGACTTGATATACAAGTAAATATGCATGCGCGGTCAGTGGTTGCGCGAGGCACTTGCTTGCGTTGTATTAGATGTCAGAACGAAATCGGTGTAAACAAGTCGATTTTTGTTGCTATGTTAAAACTGAAGTAATGACTTGAAAAGAGAGGTATCAATTTCAAAAAAGATAAATACTTGTTACCAGTGTTGCATATTTTGTGTGTTTGTGTGTATGTGTGCGCGCCTCTCGTGCCTAATGACATTGTGCGTGGCGCGCTGGGTGGATTGAAAACATTATATCTTATAACTCGTGCGAAAGTGAACCCCACCTCCATACATAGGTAGCTGAAATATACATTGAACCCTGTCTTAACTGACACCCTCATGTGAAGGACACCTGCTTATGTAGGATGCATTTTTAAGGTCCATTGAGTATCCTGTTCTTTTAGCAGATTTTGCAGCAGATCTTGCCACCTAGTTGGTGATATGATACTTTAGATATATTTAGTGAAGCTGTGACACGTTCTCTGCAGGTTCCATTACACAATGATTCGCACCTAGCTGGCATGATGATTGGTCAGAGATTCACCGATAGTTGTTGATAAGCATAAATATATTGACAGTAGTCGACTGGTTAATTTGCATGATTTCTGATCGCCCTACATTCCTTGGGGTAGTTATTTTCCATTTTAATGACATTTTTACCTACATATAATTGAATATGCCCACAGCATGAATTTGGTATATGTCCATACATCACAGCTCCATTATGCTTAGACAATGTTTACTACAAAGCAACAAGGATCATGCTCATTTTGCTGTTAACACTTCTTAGGGACCTTTATTATTCATCATCAGTACAATATCGGACGAGAGCCATTAGCCTTAACAACTCTCATTGTCCTTCGTTACCCAATTACTAATTGATTGCCGCTGATAATACAATAGCCTGATAATATAGTAGGAGTTGTCTCTTATACCAGCAACAAGGAACAGTCATCGACATTACAGCAATAGGATATATCACATATAGCTTGTCGTCTGTAGATTGTGGTAAGATGTAGTTATATTGAATATTCATACGTTGTGTATGATTGGCATTGTTCTGACATGGACGATGCAGTATGTCCTTTGATATGAACAATATTGACAGACTGTCAGTCTTTCAGTAACACTAGCTGATGACCTATACTTGATGACCGGGTTAGCATCATTTCAAATACTACCTGATGACCTGATTAGCATCATTTCAAATAATACCATATTCATGGTATTTATTTATTTATTTATGTATCTCTGTTTTTTATATAATATCTAACGTGTCACGATACTTGGCAATAAGCCAATTTTCCATGCAGACCCCATTATATTTACATGCAAGGTAAAATGTAATTTAAATAAAATTACATTTAAATCAGATCTGATGTACACTTAATTATAAACTCGTAACAAAAATCACTTTCAAGCATCACGTGTCAGATGAAGTTAAGTAAAATGTTCATTGCGATATTATGTTTTTTTAAGAGGTTTTTGCACGCAAGAATAATAATTCTTTATTATTTACGAGTTTTTTTTATTTTGTCATAATCCAATGTTCTACTTCAGTTATTCCCTTGACTAGTATATATATATGCTATTTAAGAGGTTATTTCACATTCTACCCAAATTTGTAAATCTGGTCTTAATATAGATCTTTGTAGTGTAGTATGTACAATGTGATGATACGTGTTGTGTTTTCGACAATGCAGTGTTGGTGAAACCTATTTAAGTCTTCCATGTAGTCGATCATGTTTCAGTTGTGTTCATATAAGTTTTAAATTGTACAAATAGTTAAACACTCATCGGAAAATGGTATAAATTTATAAATGGTCGCCGAACTATTTCAGTGACTGGTACGCAAGAGGCCACGGTTGAAAACTGATCGGTGAATCTTTGGACGATATCGCTTGGAATGTTTCAGACCCATAATCCATTAATCATGCCGCATCTGGATATGGACAAAATAGCATTAATACTGGTTAGGTTAAAACTTGTATATGTGTGTGTGTGTGTGTGTGTGTGTACGTCTGTTTTATGCTCTTCAAAAATTGCAAGATTGACTGGCAATTCTCCTTGCGAAGACGTTGTCAAGTTGTCATTGTCATTTTTCAGGTTTTGATTAACATTTGACTAAAAAGTGTAACACCCTCTACAGATTATATTTATTCCGAAACCGAAGGAAAGAGAGAGAGAAAAAAATAAAAGGGATGCAGAGAAAACTAAATAATATAATGAGATATATAATATAAATAAATGAATTGCCACATACTCAGTGAGATATATTATTGTTTTGCATGGAAGAAAATTAATCCTTTGATTATTTACAAGTATTTGCTAGTAATAGTTCTTAATAATATTTCGGATTCATTACAGAATGCTTTGCCAGTTGTTATCTGACATATTAATTACATTTTCAAAACCGGTTTAATATGATACTTGTGCTTATCGACAATGCAGTGTTGGTGACATCCATTGAACTCTTCCATGTAGCCGATCATGTTCCATTTGTCTTTGTATAACTTATGCATCATTTGCAAACAATCTTCGGAAGATGAGTTGAATTCAGTCGGGATCAGAACCATTTAAACCAGTAATATGTATGTAAGAGGCGTCAGTTTGCAATTATTTCACCATTCTGGTCGGGGAATTCTGGGACGATGTCAGTCGGAATGATTCAGACCCATAGCAAATTAATCATAGAAATCGAGGTCGTGCCGAAGCTGAGGGTTTAAATTGTATAATGGACAACCTCATATTTAGAGCGGAATTTGGTTTCAAAAACCCATTAAATATTGACGGGTTAATGAATGTAAATGAAACGAAAAACTTTTATGGTTTGAAGTCGAGGGTAATGGAGAAGGCCTCGATCCAATATAACATTATCATCAACTCGTCAATTTTGAAATAGATGGAGAGGATAAAAAGCAAACAGTTGTAGGCGCTTCATGGGCTTTTAATGTAGCGTATAAGTGGAAGAGATATTGTTACAAATCTAAATGTGAATTCCAGAGACCCCCTGTTTCAACATGGAAGACAAGTAATTTTTCAAATAATGTAATTACATTAATATTTCATACGAGATGATAACTGGGAATAAGGGAATTGTATGTGCTCTCCAGTTACGCTGTATATTAACGCGGATCTCGTTCATCGTGCATGTTTACAAAGATATACAGGGATTGGTAATTGAGTAGGTAGGTAGACAAGTATGTCATTTTATGTATGTAGTATGTATTTAGGTAGGTAGGTGCGTATGTAGACAGGTTGTGAAATGGTCAGTTCATGGGTTGATAATGATTACGAAAAGCAATGACCTTGTGCCACATACATACATACATACATACATACATACATACATACATACATACATACATACATACATACATACATACATACATACATACATACATACATACATACATACATACATACATACATACATACATACATACATACATATGCCTTGAATTCTTATTACTAATGTTGAACTCTAGCCATAATAGGGAATTAACTCTAGTTCAGCGATATTGAAACCTAGCACCAGCAGGTGTAACGTTGACTTGCGTCAAGATTTAATCCCAAGGCTGTTTGCAAAACGGGATTTGTTCTGGTTTTATAACTTAATTACTTTCTTCTGATAGAGAAATGTTAACCTAACTTTGCGCTCTTGATTGATGTCATCTGTTTGTTTGTCGGCTGTGCCTTCACTGTGAGATGTCCTTGAGAGTAAACTATTTTTGAATCTTCAGTTGCTAGTTCTCTTTTTCCATTGATATGTTTTGTGTTTGTTTCTAGAGACGTTCACCCGTACGCAGTCATTTCACGCGTTCCTGTACTGAGTGTGGTGCACAGTTACAGCATACTTGATGGGTTCGGGTAACGTTCAGTTATGCTTGATGAATAATGCTCAGTTATACTGCATGATTAGTGTTTGACTATAGCTCATGATTATTGCTTAGCTATAGTTCCTGGGTAGTGCTTAGTTTTAGTTTATGAGTAGTGCTCATTTGTACTTAATGGGTAGTGCTCAGTTGTAGTATATAGGTAGTGCTCAGTTATACGTAATGGGAGTGTTCAGTTGTAGTTTATGGACAGTGCTCAGTTATACTTAATGGGTAGTGTTCAGTTGCAGTTTATGGGTAGTGCTCATTTGTAGTTTATGGACTGCTCGGTTATATTTAATGGGTAGTGTTCGGTTGTAGTTTATGGGTAGTACTCAGTTATATTTAATGGGTAGTGTCAGTTATAGTTTATGGGTAGTGTTCAGTTATATTTAATGGGTGGTTTTCAGTTGTAGTTTATGGGTATTGCTCCGTTATAGTTGATGGGTAGTGTTCAGTTATAGTTTATGGGTAGTGCTCAGTTATACTTGATAGGTAGCGTTCAGTTGTAGTTTATGGGTAGTGCTCAGTTATATTTAATGGGTAGTGTTCAGTTGTAGTTTATGGGTAGTACTCAGTTGTATTTAATGGGTAGTGTTCAGTTGTAATTTATGGATAGTGTTCAGTTATATTTAATGGGTAGTTTTCAGTTGTAGTGTATGTGTATTGCTCGGTTATACTTGATGGGTAGTGTTCAGTTATAGTTTATGGGTAGTGCTCAGTTATACTTGATAGGTAGCGTTCAGTTGTAGTTTATGGGTAGTGTTGAGTTGTAGTTTATGGGTAGTGTTCAGTTATACTTAATGGATAGTGATCAGTTGTAGTTTGTGGGTAGTGCTCAGTTGTTCCTAATGGGTAGTGTTCAGTTGTAGTTTATGGACAGTGCTCAGTTATACTTTATGGGTAGTGTTCAGCTATATTTAATGGGTAGTGTTCAGTTGCAGTTTATGGGTAGTGCTCAGTTGTACCTAATGGGTAAAGATCAGTTGTAGTTTATGGACAGTGCTCAGTTATACATAATGGGTATTGATCAGTTGTAGTTTATGGTTAGTGCTCAGTTATATTTAATAGGTAGTGTTCAGTTGTTGTTTATGGGTAGTGATAAGTTGTAGTTTATGGACAGTGCTCAGTTATATTTAATGGGTAGTGTTCAGTTGTAGTTTATGGACAGTTTTATACTTAATGGTTAGTGTTCGGTTGTAGTTTATGGGTAGTGCTCAGTTATATTTAATGGGTAGTTGTCAGTTGTAGTGGACAGTGCTCAGTTATATTTAATGGGTAGTGATCTATTGTAGTGTATGGACAGTGCTCAGTTATACTTAATGGGTATTGTTCAGTTGTAGTTTATGGACAGTGCTCAGTTATACTTAATGGGTAGTGTTCAGTTGTAGTTTATGGACAGTGCTCAGTTATACTTAATGGGTAGTGATCTGTTGTAGTTTATGGACAGTGCTCAGTTATACTTAATGGGTATTGTTCAGTTGTAGTTTATGGACAGTGCTCAGTTATAGTTAATAGGTAGTGTTCAGTTGTTGTTTATGGGTAGTGATCTGTTGTAGTTTATGGACAGTGCTCAGTTATACTTAATGGGTATTGATCAGTTGTAGTTTATGGTTAGTGCTCAGTTATAGTTAATAGGTAGTGTTCAGTTGTTGTTTATGGGTAGTGATAAGTTGTAGTTTATGGACAGTGCTCAGTTATATTTAATGGGTAGTGTTCAGTTGTAGTTTATGGACAGTGCTCAGTTATACTTAATGGGTAGTGATCTGTTGTAGTTTATGGACAGTGCTCAGTTATACTTAATGGGTATTGTTCAGTTGTAGTTTATGGACAGTGCTCAGTTATAGTTAATAGGTAGTGTTCAGTTGTTGTTTATGGGTAGTGATCTGTTGTAGTTTATGGACAGTGCTCAGTTATACTTAATGGGTATTGATCAGTTGTAGTTTATGGTTAGTGCTCAGTTATAGTTAATAGGTAGTGTTCAGTTGTTGTTTATGGGTAGTGATAAGTTGTAGTTTATGGACAGTGCTCAGTTATATTTAATGGGTAGTGATCAGTTGTAGTTTATGGACAGTTTTATACTTAATGGTTAGTGTTCGGTCGTAGTTTATGGGTAGTGCTCAGTTATATTTAATGGGTAGTTTTCAGTTGTAGTGGACAGTGCTCAGTTATATTTAATGGGTAGTGATCTGTTGTAGTTTATGGACAGTGCTCAGTTATACTTAATGAGTATTGTTCAGTTGTAGTTTATGGACAGTGCTCAGTTATACTTAATGGGTAGTGTTCAGTTGTAGTTTTTCTTTAGTGCTCAGTTATACATCAAAGGTAGTACTCTTATACTTCAGTGATCTAAAGAATTACTTTATGCAACCATAAACACGAAGCATATTTGTCGGAACAAGGACCAAGAATGAATCATAATTTTGGTTACACTCGCCAAAACACACTCAAGTATTGAGCAAGTTTGTACTTTAATCGTAAGTAAACTTGTAAATAATTGTTTTCATGGATTTGGCTTTCTCATTATACCCACGCGGATGATATTGTGATACCTCCATCCGTCGGTCTGCCCGTTAATTTCTTCCTAAACGGCTGGATGGAAATTCGCGAAATGTTGCCATATGCAAGAGGGATGTCACTATTGGCACCTGCCACCGTGATCCCTCGGTGGGTGTCAGAAATCAGATATAGAAATTTTTTAATTGCAATTAATTTTTCAAATATCCGATTCAACTTTTTATATATTGTCATAGCAGGAAGAGACAATGTATTTGACGGAATTTGCATTATGACCCCTTGGTCATTGTCTGGGAATGGTGGTGAGTTTTGTAAGTGGAAGAGGAGGTTATAGAGGGAATTGGAAATATGTAATAAAAAACTTGGGATTTGCGATGGAGAGCCATTGCAATCACTCTAGTTTCTCGTTAGCGTCACTACTTTTGGGCCGTAAAACCCCGTCTTTTTCTATTACTTATAGTTAATAACAATCGATGTATACAATGAAATGAATAAACATCTCAGTATTAAGCTAGCACGTATGGAATTATTTATAATTTAATAATGTCTGTTCTAAATGTTGTAAATATGTTTTATTGTTATTTACACACAAATATTTCTCTGGCAGGTCTCCACCGTTACCGCTAATTAGCATCACCGCAACACATTTCAGGAAAGGTTTGATTTTGGTGTTTTACGGTGCAGCAGCACAAGTAGATTATTTAATGTAAAGGCAGTTCGAGTAGAGTGCCTTGTCCTCGTTAGCTGACCTGGGCTGATCTGATGGTAAGATTCTAACCCGCACCCTTTCGGTCGTGAATCTGGCACGCTAACCACTATGCCATCGCAGCTTCTGTCTCCATTTGTCGCCTTTTACGTCTTGCAGAGAGAACATCGAACCTATTCTACATGCCCGAGTCCGCGGGGGTGGGGTGGTGTGGTGGTGCTGGTCATTACAGGGAATAGTGCACGACACTGCTTAGTTTGACTGGTATAAGGCCAAAAAAAAGTCAGTGTTTCCGGTCCGCCGAACGTCCTTGTTTCTCATTGCCGACCCTAGCACTAACCCCCCCCCCTCCAAAAAGAAAAAAAGAAAAATCATATTGCCGAAATTGATTTGTGCATCTAATTGAGCCGGTTTTGCCCAGTGCTTTGAAGCGCTTGAAATATTATTTGATTTGTATATGTTTTTTAAAAACAAAAGAAACAACAAAAAAAAAAACAACTACCTGCCTACCCTAATTTTAAAACCAGTGCAATAGGAAACACACACACACACACACACACACACACACATACATACATATATATATATATATATATATATATATATATATATATATATATATATATATATATATATATATATATATATATACATATTTTGCCCTAATAATATGTTGGCTACTGATTTGTACTGTACACGGAGTGCCCGACACTGCTTAATTTGACTAGTATAATAATAATATGTTGGCTACTCATTTGTACAGTTTCTGAATATAAACAGAGCCAAAACTGACTAGTGCGTAGGATTTTCTTTTATTAGGTAAATGGGTATCTAGGGTCCGTTCATCAGTAAATGGGTATCTACGGTCCGTTCATCAGTAAATGGGTATCTAGGGTCCGTTCATCAGTAAATGGGTATCTACGGTCCGTTGTTAAGTAAATGGGTATCTAGGGTCCGTTGTTAAGTAAATGGGCATCTAGGGTCCGTTGTTAAGTAAATGGGTATCTAGGGTCCGTTGTTAAGTAAATGGGTATCTAGGGTCCGTTGTTAAGTAATGGGTATCTAGGGTCCGTTCATCAATAAATGGGTATCTAGGGTCCGTTGTTAAGTAAATGGGTATCTAGGGTCCGTTGTTAAGTAAATGGGTATCTAGGGTCCGTTCATCAATAAATGGGTATCTAGGGTCCGTTGTTAAGTAAATGGGTATCTAGGGTCCGTTGTTAAATAAATGGGTATCTAGGGTCCGTTCATCAATAAATGGGTATCTAGGGTCCGTTCATCAATAAATGGGTATCTAGGGTCCGTTGTTAAGTAAATGGGTATCTAGGGTCCGTTCATCAATAAATGGGTATCTAGGGTCCGTTCATCAGTAAATGGGTATCTAGGGTCCGTTCGTCAGTAAATGGGTATCTAGGGTCCGTTCGTCAGTAAATGGGTATCTAGGGTCCTTTGTTAAGTAAATGGGTATCTAGGGTCCGTTCATCAGTGAAACTAAATAAGGGATGGAAACCAACTTTAAACTTTCCATACTTATAATATTTTTCTAAGGGTATCTAGGGTCCGTTCATCAGTGAAACTAAATAAGGGATGGAAACCAACTTTAAACTTTCCATACTTATAATATTTTTCTAATTTCATTCCATTATCCAGTAGTGTGCTTATATTTTCTTAAGGGATTATATATATATATATATATATATATATATATATATATATATATATATATATATATATATATATATATATATATATATAGATAGATAGATAGATAGATAGATAGAGAGAGAGAGAGAGAGAGAGAGAGAGAGATAGTTATAGTACTACTGCAGCTCTCATGAAAATTTTTTCCCAAGCACTCGGCCCTAGTACGAGTGTGTTGGAAGAGTTACTCGTCCCTGTAATCATTATACTCGACACAGTACACTTCTGCACTACACTGCTTACGCTTTTACTAAAGTACCATATCTACCTGTTGCAAGCTTGATACTAAAATGGGTCTAAACCACGAAAATAGTATGTTCTAATTCATGGCTCCTTAGTAACATATAATAAGAGACAAGGTTGTAACTCGAGAAATTGCAGTTGCACAAGCCTTGATTTTCTTAGTGGTTTTTGCGTTTACAGTGAAAGGTTTCAGTAATCAAGGTGTCATATCTTTTCAGTGAGCTATCACACATCTTTATGAGTGAGATATGTGAGAAGTTAAGAGACAGAGGATGTCAAAACTTTATGATTTTCGTCTGGTCAGACATTGTTACGCTTGCCCCAGATAGCCAGTATTTTCAAGACTCTGCAGCTTTATTAATACATTGTCACGCCAAAGTAAAGACACCATGAGATGTTTACATAAGTATGTAATTACTTTTCACAAGAAAAACGTCAGTAATTTGCATTTTTAAGTAGAATACAACAGTCTCAATTTTCACCAACTTTCGTACTAATTGATCCATTTTGGTCAAGCTTCAATTCTCGATAGCTACACACGGGCGCCATAAAAAGGAAGACTAATGATGGAACATATCTGGTTCATTACCCCATCTAGATTTCGACCAATCAGCTGTTATCTCGAAATTCTCTGCTGTATACATAGATTGCAAAAGCATGTATTGTGAATTGGCTGAGACTCCTAAAATACTCATTTCAAATGTTAAGTTGGCAACATTTTTCTTGTGGAAGGTAATTACATGCTTACAGAAATATCTGCTGGTATCTTCCCTTTGGTATGACAGTGTATCAATAAAGCTAGTCTTGAAAATACCGTTAACCTGGGGCAACTGTAACATTGCCTGCCCATATTAAAACATTTTGACATTCTCTGTCTTTTAACGTCGCAAAGTTCTGACTCATAAAGATGTGTGTAGCTGACTGAAAGGGAAACTTTCTCCACATCAACATGACGCCTAAATTACTGAAAAGTGCCACATTGAATGCAAACACCATTAAGAAATCAAGGGCTAAGTGTGAAACTGCAACATAACATGTTCATAATATTTATCCATTTTAGTATCAAGCTTACATCCGGTACCTGTGTAACAAAATCATTTCCTTTGCAACATGGTCTAGACTGACAGCAAGAAGGCAGATTAGGCATAGGTGATTTATAACCGACGCACGCCAAATGTTAAGCGATGTTGAACTTCGCCGCTTGTTAATTGTAGAAAATGCACTCAAATTTATTGTCAAGGTGTCAGTCTGCATCTACTCGGCTCAGGGACGAGTACGTAGTAAAGTTTTACTCGGCCCTGCCCATTTTTACCCGTTCAGGACGATAGGGCGAGTGATTTTCCTGAGCCCTGCTACTTAATCAATTTTGACTCTAGATCTGGGGAAGGAACTTCATGAAACCTGTCTGTATGCACCCTTCAGTAGTGGCTTGCTATTCCACCAACCGGGAAATTTCTCGCTCGTATTATTTGCATATTTATTCGTAAATTATAAACATCACTGTATAAATATTTTCAATCTGCTTCAGCTTTTATCATTGACTTAAGTCGTCTGTATCCAGATTTATTTTGATGAACATGCTCCATTAAAAAATCCACGGTAGTCATATTGTTTTGAATGTATCAACCATGACACATCACTATCAGTATCATTGCCCTCGTCATTGTCGTCCTTTCCTTTGCCATTATTTTATCATGTTTTGTGATGATGACGACGACGACGATTATTATTATTATTATTATTATTATTATTATTATTATTATTATTACAGGAACGAATAGTCCATCACATCCGAGCAGTCCCATCATGCACTCGGGAGGTGGAAGTAACAGTAACCTTAGCAACAACAGTATTGGCGGTATTTCGGCAGTCGGAATAAAGTCTTGTGCAGGATGTGGCGGCAGAATTATCGACAGATTTTTGCTTCATGCTGTAGACCGTTACTGGCATACAGGGTGTCTCAAATGTTCATGCTGTCAGACCAAACTGGCGGATTTTAGTTCGTGTTTCACCAGATCGGGGATGATTCTTTGTAAAAATGACTACCTCAGGTAATTTTAATTGGAATTTTTCCTTTGAACTCATCTCACCCAGTTTACTATTGGATTTTTGTCTCTCAATATTTTCTCTCCCCCAATCCCCACAACTCGTCATGCGTGTCTGTAACACGTATCTGACGATGTTGTTAATTTGGAAAATTATTCTAAATTTCGGATTTGATGACGAGGAAGCAGCATGTTGGCACTTCAAACATTTATGCAGTAGCGTTGTCTTCATCCAAATTTTTACACAAAAAAGGACATAGACCCATTTCACAAATTGTCTGATCATGGTAAACTCATTTCACAAATTGTCTGATGATGATAGACCCATTTCACAAATTGTGTGATCATGATAGACCCATTTCACAAGTTGTTTGATGAGGGTAAACCCATTTCTCAAGTTAATTGATTATGATTTCCATATGATGAAGTCATTTAACTCCCGAGATAGTTCTGGTTCTGTCCAACGATCGAGCTGAACTGGTAACATTTTTTGAGGCTGTCTGTTTGTCTTTCGCATTATGCGACGGCAAATCAGGGTCTATGTTGTTTGCATTTGAACCCAGTTTATACGTTAGTATATATGGTATTTCGTTCCGCCATTCTTCTCGTGTAGTTTCTTTCATCTTTTTGCGTGGTTGCGTTTTTCTCGGCAGTTTTCTTGCTTTTAGTCATGTTTTGTATGACATGTTGCTTCCCAGTCAGCAATTTTTAAGGGATCCGCTGTGGGTCAATGGGTATCGTGCAGACCTCGCGACAAAAAGGGTACGGGTTTGTATCCTTTGGCGGCTGTTGTGTGTCTCTGGGCACGACACTTTATTCGAATTGCCCCGGCACTTTATAACCTTTTATGTGTTGATGTGCCATAATGACCAAAGAAACAAACGCGAATTTTTAGAACAAGCTTTTCTTTAGATATGGTGAATATACTTATAACTACCGGAAGATAATATTAGCTGTGCTTACCGATGAAGTTAAGACTCGTAATCCAAGATTCGCGGGTTCGATACCCTCCCAGACCAACCAGGGTCGGCTGCCTCTATGTGTCCTTGGCAAATGCACTTAGCTCCCATTTCCTTGGCATAATGCAGACACTAGTGTGTTAAAAGTACCGCTAAAACGCACAAAAACGAAACAAAACCGATGAAGTTTCGGGCAGTTTGGAGCAAAAAGATTCAGGCTCAGCGTGGTTAGTGTTGTGCCATTCTTTGTAAAGAAGTAAACAGTCATGGCTTCTGTCAATCGGGTTGTATAAAAAGTTAGGTAGTAACTATTACAACAGGTGTGCTGAACCTTTGATGGACTGGCGACTCATGATAGAGAGGGTGTGGTGAGGTGGGGAGTCATCTAGTGTCAATCGCCTCCCGCGAAGGAAACTGATTTAGATTTGCCTTACTTGACATTTATTGGTTTCGTAAAACTTCAGTCATCATCTTAAGGTCAGCTTCAATTCATGAACACAAATGACTAAAGTAAGATATCCAGAGCCTGAAATCGGTTGACATCAAGCAGATATCCTGGTTTCTGATATCCTGGTTTCTGATATCCTGGTTTCTGAGCGTCATTCACTTTTCTGAAGCAAACGATAATGTAAGCCCTTTAAATTCCTTACCATAACAGAATATTACAGTACGAAAGTAAGTTTATAACAGAACCATAATTGAACCTTTTAAATTCCATGACACCGGTATGGAAAACGTAACTGGGCAGAAAGACGGGGCAATTTGGGGTTTTGAATGTTAGCAGATGGGTTTTGTGATTAGGCTAATGAAGGAAGCAATAGGGGAATATTTTGCAGGAGAAATTTAATGATCAATTCGGAGGGATTCCATTAACATTATAACAAGATCCTAATGACATTCTCGTTCTCAACAACTTAATGGTGATAATGAGCTATACCTTTTTACACTAACGAGCTCTAAACCGGACGGATTTCATCAATGGTTGTAACTGTTAGTTTCTCCCAACTTTTTCCCAGCTAAACAAGATGTAATATTTCGACGGCTTAATAGAAATATTGCCCATTAAAAAGCAAATATTGCTGATTTTTTCTTGCCTTGTTAACGAGATTTAGAAGAAAAATTTCTGTTAGGGACATTACGCTTGGCTGTTGAGATTTTAATGGACTGGCATCTTATTGTCTCAATCGCCTTCCGTAATGGGAACTGATTTATTCCTCTTCCTCGCCATTCACTTGTTCGGGAAATCTTTAACCAAAACCGTGTTTTCGGCCCCGATTTTCAGATAAGGTGTCCATTTGAAGTCACAAAATATTTAAGAGAAGAGAACCAGACTTTTATCAGAAAGATCTTACGTCAGCAGTTTGGTCTCTTTGAGCCTCGTACACTTGGCTAAACCAAACGATTCTTTAAAGATAATCAAATAAGACAATACAAGGTAGGATTCAAAAAAAAACAAAAAAAAAACAACAACAACAACAAAAACAACCAAACATCAGATTTGATGTTTTGGAACTCCCAAGATATATGGATGCTGGGATGCCCCACACCCACCCAGCTTCCTCCTAACTTAAAATAAAAAGAGGCATAGAGACAAGTAATTTAGAGTTTCGGATGTTTACTGATGAGTGTTGTGATTTGGCTAATGAAGGGGGTTATATTACGATACTTGAACAAGAGACTTAATGATCAAATCAGAGGGGTCCGATTAACTTTGTAACAAGGCCCTAATAACATTCCAGTTCTCAACAACTTAGGGGTGATTATAAACCATGCCATTTGCCACTAACGAGCTCTAAACCGACGGATTTCAGCAATGGCTGCAACTATTAGTTTGTCCAACGTTTTCTCAACTCGACAAGACGTAACAGTCCGATAGTTTAATAGAAATCTTGCCCATTAAAAAGCGAGTAGTGCTGATTTGCATGCCTGGTTGTTACTGAGATTTTGGAGAAATTTTCAATTAGGGGCATTTTGGTCTTCATTAGTGCTCAGGATAACACTGTACCTAATTTTCGTTTTTTCTTTGCCCACGTAATTGGCATATGTAATGGTGAGGATTTCTTCTGCACGAAATGACCGCCTAATTGGGTGTAAATAGCATTGAATGCATAGCGTATCGTGCCGTAAATAACCTAGTTAAGGCCCATCGGGAAAGTGGCGTAAATTTCACGTGACATGTATCTACTTCGTTTTTCAAAATCTCCTCATTCTTGCTGTCTTTGAAATTTGTCTTCATCATCATCATCATCATCATCATCATCATCATCATCATCATCATCATCATCATCACCACCATCCTCGTCGTCACTTCGTATTCTTCCATTTGATTCTAGTGAGAACACTTTGAGGCAAGTCATTTTAATGTGTTTATAAAATACTAAAATTCAAAATTTGTTGCATTATTAGAGAATAACTGAGATATTGTTCCAGAAGGACGGCAGAATGGCTTTCATGTGCTCTCAGAATGTTTCCATTTCAGTAAACATGTAAAAGAATTTTTTAGCTGCCCTTTTTATACAGTTGTGAATTTTTTTTATTTTTTTATTTTTTTTTTAGCTCAACTGGTGATAGACCAGAATAGCTTATGGTCTGGTCTTTTGTCCGTCGTTCGTCCATTGTCTGTGCTCCGTCCGTCCGTTAGCAAAATTTTGTTATTGCTACTCGTTCTAAACTACTCGAAAGATTGCCATGAAACTTTACCCACACATTCATCCCATGGTCTAGTTGGTCCTAAATGAAAATGGTGCTGCTCTGGCATCCAATATCGCCGCCAGAGCGGCCATTTTAAAAATCTTGTTATCGCTACTCCTCCTGAATGGATAGTCGTATCAACATCGGGTTTTCTTTTAAAGACTTCTTCTGATGTTTGGTCGTAAATGAAAATGGGACCGATCTGACGTCCAATATGGCCTCCACGACAGCCATATTGAAAATCTTGTTTTTGTTACATCTCCTACATGGATGGTCATATCAATATAGGGTTTTGACTAAAAGACATCTTATGATGTCTAGTTCGTCCTAAATGAAAATTGTGGCGATATGACATCCAATATGGCTGTCATGACAGCCATCTTAAAACTCTTGTTATCATTGCTATTCCTACATGGATGGTCATATCAACATCGGGTTTTCACCTCAAAAGCATTAATACACTTTTTTTTATTATCTTCTCATTATAGTCTCATTATAATGAAAGTTGCCATCGATTTTAATTACCTGTTGACAATACCATTGATTATTCACATCCTTATATCACATGATTTTTCTATGGCTTTCTTTTTTTTTTATTTAGGGAGGGGTGGGGGCGGGGGCTTGCTTTTGTCTGTTGCTTTTGATGTAATGCATCTCTCGGAAGTCGGTATTTTCATCGATATACCGGTATCGTTATGAGGCACAATTGTAAGACATTGTTTTTCCTCACAAGAAGCTTTGGAGAACAGATTTCTCAACATTCAGATTCTTCCCAAATAATCTACGTCCATAGTTGGTATCATTCAGTTTAGTACATTAAAAATAACTATTTGCATTGAAAACCTTGAAAAAAGGATGCACGAACCCAATTGTGTTGTAGACGTAGAAACACAGATCCCATCTTTTTCGCTTTCAACTGTCCAAACTGGTATTCCAACATTTCATTAAAAAACATTTTAGGCAGAGCAGACACAGTCTGGTCCGATGTGGTGCAATTTTCGGAGGAATATACTGCGTTTCGATGCAGGGTAGTGCGGCAAGGATTGAAGACAATGATAGGAGCCGATGTTGCCCAGTGGTTGGCGTGCCAGACCCGCGACCAGAAGGGTGCGGATTTGAATCCTGCCATTGGATCAGGCTGGGTCGGCTGTCGTGCTGTGTTCTAAGGCAAGGCACTTTACCGCATTTGTTTCGGAAACGACCATGTGGTGATTTGCCGTAAAACACAAAACCAAAGAAAGAAACCAAACAAGGCATGAGTCGTGTGCCCCACGCATATCATGTCGCTGTATGAACAAAACCGCCGTATGTATATTCTTCCCTCCACCTCCTTTTTTGTTGCGATGATTAGATATAAATACTGTGACCTTTATGTATCTTCATGTATTTCCCGATGTTGACATCACCTATCGTTCTCAGGGCAGTGACTGATTACAGCACTTTCGCTGGGCCGCATATTTCTATTAATGATTGATCAAGGCGAGCCGAGCTTCGTTATATACGTTTATCAAATGATGTTGCAGTAGCACACGCCTGGACATCATAAAACGTTTTACCATCAGTACAAGCTTGACTTTTGTGTCAATCAACCATAAAACGTCACTATTTTGTAAAGGTAACTTACAATTGGCTGAGAGTTCAGAGCAGAAACTCAGTCTAAAACGCAGTCTGATAGTTTTATGATCTCCAGACATAGACTTATTAACGCGAAAAAAGTCGGTTTTAAATAGCTACCCTATAAACGAGATGTCATACAGCCTTCTTCCCCCAGATTCTAACTTTTCAATCAGAAGTAGGGAATTAATATTATTAGATAAATTCTTGTGTTAAAACATGTCAAATCGCGAAATAAAGTGATTCTCTTTGATGATAGATAGCTCTCAATTCAGCAATTATATTTCATTGACATCTGCGTCACACTTGTAGTGGTCATGATACGACAGAAAAAAAAGAAGAAAAAAAAAAGCCGCTATATTTGTAGAAAGAACCAATCGTGCATCGCGAAGGAAATGATGCTACTAACCGGTCCTAACAATCCAGAAAGGTATTTTCAGATTTAAATTTTTCAGATTTAAATTTAGAATAGCAGTTGTTAGAATAACATCGGTATCTAACCAATTGGAATACAGATAGTTGTGTAGTTATCAGTCTATTATAATGGCTTGTCACATTTTGGATGGATACCAGCCAGCTTTTGTAACATCTGTTGGCCTGTACATGGAGTCTCAATCGTTACGGTCAGAATATGGTTTAAAGGACTTTTATTTCAGCTTGGAGGCACATTTGATGTGGTCTTTCGTACACTCATGCCTTCGTGAACACGTAATATCAAATCTTGCCGTAAGGAACATCTTGAATTAGACTTAGGAATGCCACTGATTAACCAACCATGCACTATCGCTCTTGATTAGATATACCTTAGGTAGATGTACGCATGCAATAGGCAGTTTAATCTAGCAGCCTTACTCGGTCAGTCAGGCAATACACCTTTTACCAAAGTACTCGTAATTTAAGCACTTTATTGGTACACTTTTAGACTGCTATTTGGCTGATGCATTGGAAAAAGCAATAGATCAACTCCTTTGGGAAATCACGTTCTAAAGCTTTAGTAGGAACTGAACTCTCTTGAAAAGTATTTGATGTAATTTTTGGGTCATCTGGTTATTCTGAGTCATGCTTCATTCGGCCGATGCTAAAACTCAACCCTTTTCTTCAGAGCTTCATGTAGCTCAGTACTCGAAATATGGCTTATAGTTTCAATTAAAGACTATACGACTCTGTTTGTACCATAGTGGAAACAACACGTTTCAGACTGCGGTATTCAAGTACTGATACATGTATTTTAATTGCAAATATTAGCTTTTATCACTAATAGTTGTAAGCAATACAGAAGTGAAACCCAGAGTTGTCACTCCCACAACAAATCGCTCTTTCGTAAAGAAAAGTATCAAAAATGCAAATTATAGCAACATCTCAAGCGTGAAATAGCCCCTGGAATATAAAACAGTGGATTAATGTGTTCACATTTTGTGCATTCGCAGGATGCCGGTTGATTTACTCGTGTAACCACGATCGTAATATCTCCGATCTTTCCCATCCACCGATGTGAACAATATGGCGTCTTATTGAGGGCGCAGTAAAGCTGCTGTAGTATGATTGAAAGAGTTCAGATATGTCAGTAACTGTACTGTGTTCTCCGTATGGCCCGAGATGTTGTAATTATGGACAGTGATGCATTACGTCACATCTGAATTGACCTATCAATAACAGTCACTCAGTTGCTCTATCGGTGATCCCAGTGGATCACTGATCAGATAAGAGTGCGAGCCGTTTGACAGTCATTTCACAATTTCCTCTCTACCACTTGTTTGTTCGAGATTTCGCTGACTGAACTATGACACCTGGACAGTTTTGCGTATATAATATGTACACCTTCATCTTGCTGTAACTTTTCATTTTTTTCCCCCAAAGTTTAGTGAAATTTTCAGCAGATACGGAACAGAGATATTGCTGTGTTTTTGCACAAGATCTTCAAATTTAAAGATTTTGAGATGCTAATGCTTAGGCAGACTATGTTCGAATGGTCAGTTTTAAAATACCATCTATCTACGTTGCTTGGTCAGTTTTAAAATACCATCTCTCTCTATGTTGCCTGGTCAGTTTTAAAATACCATCTCTCTACGTTGCCTGGTTAGTTTTAAAATATCATCTATCTGCGTTGCCTGGTCAGTTTTAAAATACCATCCATCTACATTGCCTGGTCAGTTTTAAAATACCATCCATTTAGTTGCCTGGTCAGTTTTAAAATACCATCAATCTGCGTTGCCTGGTTAGTTTTAAAATACCATCTATCTGCGTTGCCTGGTCAGTTTTAAAATATCATCTATCTGCGTTGCCTGGTTAGTTTTAAAATACCATCTCTCTACGTTGCTTGGTCAGTTTTAAAATACCATCAATCTACGTTGCCTGGTCAGTTTTAAAAGACCATCTATCTACGTTGCCTGGTCAGTTTTGAAACACCATCTGTCTACGTTGCCTGGTCAGTTTTAAAATACCATCCATCTACGTTGCCAGGTCAGTTTTAAAATACCATCCATCTACGTTGCCTGGTTAGTTTTAAAATACCATCCATCTACGTTGCCTGGTCAGTTTTAAAATACCATCTATCTACGTTGCCTGGTCAGTTTTAAAATACCATCTATCTACGTTGCCTGGTCAGTTTTAAAATACCATCTATCTACGTTGCCGGGTCAGTTTTAAAATACCATCTATCTACGTTGCCTGGTTAGTTTTAAAATACCATCTCTCTACGTTGCCTGGTCAGTTTTAAAATACCATTTCTCTACGTTGTCTGGTCAGTTTTAAAAGACCATCTATCTACGTTGCCTGGTCAGTTTTAAAAGACCATCTATCTACATTGCCTGGTCAGTTTTAAAATACCATCTATCTACGTTGCCTGGTCAGTTTTAAAATACCATCTATCTACATTGCCTGGTCAGTTTTAAAATACCATCTCTCTACGTTGCCTGATTAGTTTTAAAATACCATCTATCTACGTTGCCTGGTCAGTTTTAAAATACCATCTATCTACATTGCCTGGCCAGTTTTAAAATACCATCTATCTACGTTGCCTGGTTAGTTTTAAAATACCATCTATCTACGTTGCCTGGTCAGTTTTAAAAGACCATCTATCTACATTGCCTGGTCAGTTTTAAAATACCATCTATCTACGTTGCCTGGTCAGTTTTGAAACACCATCTGTCTACGTTGCCAGGTCAGTTTTAAAATACCATCCATCTACGTTGCCGGGTCAGTTTTAAAATACCATCCATCTACGTTGCCTGGTTAGTTTTAAAATACCATCCATCTACGTTGCCTGGTCAGTTTTAAAATACCATCTATCTACGTTGCCTGGTCAGTTTTAAAATACCATCTATCTACGTTGCCTGGTCAGTTTTAAAATACCATCTATCTACGTTGCCGGGTCAGTTTTAAAATACCATCTATCTACGTTGCCTGGTTAGTTTTAAAATACCATCTCTCTACGTTGCCTGGTCAGTTTTAAAATACCATTTCTCTACGTTGTCTGGTCAGTTTTAAAAGACCATCTATCTACGTTGCCTGGTCAGTTTTAAAAAACCATCTATCTACATTGCCTGGTCAGTTTTAAAATACCATCTATCTACGTTGCCTGGTCAGTTTTAAAATACCATCTATCTACATTGCCTGGTCAGTTTTAAAATACCATCTATCTACGTTGCCTGATTAGTTTTAAAATACCATCTATCTACGTTGCCTGGTCAGTTTTAAAAGACCATCTATCTACATTGCCTGGCCAGTTTTAAAATACCATCTATCTACGTTGCCTGGTTAGTTTTAAAATACCATCTATCTACGTTGCCTGGTCAGTTTTAAAAGACCATCTATCTACATTGCCTGGTCAGTTTTAAAATACCATCTATCTACGTTGCCTGGTCAGTTTTGAAACACCATCTGTCTACGTTGCCTGGTCAGTTTTAAAATACCATCCATCTACGTTGCCTGATTAGTTTTAAAATACCATCCATCTACGTTGCCTGATTAGTTTTAAAATACCATCCATCTACGTTGCCTGGTCAGTTTTAAAATACCATCTATCTACGTTGCCTGGTTAGTTTTAAAATACCATCTCTCTACGTTGCCTGGTCAGTTTTAAAATACCATTTCTCTACGTTGTCTGGTCAGTTTTAAAAGACCATCTATCTACGTTGCCTGGTCAGTTTTAAAAGACCATCTATCAACATTGCCTGGTCAGTTTTAAAATACCATCTATCTACGTTGCCGGGTCAGTTTTAAAATACCATCTATCTACATTGCCTGGTCAGTTTTAAAATACCATCTATCTACGTTGCCTGATTAGTTTTAAAATACCATCTATCTACGTTGCCTGGTCAGTTTTAAAATACCATCTATCTACATTGCCTGGCCAGTTTTAAAATACCATCTATCTACGTTGCCTGGTTAGTTTTAAAATACCATCTATCTACGTTGCCTGGTCAGTTTTAAAAGACCATCTATCTACATTGCCTGGTCAGTTTTAAAATACCATCTATCGACGTTGCCTGGTTAGTTTTAAAATACCATCTCTCTACGTTGCCTGGTCAGTTTTAAAAGACCATCTATCTACATTGCCTGGTCAGTTTTAAAATACCATCTATCTACGTTGCCATCTTTAAAGAGGTTGTACATATATTTATAGTTTTGGTTCAACCTAATACAGTGTGTTGCGAGGTACAATATTTTTTTTTATATTCTCTTTCAATAGACACGGTTCATATACATGGCACATACAAAAAAGTTAAATTTGTAAAGTATAAATTTTCATTTAAAAAAAAGAGATTTAAGTCTTTCATTTTTGTCGTGCCGGTCTCTGCAGAAGCTCGACATAGCGACCACTCTCGTCAGTGTGCGTGTCCGTCGTCCGTCCACGTCCTTTATTAAGATAAATGTTATGGTTTATTAGATGAAACGCAATGTTGAAGTTCTTTTACTTTATATCTAAATAAAAGTCGGGCTGGACAACAACCAAATATCTTATGTATACATTGTACATAATATTATATATTTTGATAATACAGAAACCTGAAGACAAAATGCACTACCAACTTGTATTTTCGTATCTAGCATAGGATATAATAGAATGGAGCACGCTTTGGTGTATTAAATATCCATGCCCAATATTTTCAAAGTTACGTATCCAAACCTCTTCTACTCGAGTATATAGCATATTACTGAGGTGAGTCCGTGATTAATCAATAATACAATATCACTCCTGATTAGACATACCCACGATAGATGTATGCAAGAGACAATTTAATCAAGCTACCCGAACCACCTTGTCAGGCAACACACCCTTTGCCGAAGTATTGCTGTCTTAGTTCGGCAATGTTGAACTTTAATATGTTTGGAGACCGAAAGAGCAACAATTATTTCCTATGGGAAATCAAGTTTCGATTCACGATTAGAATTTTTTTTGTAAATAAATATTTAAATCTGTTCCAATTCAGATGGTTTGTAATAATGCAATTACGATCAATTCTCTTTCCTGTTCGAGACAATTTCAACTTCTCCTATAGTAAGCATTGCTAATACTATGTATACAAAATATGCCATAATTTGAAGCATTACTAACTGACTTTAAATTAGGGTCTATATTGAACGGGTGTTTCCAAAATGTATGTATTTGCGTGAGAGTGGTATAAATGTTATAAATATACTCTGTAGTACATAGTCTTGTACCTACAGATGATATAGTGGAGCAGGGCACCAGGATGAGTTGTAACATCCAACAGCACCCCTTGAACAAGGCAATTTACTTTAGTTGCCTAGATACTAAGTTAAGTAACCTACTTGTGTTACGATGCCGTAAAACACCAAACCAAACCAAACCAAACCAACAGAACCCATCTTCCCTCGTGTAAAATCACTCACGTGACAATATTTTACCAGAGGTTTATATTCTGAATTTGTTACAAACATGAGGTCGATAAACTGTGGTCTCTCCTCTGGCAGTTATGAATTAACTCTTGCCACTAGGGGGCGTGCTCTGCTTTTCATCCTCACTACGTGACGTCTTCGTAATTCAATGGTTGTCATGGTCAAAATAAATTAATCTTTGTTCTTTGAACAGTGTCACTCCAATTCTAAGACGTATTGAATTTATTTAGTGTTATTTAAATGGTTTTATCTCCACACGATATGGAGAAATCACATTTAATGGGACCATGGATCGAAATAGATAAGATTAGGCGAGGTGCCCTCCTGTTTTGTTTATGAGAATCCATCAGATAATAGAAAAGCGCTGGATAATATTAAATTAATCTCTGAAACCATCACCTCTGGTTTCTGTCTTAGAAACATTTCTCATGAAATAAGGACAAGGCCGCTTTTTATATGCTTTGGTTTCTAAAGAGGCCGGCTTTCAAAAACTCCAACATGAAGTTTTAAGAAGACTAAATATTTTATATATTTTGCATAAATCAGCTCAGAATTTCTTGAAAATACTCAGAAAGGGATATTGCTGATACAATTTAAACTTACAGAAAGTGTTTAGAAAGACACTTTGTACACATTTTTAAGTTGATAGGGGTTTTCCAGAATTTAAATCAATATTTACCCAAGAGCGCAAGGGACTTTTTGTTGTTGTTGCTATCAAGAATTATCATTTAAAGATAAAACACAGAGGTACTCGGACTGACCTTTGCACGAAGAATATTCCTTTTAAATAAAACCACTTACGTACTTAAAACTCGGAAAATTCTACCATGGTGAACCCTCGCGTTCGTATTAGCTTAGTCTCTAGAGTCTGAGTGATACAATTTTTGACAGAAGCCTCGAGGTCGCAACCCAAGGACGATATTATTTTTTCTATTTCATTGCCTTATTATCCCCTCAAAATCAAGATTAGTGCTTTTACCTTTTAATACACAGACAAATCACATAGTTTTTAGTATATTGTTTTTTTAGCTTTACTTGTCATATACCAGAAGATCTTATATGATGGTCTGTTGTCCGTCGTTCGTTCGACCGTCCGTCCGTTAGCACAAATTTGTTATCGCTACTCCTCTTAAACTACTTGGAGGATAGCCATGAAACTTTACACACACATTCATCCCATGGTCTAGTTGGTCTTGAACGAAAATGGTGCTGCTCAGACATCCAATGTGGCCGCTACAGGGGTCATCTTGAAAATCGTGTTATCGTAACTTCACCTGAACAGATAATCAGAGTGACATGGGTTTTTCACCATAAGACATCTTATGATGATGTCTAGTTTGGTCCTAGATGAAAATGGTGCCAATCTGACGTACGATATGGCCACCACATCGGCCATCTTTAAAATCTTGTTATCGCTACTCCTCCTGAATGGAAAGTCGTATTGACATGGGGTTTTCACCGGAAGACTTCTTATGATGTCTAGTTGATCCAGAATGAAAATGGTGTAGATCTGATATCCAATATGGCAACAACAGCGGCCATCTTGACAATATTTTTATCACTGCTCCTCCGGAATGGATGATCGTATCAACATGGATTTTTTTCCTAAACAACTTCTTATGATGTTTAGTTGGTCCTAATAGTGCCATTCAGACATTCAATATGCCGGCCGCATTTGGCCATCTTGAAAAGCTTGTTATCACCGTTTCTCATGAATGAATGGTCATGTCAGCATTGGGTTTTCACTCAAAGACTTCGTATGATGTCCAGTTGCTCGTAAATGAACTTTTTTTTAAATCGCTACTCCTCCTTAATGGAAAGTCATATCAACATGAGGTTTTCACGAAAAGACTTCTTATGATATCTAGTTGATCCTAAATGACAATGGAGCCGATCTGACGTCCAATATGGCCGCCACAGTGGTTATCTTGATAATCTTGTTATCGCAACTTCTCCTGAATGAAATGTAATATTGCTATGGGGTTTTCACCAAAAGACTTATTATGATGTATAGTTGGTCCTAAATGGAAATTGTGCCGATTTGATGACCGACATGGCTGCCACAGTGGCTATCTTGAAAATCTTGTTCTTGCTATTCCTCCTGAATGAAAAGTAATATTGGCATGGGGTATTTACCAGACGACTTCTTATGATTTATAGTTGGTCCAACATCAAAATGTTGTCGATCTGATATCCAATATGGCCACATCAGCGGCCATCTTGAAAATATTGTTATCACTCTTCCTCCTGAATGGATGGTCATATCATCATGGGTTTTTTTACTTAGCAACTTTTTATGATGTCTAGTTGGTCCTAATGGTGCCATTCAGAGCTTTAATATGCCTGCCACAGTAGCCATCTTGAAAATCTTGTTATCACTATTTCTCCTGAATGAATGGTCATATCAGCATTGGGTTTTCACTGAAAGACTTCTTATGATGTCGAGTTGGTCGTAAATGAAAATGGTGCCAGTCCGAAATTTAATATGACTGCCACAATGGCCATCTTGAAAATCTTGTTATCACTACTTCTCCTAGATGGCAGGTCTTATCGATATTGTGCTTTCACCAAAAGACTTCTTGTGATGTCTACTTGGTACTAAATAGAAATGGTACCAATCTGATATCGAATATGGCCACCATGGCATCCATCTTGAAAATCTTGTTATCGTTGCTCCTACAAAACGGAAGGTCATATCAACATGGGGTTTCCACCAGGAGACTTCTAATGATGCCTTGTTGGTCCTGAATGAAAATGGTGACAAGTTGACATCCAGTATGTCCACCACAGCAGCTAATTTGAAAATCTTGTTATCGCTGAAGAATATCACAGATGGTTTCAACACTTCATAGTTAAAAGGAGCAAATGGTCTTATCTTGAATTCATGGAAATTATTTTCAGCCAGTAGAGCGTCAGTCCCTATGAGCTACTCTTGTTATTATGTCCAGTTAGCCCTGAATGAAAATGGTGCCAATCTGATGTCCAAAATGGCAGCCACAGCGGCCATCTTGAAAATCTTGTTATCGCTACTTCTCCTGAATGGATGGTCATATCATCAACATGGGATTTTCAATAAAAGACTTCTTATGATGTCTAGTTGGTACTAAATGGAAATGGTGCCGATCTGACGTTCAATATGGCCACCGCAGTTGACATCTTGAAATTTGTTTTATCGCTACTCCTCCTGAACGGAACGTTAGATTGACATGGGGTTTTCACCATAAGACTTCTTACAATTTCTAAATGGTGCTTAATGAAAATGGTACCGCTTACACATCCAATATGGCCATCACAGCGCCCATTTTAAAATTTAGTTATCATCGTTTCTCAAGAAGGAATGATCATATCAGCATGGGGTTGTCACTGAAAGATTTCTTATGAAGTCTAGCTGGTTGTCAATATAAATGGTGCTGATCTGACTTCCAATATGGTCGCCACAAGGGCCATCTTGATATTTTGTTATCGCTACTTCTCCAAGATGATTGGTTATATTGACATTGTGCTTTGACCAAAAGACTTACTATGATGTCTAGTTGTTCCTAAATGAAAATGGTGCCAATTTGGTGTCCAATATGACCACTATGGCAGCCATCTTGAAAGTATTGTTATTGTTGCTCCTCCAAAACAGAAGGACATATCAACATGGGTTTTTCATCAGAAGACTTCTTATGATGTCTTGTTGGTCCTAAATGAAAATGGTGCTAATCTGATATCCAATATATCCACCACAGCAGCTAATTTGAAAATCTTGTTATCGCTGAAGAATATCAGAGATGGTTTCAGCACGCTTCAGTTAAAGGGAAGATATTGTCTTATCTTTAATTCCTAAAAAATTTCTTTCGGTCAGCAGAGCGTTAGTCCCTTCGAGGGACTCTTGTTTATAGTGAAAAGGATGTAGAGAAAAAGATTGCGATATAACAAAAAAATCTTTCTTCTCCGTCTGGTAAGAAAATACGTGTTGCCTTACAACAGGTTCAGATGATCCCGAAGCACGTACATGTAAGCTTATGTGAACATTCAGGCAAAGAGCTCTATTGAGGTCGTTTTCTTATAGATGTGCTCTTTGTGCTTTTTCAAATTGTTTCTTTTTTCCTTTATTATCACGCTTTCTGTAGGAGAAATTATATTTTCTGTGCAGTTGCATGAATGTTATGAGGTATGAACATACACGAACAGAGAGAGCGAGAGCGAGGGGATAGGGTTACAAGAATTCCAAATCCTATTGTCATTTTAGTGATCGATACTCTGGTGTAATTGATTAAAAAAAATCAATTGTTGAGCAACATAGACATTGATCATGTGATTCCAGATCTTTATATTGTTCCAGCGCACTCAGATTTTGAATTGCCTATCGACGAGTTTAATAATGCATCTTAAAAAGTTTCATTTGGAACACTATGTTGGATTGCTGGAACCTCAGAGAATGTTGAAGGGATTTTGTTCGTAATAGACAAAGTCATATTTGGGAAGGCAGTGTTGAACTCTTTTTATTTGTGAGAAATAAATTGAAACAGTTGTACGAGATGACACTTAAACAGTTCGGTTGATACTAATTCTTAAAAGACATAATTTCGATTTTTGTGAAGGAAAACATAAATTGCTCTGTTCGATCCGCAAATAGTTTAATTTTATAGTTTGTTAACCGAGGAAATGATTGAATCAAATAAACAAGTTTCTGTCGTATTGGTTTTCTTGAAAAGTATTACTCGTCTGATAATCACTTCATGTATGTAGACAGTGCGGTCGTGAAATACTTAACAGATTCGTTAAATTTTGAAAAACACTGTAAATCAATGGGGAATTCTAGGTTTAGTTTACAAAATATACATCAATAGTTGCACAGTTTTTAAAAAATCTCGAAAAGAATGGAACGAAATCAAGAACTTTGTTCGCAAAAATCTAGAATGTGCTGATGAAAAACATGTATCCCACCACGCTGCTTGAAAATCTGACCTAAACGCAAAACTTAACCGGACGGACGCACGGACGGAAAAGGGTATCGCTATATGTCCCTTCCACAATAGTAGTTGGGCAGAAGAACAGGCGGGTTCATATCAACAAAACCACCAATTCGGATGCTGTAAATATTAACTGATCAAATTTAATTGTCCTTAAAAATCAACAAAGTACAAGTATGTATGACTTGGCAAAAGCTCATAGACTTGAATTACTTAACTTAGATTTGAGACATATGTCGGCCATTCGGCCATGCACGTCTATGGACTTCAGTTAAAGTTGTTCAACACTTTATTAGAGGTACCCGGTATGCTGCTGGTTACTTCGAAATCAAGCAATGGGATTGCCCTGACTATGGCTAATTGTCTCCCAGAAGCAAAGATTTGTTCAACAATGAAACGATAATACGGAAGATCGTCTGCTTACTATTTGCAGAACTTGGCATATTAATGGTCTCCAAATTTGTCCTTAACGAGATGTTGCTAATAAATGACTCCTGTGGAATCCTTTGTTCATAACTCTCTAGGCATCTATAAAGATGTACACATGAGCCCTCTCTTCCAAGTATCCCTAATGAAGGCACTTTTGAAGCGTCCTCTGATTATCCAAGTTATAGATGATCCTCGTTAGAGGGCTAGTGCTGGTAATTGACACACTATAAAGAGTGAGGTAGGACAAATTCGTTAGGTAATTGCCCAGTGCTCGCTAATGGTAGACGAAATATAAAGCCTTATTTCCCAAAAGGTCAACGAGGACATCGTTAAAGCTGTGGTTATATTCCCAAAGACCTCATTAAATTAGCTCATCACTATATAAATGATTCCCTTGTATAAATCAAGAAATTATTTTAATGCAGAAGGAAAATGCAGTCCCAAGTTAAGTAATTTTGGCTATTATAGAGAATGACAGTTGCACTCACTCATGGTGATGTGGTTCATACAAACACAAAGTAGCACACATACGTATACATTTATGTAAGTCCTATGTATGTTATGCATGTATATATGTATGTATGTGCATACCTGGACAGCACTCACGTACGTATGTATTAGCTGACAGACTGTCATGATATACTTCGTTGATGAGATTCACATGTATGTATGTATGTATGTATGTATGTATGTATGTATGTATGTATGTATGTATGTATGTATTCTCCATACAAACGAAGAATTAGACTTCTATTTCAAATGCTTAACATTATCTGCACACTGTATACTCAAGAATAGAATGTTAATTTGCAGAACAGAATTTCCAGATCTTAAAATTAATCACGCAGGTACGTGCTTTGAGAACACGCTGACATGTGGGTGCGATTAAATGCTTAATTTTTCTTGTAATAACACGAGACATAGTTCCGAATAATTTGTTCATTTTCTTGTGCATTTGCCGTGAAATAGACCTTCTCTAAAGTAATTGGAAATATCCAATTAGCCAAAGGCTCCTTCTTATTTTCGCAGAATCGGCCTCATACCTATCTTCAGTAACTTAAGCTACATTTTCATTAGTGAATGCCACGTTCACATTTGATGATGTTATCATCCATTATAAAGGACCGAAATAAGAGACCTCCTTAAACCAGCTATTCAATGACCGAAACATTTTTTTTAAGTTCATTATTTTAAAGATGTTGTTTTCACTAACATAATCTATTTACGTAGCAAGAACTGTTTGATACTAAGGCCAAAAAAAAAAAAAAAGATTGTGTTTCCGACCGCCCCTGTTTCTTATTGCCGACCCTAGCACTTTTTCCCCAAATGGTAACAAAAAAAACCAAAAAAAAAAATCCGAAATTTATTTGTGCATCCAACTGAGCCAGTTTTTCCCAGTACTTTGAAGCGCTTGAAATATTATTGATTTATATATAATGTTTTTTTTTTTTTTGGCCTAATTTCAAAAACGCTTAATGTGCCTGAAAAAACGTTGGATTATGCCTCTTGTACAAAAATACTATGGACATATCCAGTATTCCTCTCTCCGCCTTTCAGTGTTTATGTATCAGTGCGGCAGTCTGTTTTTCTTTTTCTGTTATTGTATATAAGTCGCCCTCATTTTCTTTTTATAAAATACCCCTCAGGATGTAATCTATTTTATGCAACGGTTGTACCCCTCAGGATGTAATTTATTTTATGCAACGGTTGTACCCCTCAGGATGTAATTTATGCAACGGTTGTACCCCTCAGAATGTAACTTATTTTATGCAACGGTTGTACCTCTCAGGATGTAACTTATTTTATGCAACGGTTGTACCCCTCAGAATATAACTTGTTTTATGCAACGGTTGTACCTCTCAGGATGTAACTTGTTTTATGCAACGGTTGTACCCCTCAGGATGTAACTTGTTTTATGCAACGGTTGTACCCCTCAGAATGTAACTTGTTTTATGCAACGGTTGTACCTCTCAGGATGTAACTTATTTTATGCAACGGTTGTACCCCTCAGGATGTAACTTATTTTATGCAACGGTTGTACCCCTCAGGATGTAACTTATTTTATGCAACGGTTGTACCCCTCAGGATGTAACTTATTTTATGCAACGGTTGTACCCCTCAGGATGTAACTTATTTTATGCAACGGTTGTACCCCTCAGGATGTAACTTATTTTATGCAACGGTTGTACCCCTCAGGATGTAACTTGTTTTATTGAACGGTTGTACCCCTCAGGATGTAATTTATTTTATGCAACGGTTGTACCTCTCAGGATGTAATTTATGCAACGGTTGTACCCCTCAGGATGTAACTTGTTTTATTGAACGGTTGTACCCCTCAGGATGTAATTTATTTTATGCAACGGTTGTACCTCTCAGGATGTAACTTATTGTATGCAACGGTTGTACCCCTCAGAATGTAACTTGTTTTATTGAACGGTTGTACCCCTCACGATGTAATTTATTTTATGCAACGGTTGTACCCCTCAGGATGTAACTTATTTTATGCAACGGGTATGTAAAAAACTTCTCTCTCGAGTAAAAAGTCGAAAGGTTATGACCCCTATCATAGGTTATTGATTCGAATGAAAATATATATTTTTTTACTTTATGTGTAATATTTTTTGCATGTCCAGTATTTTTTAGCATCAGTCATGCACACTGCGTTTAAGTCATTAAATACCAAAGTGTGAAAAAGAAACAACACTTTCATAAGCTTTCTGGGAAACAATCTTGGATTGGTATTTCGTGTAATTATGGCACACAAAAAACGTGTTTGTTTATACTTTACTACAGTCACCACTGTGCTGCCTTTAACGATAAGTATACAATATAAACACTGATTATATCGGAGAAACGATGGGAAATTCAACACCGGGTTTCATAAACTAAGCCATTTAATCAATTACACGAAAAACTAATCTAACTTGAGTTAATTAATTTTCAGAACGATAAGTACACCAGCTGTGGGTGCCGTGTTCGAGATGATATTACCTTCCGTTCATGAAAGAGCTGCAAATAAATTTGCTCTTATCGCAGAATTTATGAGGTGGTTTATGCAAGTCCAATGTAGCACCAATTGGTGATAATGTTGATATCACAGATGCTACAGTTACAGGGAAGTCATTTCAGTAAATCATCTAATTAACTAACTATCGATGTTTCAGAATTTAATTATATAATTTCATTACATGTATAACTGAACCTATGGACATCATTGGCAGTCCAACTTGTGTATACCAGCTATTCACGGCACAATCTACAAGTGACCTCATTGGCAGTCCAACTTGTGTATACCAGCTATTCACGGCACAATCTACAAGTGACCTCATTGGCAGTCCAACTTGTGTATACCAGCTATTCACGGCACAATCTACAAGTGACCTCATTGGCAGTCCAACTTGTGTATACCAGCTATTCACGGCACAATCTACAAGTGACCTCATTGGCAGTCCAACTTGTGTATACCAGCTATTCACGGCACAATCTACAAGTGACCTCATTGGCAGTCCAACTTGTGTATACCAGCTATTCACGGCACAATCTACAAGTGACCTCATTGGCAGTCCAATTTGTGTATACCAGCCATTCACAGCACAATCTACAAGTGACCTCATTGGCAGTCCAACTTGTGTATACCAGCTATTCACGGCACAATCTACAAGTGACCTCATTGGCAGTCCAACTTGTGTATACCAGCTATTCACGGCACAATCTACAAGTGACCTCATTGGCAGTCCAACTTGTGTATACCAGCTATTCACGGCACAATCTACAAGTGACCTCATTGGCAGTCCAATTTGTGTATACCAGCCATTCACAGCACAATCTACAAGTGACCTCATTGGCAGTCCAACTTGTGTATACCAGCTATTCACGGCACAATCTACAAGTGACCTCATTGGCAGTCCAACTTGTGTATACCAGCTATTCACGGCACAATCTACAAGTGACCTCATTGGCAGTCCAACTTGTGTATACCAGCTATTCACGGCACAATCTACAAGTGACCTCATTGGCAGTCCAACTTGTGTATAACAGCCATTCACGGCACAATCTACAAGTGACCTCATTGGCAGTCCAACTTGTGTATACCAGCTATTCACGGCACAATCTACAAGTGACCTCATTGGCAGTCCAATTTGTGTATACCAGCCATTCACAGCACAATCTACAAGTGACCTCATTGGCAGTCCAACTTGTGTATACCAGCTATTCACGGCACAATCTACAAGTGACCTCATTGGCAGTCCAATTTGTGTATACCAGCTATTCACGGCACAATCTACAAGTGACCTCATTGGCAGTCCAATTTGTGTATACCAGCTATTCACAGAACAATCTACAAGTGACCTCATTGGCAGTCCAACTTGTGTATACCAGCTATTCACGGCACAATCTACAAGTGACCTCATTGGCAGTCCAACTTGTGTATACCAGCTATTCACGGCACAATCTACAAGTGACCTCATTGGCAGTCCAATTTGTGTATACCAGCCATTCACAGCACAATCTACAAGTGACCTCATTGGCAGTCCAACTTGTGTATACCAGCTATTCACGGCACAATCTACAAGTGACCTCATTGGCAGTCCAACTTGTGTATACCAGCTATTCACGGCACAATCTACAAGTGACCTCATTGGCAGTCCAATTTGTGTATACCAGCTATTCACAGAACAATCTACAAGTGACCTCATTGGCAGTCCAACTTGTGTATTCCAGCCATTCACGGCACAATCTACAAGTGACCTCATTAGCAGTCTAACTTGTGTATAACAGCCATTCACGGCACAATCTACAAGTGACCTCATTGGCAGTCTAACTTGTGTATACCAGCCATTCGCGGCACAGTCTACAAGTGACCTCATTGGCTGCCCAACTTGCGTATAACAGCCATTCACGGCACAATCTACAAGTGACCTCACTGGCAGTCTAACTTGTGTATAACAGCCATTCACGGCACAATCTACAAGTGATCTCATTGGGAGCCCAACTTGTGTATAACAGCCATTCACTGCACAATCTACATGTGACCTCATTGGCAGTCCAACTTGTGTATACCAGCCATTCGCGGCACAGTCTACAAGTGACCTCATTGGCTGCCCAACTTGTGTTTAACAGCCATTCGCGGCACAGTCTACAAGTGACCTCATTGGCTGCCCAACTTGTGTATAACAGCCATTCACGGCACAATCTACAAGTGACCTCACTGGCAGTCTAACTTGTGTATAACAGCCATTCACGGCACAATCTACAAGTGACCTCACTGGCAGTCTAACTTGTGTATAACAGCCATTCACGGCACAATCTACAAGTGACCTCATTGGCAGTCTAACTTGTGTATACCAGCCATTCGCGGCAGAGTCTACAAGTGACCTCATTGGCTGCCCAACTTGTGTATAACAGCCATTCACGGCACAATCTACAAGTGACCTCATTGGCAGTCCAACTTGTGTATAACAGTCACTCGAGGCATAATCTACATGTGACCTCATTGGCAGTCCAACTTGTGTATAACAGTCACTCGAGGCACAATTTACATGTGACCTTATTGGCAGTCCAACTTGTGTACAACAGCCATTCACGGCACAATCTACAAGTGACCTCATTGGCAGTCCAACTTGTGTATAGCAATCACTCTAGGCACAATCTACAGGTGATCTCATTTACATTCAAACTTGTGTATAACAGTCACTCGCGGCACACTCTACAAGTGACCTCATTGGCAGTCCAACTTGTGTATAACAGCCACTCGCGGCACACTCTACAGGTGACCTCATTTACATTCAAACTTGTGTATAACAGTCACTCGCGGCACACTCTACAGGTGACCTCATTGGCAGTCCAACTTGTGTATAACAATCACTCTAGGCACACTCTACAGGTGACCTCATTTACATGCAAACTTGTGTATAACAGTCACTCGCGGCACACTCTACAGGTGACCTCATTGGCAGTCCAACTTGTGTGTAACAGCCACTCGAGGCACAATCTACAAGTGACCTCATTTACATTCAAACTTGTGTATAACAGCCACTCGCGGCACACTCTACAAGTGACCTCATTTACATTCAAACTTGTGTATAACAGCCACTCGCGGCACAATCTATTAGTGGTTATTATGAAGCATGTGGTATTTTTACGCAGGTAAATACGTATTTCTTTATGTATACATGTGATATCTGGAACATTTGGTTTGTAAAAGTGGTCCCAATATGCAAGGGGTCGCAATAGTAGGTTTGATAGTGCGTACTATTTTTTGAGCCATTCCTTAACTGCACAAAAATTCAAGAAGAATATTTCTTTGGTCTCTGTTCTTGGGGTAAGGAGGGTTAGAATTATTATTCAAATTATTTTGTTTAGTCCTTATTAACATCTTTTCTTTGGTTTGAAGTCTGTTAAAGATTGTATTCATATCATCACTTTGAAACACAGAGATCTATCTAATCATTTCAGATTGAATCGTAGGGTGGAGGGGCTCAATTGTCAATTGTTTCCCCCCCCCCCCATTCCATATACCATTGTATATTATTCCAGCTGCTAGCAAAACCAGACTATAAGAATGACAGATAATCCTCGCGGTAGATGGCCAAGGAACATTCGGCAAAACAAAACTTTCATTTTTTCACCCTTATTCCACCCCTATATGATCGTTTTATGTTTGTATACCAATAAATCAAAAATTATAGGTTGTTGGAATCAAGTGAAAAGGCCGGTATTATCGAGATTACGGCGTGGATTTTGGATAATCCATATAGTCTCATGTTGACAAGTTAAATTCCTTGTTACGTTATCTGGTATTCTTTGGTATTACAGCTACCGTTATTGACAAGGAATTTGGCTCAATCAGATCTTGGGTTTATTCTCTTGGACTCTGTCAATGCAAGCATTCGGATAAATGTCATGTGACCAATGATGAGATTATTCATATATGCCTGGAATAGTCTGGACGCGGATGAGCTAACATGTATCATAATGTGGCTTCCGATAGATTTCACATAAGTAGCAATATTTTATGTATCTTGCTCTAATATATTGACCTTGCGTATTCATTGACAATCGATTGAAGACGTGTGCGCGTCCGTGGGAGACACCTGGGAAAAGAGGGTGGGGGTGGGGGGACTGGCAGCCTGTGCGAAATATGAGTAATAGGTTGACAAAGGTAATTCTCATTAATGAATATTTATATTGGCATGTGAAGGAAGTAGGCTGAGGAGAAATGATATTCTGGGCTACTGTTAACCTCGAGAGAAAAACATGAAATGCATATTAGAATAAATTCAATTTTTTATTTTATGTGATATTTATGACAAAAGGGAAAAATCAAACAATAAATACACATTAGTGAATTCAGTTTTCTCTTGGTTAGGACCAATGGATAAGATAAATAACAAAATGACCCAAGTGAGAACTTGCATGTGAATCAAACATGACACAGACATGTCTCTCAGTCTCGTATTATTGAATTTATACTAGATATAAGCGACATTTAAAAGCAGCTGATGCAGAAAGATGCTAATTCGGTTTATTCCCAGAAGACAACAGTATCTTCGAAACCGCAATTTTTGCTTTAGTTTACGATTTTAACCATTGGGTCATTGCCCTTTTTCCGGAAGGCAAACATATTCGGTTTACTCGATTATTATCGTTCTTCCAACATCGAAATTTTCAAATGCTTTAAACGTAGAATTTCTCTAAATTAATCTTTGAAAATATTTGGAGTGAATATTAATATCTTGTTTGTGATAAGATTTGGTTCCAAAACGAAAATGGCTTTCGTGAAGATTTTATCAGTCGTCAGAGTAAAAGAATATAAAGGGATCAACACTGGGTAATCTATTCTAGCGAGCTAGGAAATCCTACAAAAAGGTTTCTGATTGGTTGAATGGTAATAATGCTGTAATGGTATAATTTTGGATTGACCTGTATCCGAATAAAGTACTTTTATCCTTTCGTCGGATCCCAATTCAAAGCATGTTTCACTTTTGTGATGTGTTTATGATTATGAACCATATGATTGAAATTTCAAGTAATGCTTGCATCATTCGCTGGGTTGTAGCTCTTTTTGCCCCAAAGTATCAATTTCTCTCAACCTCGAGTGATATGTTTATATCATATAATGGCAATATATTCTAATTTCAACTGAATCTCGAATTTGGATATACATTCTTTTGTTCAAATGATATTTTTTTTTTCTTCCAAGGAAGAATCTTCTGGTCTACATACAGATAGTGGACCGCGCTCATGACAAATTGGGCAATTTCCAACTCAATTAAACCGGAAATGTTAGACACACACAAAGGCCGTCTGTCGTTGAGATTCGCTTCTCTCATGGAAGCATTTACTTCCCTCGGTAATTGCCAATTTTCGCTCGTGCTAATAAAGTGCGCAAATCCATTATAGCTTTGGCAATTGGAAATAGTTGCTGCACCTCTCGGGCTAATTGGATTTCAATTTACCATAATAGTTGGTAAAACTAATATGCGAAATGATTTTAATTCCTTCCAATCTCGGTTGTCAGATTCTATTATAGTTGTAGGTACACAATGGCTGCCAAGAAACTGGTTTCTCACATGGTCTCGGTTTGGGCCAATTTGATGATAAAGTAGCTGGTCCAATTAAAGTAAATGATTAAACTTTTCAGAATTTGTGAATGTTGATGGCAAATAAACTTGTTATAACGAACTAATTAAATCCACTCTTCAAACCACTCTTGTTTGTAACGGAACCACCCATCGCGTGCAGCTAACAGGAGCAAATTAACACGGCGTCCCCCTTACAAGTACAGGTGGAATCTTCTATATAAATTACACGAATCAAACGTGCAGTTTTTTGTACTTTATGCCCATCTCAGACTGTGGTGCATGCATAGTTTTTAAAAAAATCCAGAATCAACCTTCTGATAATCGTGTACTGGGTAAGATTTGTCCAGTATCCTTTATTCGGACATCTACGGCACTACTGGTGACAGAGTAGGGAATAGCCAATTAATGCCGTTCTTCTCCCCTCCTCATTAGGTCCCACAGTTTATAGAAAGTTGATTCTGTTTCGTGGATCCCGTGTCTTATGCGCTGTGAGCAGCTAATTAAACAAGATTTATCACGTATCGCATGCTAGAGCAATGTTTTATTAACAGTAAGAAGCTTTGCAAACTCCACTACTGAAAAGAAGTTGAGGTTAGTCTTAGAAACTGGAACAGTTGCATGGCGGTAATTTATTAATGTTCGACGTGGAAATTTTTCAAAATCTAGCTGATGAAAGTGAGAAATATTGGACTATAAACTGCTGCTGAAAATGATATAGGTGTAGGAGGAAAAAATGTTTTCAGAATTGTCTTGTATGTAGGCTGTTATATTTTTCCTTCGATATCAAATGGTAACATTTATATTTTGTTGAAGACATTATCATTCCTACACTCACCTGTGATCTATCATCATAGCTTGCGTCAAACGTTCCGTGTAACTATGTGTATCACTTTGTGTATGTTCTTCATTGTACCCTATTGATTGCTTCGTTAGGACGAAATATTGGGAAACTTTTTTGTCTCCCTGCGCTGTTGTCCAACGTGTGTGTGTGTGCGTGCTTGTTTTTGATCGAATAACGGATATATTTCAAAGAGTGGCAAAGTTACGAGTGAAAATACAGTATTTTTGTTTTACCCACGAGATGAAATATATCCATTATTCACTCGGCACAAGCACATTTTATTTTTATTTTATACTCTAACGTGATGGCTATATAAAGTATATAACAGTTTTATGTACCAGATGACTTACGGAAAAAAGAATATGTAAACAAGAAACCTTGGAACGTGTATACAATACAGCATCTAGTGAAGACGTGAAGTGTAATTCAGTCACTGTTGGTGTCACTGGGAAGAACGCGTCTCCATTTCCTTGGCGTTGAAGTAATCCCAGTAGCTAGAGTAAAAATGATCATTGATAATTTAATGCGGTGATTATTACATTTATTTTCTCATTGAAAACCCACTAATGCACGGAGTAGCATATATATACACACACACACACATATATATATATATATATATATATATATATATATATATATATATATATATATATATATATATATATATATATATATATTCACTTCAAACCTTTAGTTATCAGAATATTAGAGATACTCTTGCCGTACTCCACATATTATGAACGTTATGTGGTCTTTGTGTTTTATCGCATAAGACAATATAAGCTGAGTAATGCATTTAAATACGTAGCTCTCCTACAGGGCAGTGCAGGTCACTCGGTGACTGCTCACACGCGCTCTTCAATGGCTGAATTAGCAATATCTTATATCGACGATCGGAACATCGCTCGGGCATTTTTGTCAAGCGGAGAAATAACATCGGAAGTTGTTGTAGGAATACACATCAGTTTGATGGATTTTGCTGATTCGCATCTGGCGGAGTGCATCATATATGTTACGACAGAAAAGGCCCACAATGTTCCGATTGTGACTCTGTCGCCATCCGCCGCCATATTTTTCCAGGTGAACAAATGTAGTTCAGAATATAGTTTTCAATGGCGGCGAATTGCATCCGAGGTTTCTTTCTCGACTTGACGGAAAAGACTGAGGATGTTACGATTGCATATATGGACTGTCAGAGAGAAAAAATCATCTAAAGAGAAAACATCACGTACATTTACATTATGCTGTTTACTAATAACAGTATCGTTTATAAAAATGCAAACAAAATTGGTGAAAGGGGTTCCCCTTGTTTCAAGCCACATTGTGTTTAAAAAATAAATAAATAATAATAATGTATCTTACACGAGATTTACAAAAAATATAAATATCACACAAAGCTTTTACCGTTACTGATCTAACCCTGTTATTGGTTAATTTAGGCCATAACAAATTGAGATCGATTTTCTCGCACCCTTTCTCATAATCGATGAATGCGCAGTATATTTGTTTACCAGAAGTCAACACCTTTGGAAATAAATAATTGCGTTGAGGACAAATATGCAATCTATAGTAGACTTTTCTTCTGGAAACCATATTGGTTTTCAATTATTCTTTCATACGTGTTCAGCCCTTTTACGTAATCTGTCATTAAATATATTGGAATAAATTGTTGCTAATGTACTAATAAGTGTAATTCCACTATAGTTATCAACTTCATCAATATTACATTTTTTTAAATTGTACTATAACACCTTGATTCCATGAATCTGGGTATTGACCACTTCGCAAAATAGCATTAAAAAGCGTAGCAAGAAAATTAATAATAAAATTAACAGAAGTAACAATTATGTCAGACAGTATATTATCGAGCCCTGTTGATTTATTCATTTTCGATGATTTAAGAACCTTTTTATTTTATTTGATCTGGTGAAATATCTGTATCAAGGTCTCCGTGATTATTTCAATATTTACCGAGACTGGCTCATTATCTTGAGAATAACCAATTATTAATTCACGAGAACAATAAATGTTTCTAAAATGCTCAAAAAAGTTATTAGCGTATAGTTCACTAGCCTGCGTTACTTTTCTTTTTATAGTATTTATTAATCTCTCCCCAATAACCTCTAGGGTTCGATTTAGGTATATTGATTATCTTGATACCCTATGGTTTTTATTCAACCTTATGCTCCTTCTCAGCATTATTCTTAGATTTATTAGATCATAATCTAGTTTTAGCTTATTTATGACATATTTTCATTTATTACATATTTTCATTTATTTCATATTTTCATTAGAACTTAATCTAGTTTTAGCACATTTATTATTACACATTGTTTAATATTTTTATTTCGAGGATACATGTACTTGTTTCTATGGATATTAAACTCAGTTCGTGCTTTCTGGCCACTTCTATCAAATCAAACATCAGTTTTTCTTTTGTTTTAATGAGAATGTGTGGATAACAAATTTTCTCCAAACTATGGAAGAGCACATTCCAAAATAATATTAGAAAAACTGTCGACAGTATCATTTAATGCATTCGGTTCTCTGCACTGCCGACACGTGAAGTTAGGTCACGCATACCTTCATATATATTATACAAACATGATACAAACGCGTCTATTTTATCATCATCCCCTGCAGGAAGTTTTAGATTACTGTAGTACTTAATGAACGTTTACATAGGCATCCGAATTATTTTTAGTGCGCTCCTGTTAAGTTATTTCTTCTTGCTCATTGGAGACGATGTGAAAGGGAGAAGGATAGTGGTTGGGGTAATAGAGACATGACAATGGTAGATATATGCAATCTCAGGCAAATAAGATAGTTTCAATCTCACAGACTGTTAATCATGATGTGCACTATGCCCAGAATCATGTTTTATTGCCAGAGCTATCGCACTATAATATTGCTGTTACTCACCTTAATTAATGAGAGGGGAAACATTTTATCTTAAAATACGCTGACATGTGAGTGGAAAACGACAAAGGAGCGGTCTTGTATCTCTTGCTTTACGAGCATATGCGGACAGTTTGTGTGATAACTCGACCGTTCGCTGCATCTTTGTTCTAGAATTTGACAGCATTAGCGTTTATCTATGTAGTCTCGGTACTGACATTTATTTTTAAAATAAATATTGTTCAGCTGATTGAATAATCGATCGATTAATCAAGCGATTGATCGATTTTACGTATTATTGTAAGAAAGGATCTGCACAATTGTCTTGATTTGTCAGTGATTCCATTCGGGTATGGTGGTAATTCGTTTGACACGTTATGAACCAGGCGGCAACTAATTTTCAGGTAGCCGGCTGTATAAATATTAACTCAAGACTTGGATATAGGTAAACTACACATTAATTTACGAGGCAATTTCAACTTGTCGATATGGTTATATGTAATTTAATTAAATCCGCGCTCACGTGGGTTTCTAGGATGGGATAAAGAACCCTTAATAGTACTCAGCAATTGCAAAGAAACACCATCATGCCTTTCCGGTAATGGGGTAATTTCATACCTCAGCTATTCAGAAAATATAAAAATTACTTGAAAGTTTCTCTAGCAGTATGTGGTTGAATGAGGGATTTTAGAATTGCTGAATAATTTATTACATTTCTTTTCGTGCGTTAGGAACCCTTTACAACCATATTAATTCCGGCTTTAATTTCTGAGTGCAAACTCGTATATCACTTTCGAAGGAGTTTGAAAAGGTAGCTAGCTGGCGAAGGATTGAAACTGGAGTTGAAGGATTAGATAAATTAATATCGGATGTCAGGAAGGGTTATGTAATTAGAAATTTGGATCAATAATAAAATTTATTGAATTCTTCGTACCATTAATATTAAATAAATATTAGGTGTTTATAATAATATCGCCACTTTTGGGTGTGCTTTAGGATGTTATCTTCGATCAAATTTTCATTTATCAACCTTGTATTGAAATGGAAAGTAGTGCAATAAACAGCAGTTGTTAGCATGAAAAAATCAAGCAAACATTTAAATAATTATCTTGAATATTGTTGACTCCCACGAATTTCGCGTGCACGCTTTATTACAAAATTATTGCTCACAATTTTTCAGTCATCTGACCACATATCTCATTATATCTTCTCAAGAAAAACCTTCTAAATGTGAGAACATATGTCTACTTCTCTTGATCTGATAGTCGTGTCGCTATGGGGTTTGTAATTAAGAGCTTCCTATGATCCTAAATGAAATATTTTTTAATCAGACCTCCAACATTACCGCCATGGCAGCCATATTGAAACTATTTTTGCTTCACTTAGATACATTATAGGATATTTAACTGGTCCTAAAATTCGAACGGTGCCAATCTGATTTCCAACATGTCTGACATGACAGCCATTTTCAGTTCGCCATCTCTCCTGAGCTTGAAACTCTTGGCATCGCTACTTTGCCAGAACGGATGGTTATATCGCCATGATTTTTTCAATGAAAGACTTCGTATAAAATTTAGTTGATCTTAATTGAAAATGGGGCTGATCAGGCACCCAATATGCTTGCCATGGCGGGCATCTTGAAAATGTTGTTTTTGCTACTTTTCCTTAACGTATGGTCGTATTGGCATCGGGTTTTAGCTCTGCTGGTCATAGACCATAAGAGCTTATGGAATGGTCTGTTGTCCGTAGTCGGTCCGTCCGTTAGGACAAGTTTGTTATCGCTACTCCTTCTAAACTACTTGGACGATTGCCATGAAACTTTACACACATATTCACCCCATGGTCTAGTTGGTCCTGAATGAAAATGGTGCCGCTCGGACATCTAATATGGCCGCCACAGTGGCCATCTTGAAAATTGTGTTATTGCTTCTCTTGATTGGATATATCAACACTTAAAGACTTCTTATGATGTCTGTCATTGTCCTAAATGAAAATGGGGCTGATCTGATGTCCAGTATGACCACTGATGTGGCCATCATGAAAATCTTGTTATCGCTACTTTTCCTGAATGGATGGTCATATCAACATGGGATTTTCATTAAAAGACTTCTTAGGATGTCTACTTAGTCCTAAATGAAAATGGTGCCAATCTGACGTCCAATATGGCCGCCACAGCAGCCATCTAGAGTCTTTTTATCGCTATTCCTCCCATGGTGGCCATCTTGGAAATCATTATCACTACTTCTCCTGAATGGATGGTTGTATTTACATTGGGGTTTTCACTGAAAAACTTCACATCATATGTATTTGGTCCTAAATATAAATGTTGCCAATCAGACCTCTGACATGTACGTGGCCATCTTGAACATTTTGTTTTTGTTCCATTTCCTATACGGATGGTCTTATTGACATGAGGCTGTCACAAAAATATTTCATATGATATGTAGTTGGTCGTCATTGAAAATGTTTCCAATCATACATCAAATATGGCCACCACGCTTGCCATCTTTAAAATCATTGTGGGGTTTTCACTAAAAGACTTCTGATAACATGTAGTTGATTCTAAATGAAAATTGTGTGGATCAGACCTGCAACATGGCAACTATGGTGGTCATTCTGAAGATCAAATCTTGTTATTGACACTTCTTTGGAGAGGATGGTCATAATGACATGGGGTTTTCAATAAAAGACTTCTTATGATATGTAGTTAGTCCTAAATGAAAATGGTACCCATCAGATATCCAACAGAGCGGCCATGGTAGTCATCCTTAAAATATTTTTGCTGCACCTGAATGGACGGTCGTATTGACATGGGGTTTTCATAGAAATACTTATGTTGTCTAGTTGGTCCTAAGCTTGAATGGCAATCATCTTGAAAATCTTGTCATCGCTATGTTTCCTGAACAGATGGTTTTATTGACACGTTTTCACTAAAAATGATGTATTATATGTAGTTGATTCCAAATGAAAATGATGCTGATCAGACCTTAAACATGGCCGCCATGGTGGACAGCTTGAAAATCTTGTTTTTGATTCTTCTTCTGAGTGGATGGTCATATAGGCATCGGGTTTTAACTGAAAGACTCCTTATCATGTGTAGTTTGTCCTGAATGAAAATATTGCCAAGCAGACGACCAATATGGCAGCCATGAAAAAGTTTTGTTATTGATACTTTTCCTAAATGGATGGTCGTAGCGACATGGGGTTTACACTAAAAGAATTTTTTTGATATGTAGTTGGCCTTTAATGAAAATGATGTCCGTCAGAACTCCAACATAACGGCCAATGGCGGTGATCTTGAAAATCTTGTTATTGCTACTTCCCGGGATGGGATGATTTCTCTAACACATTTGTCACTATATGTAGTTGAGCTTTAATAAAAAGAATGATGCCAACATTATCTCCCAAAATGGCAGCCACAGTGACCATTGACAAAAATTTTGTTACAGCCACTTCTCCTGAACGGATGATTTTACCGACATGTTAAACCGAAAAGAAACAAATATTTTTAAAAAACTTTCTTGCGTTATGTAGTTGTTCCTGTATTAAAATGATGCTGTTCCAAGATCCAAAATGGCTGTCTTGAAGGCCATTAAAATGATGCTGTTCTAAGATCCAAAATGGCTGTCTTGAAGGCCATCTCAAGATCCAAAATGGCTGACTTGAAGGCCATCTCAAAAACATTTATATGGTTTATATGGCTTGTTCTTTTGAACAGATGGTCATATTAACTTGTTGTTTGACTAAAAGACTAAACCAATAAGTTGTTGGTTTTGAATGAAAATGGTGCATATCTGACGTACAACATGGCACCACAGTGACCACCAACATATCCACACTTCTGTAAAGGAGTTGTACGTATACAAATGAATTTTGGTCGGACTTTATATTTAATTGTATTCCAGGAGTTAATTTGATAATCAGCACTCTGACGTTGATTTTAAGGTCAAAGTTCTTGACTCTGGGTTTTTTATCTGTATTGGCTTGTGAGCACGATAGCAGAAACAAGTATGAACGTATTTGTTGCAAATCCATTTTGTTGATATATATGAAGAATACCTTGAATGATGCCAATTCAGTAACATGTTTTTTTTTCTTGTTTTTTTTTTTGTTGGAAATATTAATGATAGATTTAACAAAATTTAGGTGGGTATATCTTGTTAGTGTCTGGAAATTTGATTTGGTCAGTAGATTGTCAGTCCTTTCTATGAACTTTTATTCAAAATATATTTCTATTTTATTATGTTCTTAAGAAAAAAATTATTCCATATTAGAGGATATGTTTTTTTAGTCTGTTATCAGCACGAACATTGATATCCGCTTACTTCAACCCAAAGGATGTAATTATTTGACTCGAACTCAAGTTATGAAGGCAGTTGGTGGAGTTGTTAAGAAAGTACAAATATCAGTGTAAATGCATGCGGAATTCAAGCATAGACAGCCAGTTCTGACTTTTGAACAAACATAGTGCAATATTTCCATGTTACAAAATATTCCATGCAGCTGAAAAAACCTGTTGCCATATGAAAGGTAAATTTTATTATTTGATTATAAATGTTTTGGACTGTTTTAATGTATTGTAGATGCTGTTTTAAAATTCTGTAGGAAAAAAATGTAAATTCTTACTCCAATTCATTTTACTGTTTCAGATTATTCGGCTCCAATGGGTCGTGTGCATCTTGCGGTCAGTCCATTCCCGCCAGTGAACTTGTGATGAGGTCACAGGGAAATGTGTACCATGTCAAGTGCTTTGTGTGTGTCACGTGTCACAATCAGCTCGCACCAGGGGACCGCTACGGAGTGGTAAACGGAAGCATTCTTTGTGAGCAAGACTATCCCAAGGTCCTAAAGGGACAGCATACTTTGAATGGTCGACCTAGTCCAAAAGTTCAGTTCTCCACCACCGGTATTGTGTGAAAGAATAATGATTTTCTAATATATGACAATGTGATGGTGTTCATGAAATTATTTCACCTTTTGGTGTGTGCCACTAGACACTTTCTGTCTACATCACATTTCAAGTTTTTGTGTGATGTATGATATGTAATTTCAAATTCAACAGGTGATTTTTGCATTTTGCCTTCGTTATTTACGTTAGTGTACATAACACTGGATATAAAATCTTCGAAAATGTGCAGCCTCGCATGGTTTATACATACGAAACATATATACCCGGTAACTTTAAATGGCAAATTGAATCACCTTTGTTTAGAAAGCCGACATTTTCCATGGAGATGAGAAGACATTTAAGCATGGTAGGACTTGCAGGAGCAAAGAATTGTGAACATTAGTGTATATTTATATGATTGTCGGAGGTATATCGTTTTGTATACAGTGTATTTTTTCACAAAGGTGTTTTGTTGGAGGGGGGGGGGGCACATTTTATTGCCCCCACTTATTTGCCTTGTACATACAAATTGTACTTCTGGCAAAATGACATCTGTCTATGTCCACGACTTTTTTATTTCAACGGTGTGGGACAATCCGTTTATTCAAATTAATATCTCTATTAGATGGGCTAATGTCATCAAGTACAGCTTTCACTATAGGTATGGCAGTTGAACAGCATAGACAACGAAGACAGGTGTGCATAACCTTATGTATCCGAGTTGCATACATGTTGCACCTCATTACCTAGACAGAGTGTGCTTTTATTCCTGTCATGTGCTTTCGATATACCAGCAGATTGTTTAAATAGGATGACTACATATAAGCAACATAATACATATTTATGTAGCGACTATAATAATAGTAAATCAAATTCTCTATTGGTGTATTGAAGAAGTTATCTCCCTTTCTGATTTTGGCTTGCCTCCCTAAAGGTATTTTACTAGACAATATCTGGCTGAAAAATCATTTTTCTTAGTTAAAATAATGTTAAAGAAAAGGTTCTCCATGAATTTATATAAATTTTTGTATTTATATACAGTAAACAGATTTACTCAGTTTGTCATATCATAACTGTTATCAGCTTAAAAGCTCATAAATGTTCATGTTTTCACTATGTATTTGTTTATCAAAATACCTACTATGGGGAGGTAATTCCGTGATAGAATGGGCAGCAAACTATATAATGCTCAAAGAGGCAATAGTCGGCCTGAAAGAAAAGGATTATTTAATTTTTCACTGTCTCTTTCTCTTCAGAATACATGCATCCATCCATTCATGTAGACTAACTACCAGACAATATTAAAACATGGTTAGTCAGATGTTGACATGCTGCAGATAGGTTGTGAAGAAACATAAAATGACTTCTGTTAACCAATTTAACCTTCTCGTTCACACTCCAGTAATATTCCTTATTTATGGTCTACACGTTGGTTTGCACTGTTAATACAATTTACAATATTGACACACTTAACATCAATTCCAAGGCAAGCAATGCATAGTTTCAACGATTGTGGTATTTTTGCTAACCTTCAATGAAGTTTTGCTCATTACATAGCCATGAAAATAAAACTCTATTCCTTTCTATCAAATGCTTGCGATTTTAATGCATATTGTGCATCAGTCTATATCCATTCTAATACGCATCTTGCCAGACAGCTACTCTTCTGTTTTGGAAAGTAAACATGTATTACAAAGTAGGACAAAAGTATGCATGTCATATCATACATAAATGCAATGTACAATTAAAATTTAACTACAGTGGGAAGAAAAAAACTTAATGGTCCATGTTTAACAATGTAATCACTGTATTTGAAATAGAAGGCAATTTCTTCAAAGAATGACCTAGAGAACACACTCTTGTAAACCAAAATGACACTGAAAAGGTTATTTCTCTGAATGCATTGCAAACAGTGAAGAATATTTTAAAAAATAAATATGGCAATGGTTTAAGTCACACTGTTTTTATTAATGTATCTCCATTACAAAATTTTCGTGAAATAGAATCAGAAATGACATCAAAATCAGTTATTTCAGCTTAAAACAATAAATTATCACCATTGGTCCTGCCTTATGCATGCGACAACTGGTGATCTGGCTAAGGAAACTTTACAGCTGATTATGGTAACTGCAAAGAAGCATGTTGTAAAATGATATCATTCATTATCTTCATGGTATACCATGCTTAAATTGTTAGAGGCTTGGAAAGTGCAGCTGTGATGCGTTCGCTTTATACTTCAGCTGTCGAGACTTCAGTCTGCAGTGCCATCATGTGCAAGTGTATGTGGTCACCCATCCAAGTTTGGTTGTTTCTTCCAGATTCTTCTGATTTTACACATTAAAGACCACATTATACCAACATCTGCACCATGAAGAGCATTGGGTATAAATGTTTAAACTTTGTTTGTAAGTGACGTGGAAAAAATAAAGCTAATAAAATACATTACCTGTTATGTTGGAAAATGGTTCTGTTTTCATATAAATCAACAAATGTTAGGATTAATTCCCCATTTAACCTGTAGTAGTTACAAGTTGATGTCATTTTGCTATGACTTTCGCAAGACCACACCCCGTTTTGTTTTGTCTTGTTTTATAGTTTGACCAGCATGACATATCAGTTGAACCTTTCATTAGAATATATATATTAGGACCTACCGTCTATACTCGCGTATAATGTAATACCAACTGCAAACTGCATAGACCCAGATCTGCTGTCACATAATGCGCAGGAAGATATGGGTCTATGCAGTTTGTAAGGACTAATCTGTAGAACAAAGAACATAGACATTGATCTGCTGGCGCATTATGCAATGGCAGATTAGGGTCTGTGTTGTTTGCATTTGGACGTTGCTTATACGCGAGTAAATACGGTAGTCCGCCTGAGACGGTGTAGTGTTGTTCATGCTTTGTGCATGCTGGATGTACACGTGATAATTCCTTAGGATCGTGCATGCACACTAATACCGTTTGCAAGTGTACTAGATATGATGAATATTCCTCTGTAGGGTCAAACGGACAGGTCATTTTTGTGAAGGTAAAGATCATCCCAACGAAGAAGTAATGGCGAGGTAAAAGTTCAGGTGGATTAGTCTACTAAGATCATTCAGTTGTGCGCGAAGTTCACTCGTGCTTGACATGTCAAGTGAAACTCACGCTGAAGTGCAAAGCTATTCTATCTGCTATAAGGGACCAACCATTTAATTTTCGGAAAGGGGGGTTGGGGTGGTTTTTTCTTTCGAGCTGGGATATTTTTTTTAAAAATTATTTGAACTCAAGATAATAAAATTTTCCAACTAATATATTTGATATATGGGCTTTTTTCTATTAATGAGAGCAAGAGTATTTTTTTAAAGCTATTTCAGAGTCGGAATTTTTATAAAAAAAATCCTAGCCCTCCCCAATTTTTCGAAAAATGAATGGTCCCCCCCCCCCCCCCTTTCTAAAAATGAATGGTCGGTCCCTAAAACAGTCGCGATACGGGCGAACACCGTCTCGTTGTTGTCAATTCGATTTACTTACCAGGCACGTGAAAACCTTATGTTTAATTGGTCAATAATAACGTTATTATACTCCAAGTCCTTAATCGGTTCCAAGAGAACACTTAAAGAAGGGATTCATTTACTTTCTATCTCATTTAAACTCGACAATAATGACAATTAAACCTCTGCAATGTTATGCTGTGTTTGGATTTAATTTACGATGAATATATATATTTTAAGTTACTTGCGTAGCAGTCCATTATACTTCTAAGAAACTAATCTAAATCCTTGCCATAACAGTCTGATGATGATGTCGTATTCCATTACCGATACAAATTAGTGCTTCGGAGTTGGTTGAGTTGTGTATGCATTATCACTTAAAGCTTTAAACCACTTAGAACATAATGGCATTTAATGTTAATGGGAGACTGTTTATATGCTAAAAGCTTTCAGAAGCGATTTTCATAAGTGCTTTCTCAAGAGTAGCTATAAAGAGCACATAGTAATTTGATAACAGTAACAGTTTAAGACAGGTGAAAACGGGATATGATGAGACATGGAATATGAACGGTTGTTGTAAAACCTTAGCAAATTCATATATATAACCATTTGATGTTATACCTTACGGAAGGAGCTGAGGATTGAAACAAGTTGTTTATGGTAGCGTGTCTGTTTGTGCAAGGCACTTTACTCACGTTCCCTCTGCATTATTAGCCTTTCATGTCTTGATGTGCCACAAAACACCTAACAGACAAATAAAGCTATACTTCATGGTAGACATTCGCATTGTTAGATAAATATGGATCATTTCGTGTGTACTGGGGGCAGCTCTGTCGTTTTGATGTACACTTTCTGCGGAATTTGAAGTGAAAATACAGTTGTATTATGAATGCTAGATGAACACGATGGAAATTTGTGTGTATTACTGAATGATTGAAATATGAATATTTTATGTTCCCAGCTCTCTTCGCCGTCTTTTTACCCTATTATTTTTTTACATTAAAGACTGCACACAATAACCGGAATATATGAAATTGTACAGACTCGTCAATTAAACTATAAGAAAGTCATCTTCAGAATTTGAGCAAAATCAAACAGTAGTTTCTAATGTATTTTGGCTAAAAGTTGCTATATATTTCCTATATTCGAGTCGAAGTTGTGGGAACATTTCGCATTGGTGACCGACATTATGTAACATGATACATCTACTCCCAATGGCCATATGTAATTAGATAACTTGGTACTAAGCATGATTGATTGACATGTCAGAAGCGTCTATTAAAATCAAAGGTTATCTTCAGAACAATTTGCTACTTTATTATAATTCAAATTTCGGTTGGTAATGAAAATGTCAGTTAAATTTGAGGGAAAGCAACACAGTTACAACAGTTTGAATTTGGACATTCAATATAGTGAAAACCATCCGGATATCGAACCATTAGTGAAATCCGCTGCATTAGAGTTAGACAAATTTACTGCTCTAAATGGAACTACGTAATGATTTAAGCCCGGCTTGAGGCTGTTTTAGGCGTCCAATGGAATTTTGAATATACAAGAATTGACTGACATCTGATGTTAGGTAGATGGAGTTTTGGCTATTCATAAATAAAAAGAAAGTTCTAATTTCTATTGCATCCTATTGATCATATATTTGGACTTTCTTTTCTAGGTGTAAGGCCTACCGACAGTATTTACTTCTGATTGTATTCAGCTGGTAAGACCCGTTTATATGTTACTCAAATCTGAAAACACATAAGCCGAGCTGAGTTGATCATAAAATAGTTTGCCCTGGTACTTTACATATTGTCATACTTTGGGTGATAGAAAGTTATTTTTGTCCTTTAAGCACAAGATACGTTTTTCTACGTGTCGAAACGGTAGTAACGACAGTTCAGCTTGATATCGGACTAATTAGGGTGTACTGTCAATTATATAATGTGATTGGGTGACAGGTATTGCGCACAATAAACATAAGAGACAGACAGTCTCCCGATTTTAGCATACTCTCTTTTGCAAGATGGACAAGAAAATGTTACCTACTTGCCTCAGTATTGGAGAGACGAGTCAATAGTGACACTCTCGTAGAAGAATATTGGATGCATCGAACCATATTTTGTAGGAACAGGAGTATAAAAATCCAAACTGGAAATAGGTTTCCGCTTTATCTGTGCACACAAAGACAGGAAACTCTCGAAAAGATGTTTTGAAAATGTTTAATCTAAATGTGTTTGACAGGGTTTGTGTGTGTGTGTGAGTGCGTGTGTGTTTGTGCGCGTGTGCGTTTGTGTGCTCTGATTTACTGATGTGCGAGTTAGTTACTAGTACCAGCGAAATATTCTCTGCCAAGAGGATGGTTATAGATCAATGTCAATCAGACGAAGTCACATAAATGCACGGATTAACTAAGAAGTAAACTACTTTCACAATAGTCAACAGTCATTTCACAGGTCTTCATATTGCAGTACACAATCATGTAAGTATTTGTTGTTATACTATCGAAGAAATAATACAATGAATGTGTGAGTTTTCACTTATTTCTACAGATTTTGATTAAAGTTTTGAGCAAAACGACGTGCTTTACATTGTTCCTACGAGACTAATTTGGAAGTTTTATAGTAATTTTTTTCTATAAAGATAAACACTGGAAGGTACGAGGTATGAAAACTGAAGACGTAGTTAACGGCAGGCATTTGATTCGCCATATTTAGTCCCAGATGAAATTAAAACTGGTCCCCCCCCCCCATTCCCAAAAGAGAGCAGGACTTGAGAAAGTATTAAAATCACCACATTAAAAGCTGGCTGAACATATTCTCATGATTTCAACTTTTTCTTCTACAAACCACTCTTTGAACCGCACAGGGAAACACCATACTCTCGATGGATACAAAAGTCGGTGGACGTGTGTAGTTATAAACTTCCGCCATGTTGTCACAAGTGATTTATCTAACCTCTAGGCTGACTTCCCCGTCGTTTATTATGAAAGTAATTCTTAAAAGTTTTGTTTTGGTTTTCTCTAAAGTTATTCTTGCTTTCTATATACTCTAATATATATTTTTAAGGAAACATGACGTTTGCACATTTTGATGCACACAATTGTCTGAAGCACGTGATTTTTCAAAGACGCTCACCCTTCAAGGGTTATAACAGCTTCCGGCTATGTATCCAAGAGCGCCACGATTTTACACTTCGAACACCTACAAACTTAGAGCATCCATGGAGGGCACGCTTTTTCCGTGTACGGATTAAATTATTTGGAAGTTTTTAGGTAAGCATGGGCACGACGACAGGCTTCGTGTGTTACCGTGCCGTATAACATAAAACAAAAACAAACTAATCCAGCTGGGTACACCCATTTCAATGCCTGTCGGGAGAAACCACTATAGTATCTGTGAGTTATTCATGCCGACTGTGGAAAAAAAGGCTTAATATTTTTGGATACAGTAACACGTTTGCAGTGAAAATATGAACTAAATGTGTAGCAGGGTGCAGTGAAAATATGAACTAAATGTGTAGCAGGGTGCAGTGAAAATATGAACTAAATGTGTAGCAGGGTGCAGTGAAAATATGAACTAAATGTGTAGCAGGGAAAGGACAAAGCATAGCCGACTTTGAGTATTAAACCCAGTACGTTGGTTTTATAGTCGGGAGCACATACCACGAGACTAAGAGATGAGGACTAGCTAAGCCGATTCTTAACTTGCTTCATATACCTCTATCGCTACACTCTTACACCGCTATGATGTGCACTTTGCAATTCATACCTGAATCGTACCCCAGGAGTCGAAACGCATTCCACACAGCGCCAATGACTACTGAGGGTCAAAGCTTTATGGAAAACAAAAGCTCGATTTAAAGCAGTAGATGGTGACTCAGGATATGAATTAGCTCTTTTGACTCTGACATAAATATACAATTATTCATACGTTTGTAAGGACTGCAGAAATGTTGCAAATTGCTGAAAATAAAACTTCCCGCTTCTGGAAGTAAAGAATTTACGGACTGTTTTTATACAGTTTTAAATGGTTGAGTACAGCATTTATGACATCTTTGCTACAACCCTGAAAGTCCAGTTTATTGCACAAATATCAATCAATTGTGCGAAAAATTTAAACCGGACAAAATAAAATAAAATACGCTGAAATTGAAAGAATGGTTCACTGAACAATCTACCTACACATTACAAAAAGCAAGCTAGACAATTATTTCCTTACAGAAGGGTTTATATTAGTTACATGGATGACCAGTGACAGGCAGATATTGATGACATGCAAGCATACAAAAAGTACAACGATGGATACAAATACATTTTGACAGTTATAGATGTCTTCTCAAAATACGCTTGGGATGAAAAAGTAAAAACATAAAAGGAAGATGGTATACACGATGCTTGCAGAGAAATCTTCAAAGATCGAAAACCTGAAAAGATACTGTTTGATGAGGGAAAATAAGTTTACAAGATTTATAGGATTTGCTAGAAAATCAGTATATTGCGTACTTTTCAACTTACTCAGACAAAAGAGCATGTGTAGTGAAAAGGTTAAGCAGAACTCAGAAGACTAGAATGTGGTAGTATCTCACTCTATGAAACCAGAACATGGGTTGATATTTACCCAGGGCTAATTTATACATACTATAACACTAATAACAAGGGCTCGAAATTAACCCAAATCCGCTATCCCGCGGTTAGTAAAACCCAACAGTAACTAATCCGTTGGGGAAGTCAAAATTACCGCCGGTCACATATCATAACAGTTAAGAAGTGGTCGTGACTCGGCATTCCCTTTAATTGTTAATTGATCTGTTTATTGTGTTAATTGAGAACCTACTAACATCCTGCAATTGACGAGATAAAATAAACGCTCGTGGCGCAAATGGACAAGTTGTAAACCACCCATTCACTCATCAAGTAAATTAGTGTGATTATTATCAAAACAGTCTTCGCGCAGGTGAAATTAGCCTGGTGTACTGCCCCCAAGCACTGCTCTCATTACTGATGATAACAAAAGGTATTAGGGTTGTCATGCTAGTATTGACCAATCCGAAAAGGTCGCATTCTTAACTCAACGAATAAGCCAGAATTATACCGAACAATATGTTTTATTTAATACATTGTGCGGTAACAATTGTAAACATGTGGAAGTATTTGCAAAGTGCGTAGCCGCCACCGAAACGGAAGAAATTAGATGATGACGAGAGAGAGAGAGAGAGCGATCGTAAAAATGATCAAGAGAAGAGACTAAGAAAGTACCAGAAATGCTGGACAAATGAATACAAATGGCTTAAGTATAACCCAGGAAAAGCTGTGATGTTAAATATAACCTAGAAAAGGCTGAGAGTATTCGGATAAATGCGAACGTGCGTTGGGTACTTCAATCGTTGATGGGCGAAAAAACTTTAATAAATCGTCCCTGGAATCACACAATGCAAGAATTCTGCACATAATGGCAGAGGGATACGTGAAATCAAAACAGAAAGTTGGTTCCTCAGAACCAGAGCAAATTGTGGCATCTTTGAACAAGGGCGTCGTAGAGACAGTTGAACATAAACTTTCAACTTTTAGTGAGTCTTGTTTGTGAAATACATCTGTTATTGTTTTGAGTTGATGCTAATAAATAATAAATGTTCAATTAGAAACTGAACTAGCTTCTGTTTGATTTAACAGGATCAGTGAAATTTAGACAGCATCAGTAAACAATTTATTAGGGTGATCCTACGGGTTAGTGAAAAAAATATCCTAATTTCGAGTCCTGCAGTAATAACACATCAATACACATGACTACTCGAACTGAAGCAAGCATGGAAGAAAACAGATCAGAAGTATTCGGTTACAAGTTAATTATACATTTGGAACTCATAAAAAAAACGGAAACAATATTTGCAAAAGGCTACTTTCCTAACTTGACTGAGGAAATATTCAAAATTAGGCAAGTAAATATCAGTGATCCGGTAAATTGACTTGACTGAGGAAATATTCAAAATTAGGCAAGTAAATATCAGTGATCCGGTAAATTAAAAACTGGAAGACTTGAAGATGCATGACATTAGGGCATGTTTTTCAAACAAGAGTTACCTTTATTTTGACAATAAAAGATGAAGTATACAAAGTTGAAAATATTTTGAAGATCATAAGAATAAAAAAGGTAAACAAAAAGATGTACTTGCGAAATGGAAAGGATATGATTTATCGTTTAACAGTTGGAAAACAGCAGAAAATATTATTGGATTAAAATAAATGGTGCGACAAAGACTCACCTCTCTTTTGACGATGACTAAATCTCACAACATATCAGTATTAAGGACCTTGAAATTTAACGATTTTCTAGAATGTAACAGATGTGGTAAAAACAACGCATTAGAAAATGAAGGAGTTAAAACATGCAAGTGATGCAAATTTGTATTGTAAAACAAAATCAGATGGAAAAAGGAATGCACATTCAAAAACCAAACAGCTAAGCAAAAATAACTGGCACACACACTCACACATACACACACACCATGATAAGAGGACTACACTGTAGTCAGTATCTAAACATGGTAATAAATGACATCACAGAAGAAATTAAAAGAGACATAACATTCAAAAAATATCAAATTAATTCCAACTACATCAGGATAAAACTTTTACCATAAAGATTTTGAACGCATCATGAAACCTTGAATAGCAAAGAATTACCACAAAAATAACCCAACTCAGTTCATATGGTAAGAATTTGTACACCATCTGGAAGAAGTTAAAACCAGTACACCTTTCACAGTAAATTGAATATTAAGTTTTCACAGAACTTTCATTTGATATTAATTGAAAATACACTGCTGTAATAAATGGTACAACCATCCTTCAAGGAGAAGTGACTTGAATTAACAATGGTAGTTGTAAAATGTTAATTGCGGAGATAAACAGAATGGAGATAAAAGGCAACAGAAAATTGCATGTGAATGTGAAAAATGTGTAAATACAGATTAATGTATTTGCACAAAAATGTTAATTTAATATACGAAATATAGGCGAACATCGTTTAGCCCACTAATGTCTTGATTTTAAATAATGGATTCCAGATTGCCCCCCCCCCCAAAAAAAACCCAACAAAAAACAAACGAAAAAAATCAAACTAACGAGTACAGCGCCTAACCCTTGTCCTGTAACTCAGTTTAATGCATTAACTTCAACAAGTTCACATAGCTTTTTCATGATCTATAACACTGTTTAAATTCCACAACAGCCTGATACCTCGAGGGAAAAAACAAATTCTAGACAGACAGTAGGCCTGAAGAACATAAAACGCAACAGCCAACATCTGCTGTTGTGTTATCTGCTAACAAACGTCATTACAACTACTTTTGAATACTGGAAAAACATTGTCAGCTGATGAAATAAATTCTATAGCAGGCAAATGTGAGCTAATAGGTTGGATATACTTCTTTCTGCAAGAAAGCAACGGTCTAAGAGATGAAGCGATTCCAAGGTTAAATCAAAGCATCAGATCACATGTAATCTGCATCTTACATTTACAAAAGAAAACATCAATTACACAGCCTGTTCGACAGGATCATAATCTGCATCTCTGCATCATAGGTGTACAAAGAAAACATCTATAACACAGCCTGTTCGACAGGATCATAATCTGCATCTCTGCATCATAGGTGTACAAAGAAAACATCTATAACACAGCCTGTTCGACAGGATCATAATCTGCATCTCTGCATCATAGGTGTACAAAGAAAACATCTATAACACAGCCTGTTCGACAGGATCATAATCTGCATCTCTGCATCATAGGTGTACAAAGAAAACATCTATAACACAGCCTGTTCGACAGGATCATAACTGTTGAGAAGCTAATGGAGTAATTACTATTATAACAGCAAGGGTATGACACATCATGGTAAAATCCTGGCAAAATTCCAACAATTACATAGCAGATTAAAAAAACAAAATTGGACTATGTTGTTGGTGGTGACGGTATCATACCGAGTGACATGTTAATAGAACAGTGATTAACATTGATCATTGTCATATGTAGTAATTTCCAATGTGACATCGATAATTGACAAATTTCTTCCAATCAACAGCATGGATAATTTTCAAATTGAACTGAAAATGACTTAATGACATCAAACGGAATTAGATACATGACCGAATTCTTTTCATTTAGCCAACATTTGCCTGTATTTGTACTGAGTGCTAGTTTGATAACTATCAAACACAGATTTCAAAAGGCCAATTGAAAATAATGAATCTGAAAATACTGAGAAAAAATGCTAGAAAAATAAAACCTGTACTGATTGCTTGTTGTTGATGCATTTGTTCCTTTAACCACGCATGTTTTAATATTCATTATTACCAGAGTCTCGTTCTAATATTGCGATGAAGTCTCGCGTGAAAATAGACTAGACAATACTGTTCAAGATTTCCTCAAGTTATCCATCCTGAATGAATAAACTTTCTTTGTGATCTTCTATCTCTTTCCTTTGTGGCATTTTGTATTTAAGACCTGTTCTTCTGACTATCATATATCTCGTATATGTCCAGTGGAAATTTCTTTCTGCTGCTCAGTATCAGACAAATAAAAAAATGATTTAATGTTGTCTCTTACTGCTGATAACATTCTACTGCTAGCCAGTTGTTATATCCTGTGGTTTTCATTATGTGTTACCTTTGTCTATTGTATTCATTGCACCTATCTCTGTTATCGTTGTAACTTTTCTTTTTCGGTACTTTTACACAATAGAATCATTCTGACAGGGTATGAAATAGCCGCTAGTTCTTGTGTAAAACTCGGTTACGTTTCAAACTTCTTCGCATTTTGATCGCGTCTTAAAATTCATTCTTTTATTTACGAAATTACGTTTCAAATTATCTTTCACTACTTATAAGTATCAATTTAAGTCATAGTGCAATAAACCTTTGTTTCGATTTAGATTGAATTTGATATATCTTGTCAATTAAATGGAATATAGCAAAGGCAAAAAGCAAGTCTAATCCAAGGTTAGCAAAGAACCTGAAAAGGTAACTTCGCAAAGAAACAAAAGATCTACATAAAGTTGAACATGGAAAATATCTTGGAAAACGTTCACAGGAATTTTAAAAATGTCAAGGCCGAACATTTAAAGAAAGAACAAGAAGATCCAAAATGTCGAAGTCTCTGCAAAGCACATCACAAGATGATGAAATCAAACTACGAGAAAGAAATAACACAATGTCAAACAGCATCATCTATTATTTGATAAGTAGTGTAGCTGCATTAGGTATGTTGCTTATTAGATCAAAAAGTAAACTTGTTTATTTACAGTTTTCAGCATCCTTTTGTAAAAGTATCTGAAATGAACAATGAACATTCAAGCAAAGCACACCAACATATCGTTCCTAGTGGACACCTTTTCTAAGGAGACGACAAGAGTATGTCTTCATACAGCCCACAACCAGCAATGTTTTAGAAGAACTTTATGTCTCCGCTACCGTTTTGAACTTTTTAATGTAATAAACAAAAAGATGTAGAGCGAAATAAACCTTTTTTTTTGTTGTTGGCAAACTCTGTTTACCATACATCATTTAAGTATTTTCTCACAGTTACATACATGATGCTTTTAAAGAAGCCGTTTAATATATCAAAGGCCCACCATTAAACCCAGTCATTAGAGAACTTCTAAAACTAATTATTCCATTTTCCCTTAGTTCAGAATCGACTACATAGTAGCACTGGGATTTTTACGTCACAAAATTTTTAACACCTTGCAGGACTTTAAATCTGCGTTTCCGTTGGTTAACTTTGTGAGGTAATATATAACAATATATAATATATAACAAGATGTCGAGCAAAACAAACAAAATTATCAACACAATTTATCATGCAAAATCATGCTCTGCTCTTACAGTTGCCTACATCATGCATTTGAAACAGTTATTGAGGTTCCATCATCAACAATGGATATTGGTGAAGTTGTAAAGTGCATCATTCCAGTTTCTTTTAGCTAGTTCACAATCGACTACCTGGTGGAGTAGTTTTTATTGTTAGACAAATGGATGAAAAGGCATCAATTAAAATGACAAGGTCCACAGAAAGTTAAGGATTAAACATTAGTTGGTAATGGATATAAAACAAGATAAAGGCATGAGAAAGAAATACAAAATAGCATACACAATTTTGAATTGGTTAGAGGTAGGTATGGAAACAGTTTCAGCTGGTATAGGTGCTTCTGCAGCTAGATTTTGTATATCAGCAATAGCTACTGATCTAGTTGTTCCACTCACCTTCATGGGATTTACCACAACGTTCATCGGAATTGCTTCAAAACCTTTGAATGATAAGATAATTCGTAAAAAGATTAAAAAACATGATGAATAGTAGCATCTGCCATCACCAATTTTAACAGTACAGATGACATGACTGCAAAGCCATCAGGGAAAATGAAATCAACCAATCAGAGTTTATTTTGATTATCAACGAGTACAACGTATACAACACGATTTAAAAATATAAAAAAAAATCAACCAGGAAACAAATAAATGCAGAAACAAATGAGAATAATATCTTGGAGAAACTTACAGTGAGGCAAGCTAAAAATAAAAATAAAACTTTGAAGGAGACTTTGTTACCTCTGATAATGACAAACACAAAAACTCGTGTCTGCGTTAATTTGTTATACAGAAATCAAGGAAGAAACCTTTGCAAAGCAAGAGAACTATATTCTAATCTACAGACTACTGGAGAAAGAAGTCAATCTCAACAACCCAATTGATAATATAAATGGCAAACTATCCATTTCATTACAGAGAATAGATTTTGTTGCTGGTATTAAAATATTTCCGATAACTCAAAAACAACATATTCACCTACATGAATGGCAATATGAAAAGAAAGGATATTTTAAGTCTTGAAGATTATTATAACCTTGATACGTATATGCACGAAGCTAAAAAGGAATTACTGCAATTGACCATAGAAAAAGAAAGTATTAGTTTGAATGTATGAATCACAACTCGAAAGTTCCGATCATTCCGAGGAACTATTACACTGTGTATATCACGTACTACATCAATAAATTGTTAGGATTCCCTAGTAACCTACTGGAATTATGCATGCGTCTAATGAGTAATTTTGAAACCCCAAAATGTATAAATTGCCCTCGATGAACTCAATAAGACGAAAAATTATTTCAATTGCTATTATTTGTATCTGCTAGAGTATTTGCCTATTAAAAATATTTTACACTTAGACCTTGTTTTATGCAATGCTAATGGATATTACACACGATTACAAGTTATATATATATATATATATATATATATATATATATATATATATATATATATATATATATACATATATATATACATATATATATAAGGTATGTCTGTAACATATATTTCCCTATGTAAAAGAAACGGAATAGTTCAGGTATAAGATGAGTGTAGAAATATCACTTAGAGGTCTTACTGAGTTCTTATCGTTAAACATTTGTATATAAAGGGATAAAAATGCTGCAGTAGGTGAAACAGTGAACATTGACTTAAACCTCAACAATAACCGTATTACCATTCTAATAAATCCAGTGCACAAATTTGATGTGGCTAATATAGATCTTGTCCAAAAACAATTTGGTACACACATACGTAAGACTTTGGAGGATAACAATTTGAAAGATATCTAGACGCCGAAGGAGCAATAATGTAAAAGCTAATGAACCGAGTGCTAATGAAAGAGCTAACAAAATCTCAGAGCTACGCAATTTGAAAGATATCAAAATGTAGAAGGAACAAGTTGACAATAAATTAAAAGCTAATGAACTGAGTGCTAATGAAAGAGCTAACAAAATCTCACAGCTAATAAAATATTGATTATAACAGAAAACAGATTTTAGATGCACGGGATTTGTTTAGAGAGAAATTCCATGCTTAATATACTGCTATACAAATCTTGAAATCAGTAGGACAAAGAGCAGATGATGTACCTAACGTTAGACAACATATACAACCGATCGTGCAGAGGATAAACAAATAGATAGATACCATGGAGAGTGACATGAAGAAAATCGAAATATCACTCGATAACTATGGTAGTTTGCAATCTCAACTAGAACAGTTGCAGAATGAATTGAATAATGAAATCCAACAGAAAGATAAAGCAACGAAAAAACTAATAAATGATGTTGGCACAAAAATTACTGACCTGAACAACAAGATAACAGAATTGCAGAGAATAATTATTTAACATCGATAACAAAAAAGATAATGCCGTAAAAATTAAATGAATGTGAATGAAAACACCATTAGATTTAAGAGAACAATTTATCTTCGATTTAGATGATTTACCTATTACAGATCTGAGTGAAAAGATAAAAACGATCCGAGATTTTATATTCACTGAATTTTACGTCTAATTAGACGTTGAGGTTGAACAATCTAAAACAGTTACAAAAGAATATGTTGATAGAGAACTGATTACAAATATTGATGTGGCGCAAGATAGTACTGACAAAATATATAAAAGATCGAAACAAATGAGAAAAGATTTCAATGATTTGAAACAATGGTTTACAAAAGATACAAAAGAATTTAAAAACTGAAATAGAGAGTATCGCATTAAGTGGTAGCATGGATGCAATCGAATAAAAAGGTCAAATAGAAACATTCAAAACTGAATTAAACACGTAAATGGACGTAAATGGTGTTGCGTTGTTTGATAGAATTAGACCAATAAAAGGAAATCAGTAAAAATAAAATGGAGTTTTATGACAAAATCAAAGTAATGTCTAGATATATATTGATTTACGATTTTCGCATAGTACAGAGTCAGAAGAATTCGGATGGCATTAATATAAATGTTGGACGAAAAATACATCTTTGCAGAGAAGTAAAGGTACTCATTATCTAGTTTTTAACCTCTTCATCAGTGTCAACCAACAGAAGGGTTGCTGGTACTTTTTAAGTCCGAAACTACACCTCAAATAATTAGTTCACACATGGATTTAATTATTTTCCATCAACATTTGCTTAAATGCATATTACACACTGCAGATGATTAACATCAATATGTCATCCAAATAAAAGATTAGACTTATACTGTATATACAATTTGTCAGCTTATATATTGAATATAAATCGAATATCGTTTATTTTAATGTTTATACCGGATTAGAGATTAAAAAAAAACAAAAAAACGTTTTGTATACAAAACCAATCCATAGAGGCGCCAACAAGGTATTAGAACTATGAGGACGTGCTTTTCAGCTCTCTAAATGCTTGTTGGAATATGGGGGGTGAACATTGTGACATGGAGCATAAGAATTGGCAAGTTTCATCAGCCAAGTAAATATAAATGGAAAGTGCAAGTTTTGACCATATACGAATTTGTAGTTTCTGTAGCTTTGAGAATTGCAGACGTTCTGTTACCGCTTCTTACTATAAATGGTACTGCATAGAAAAAACCAGGGACTTCGACAGGTAAGGCAGATAGTAACTCTGAGGAATCTAACTTGTCTTTGTCCTCTAGTGGGAAGGTTCGTTTAACCAGTCAAACTGCCGCTTCTATATCTGAACCTATAAAGAAGTCAGGGGATAGTGAATTACTTGAAACGACGGTAAAACAGCCGATCTGAAATGATGAATATGAATACGAACTTTGTCACACTGAGTGAAAAAGTTGAAACCTTGGGATCGGAAATGAAAATAGACCAAGCTAAGCTGTTAAAAGCCCAAGAAGAACTAGCAAAAGATAATGAGTATTGGAATTGGAGGTGTATATTGATATTATAGAAGCTCTGTCAAAGCGAAATGATTTAATTTTTCACGGATTTGAAGGGACATCGGATGAATCTTGGGAGACGAGTAAACGGCTGATTCGTAACTTTATGTTTAATACTTTGGAGGGATCCAAGGCTGTCCGAATGGACATCGAGCGAGCACAAAAAATGTGTGCTGTCAACAAAGTCAATCAGTCGATATAGTCAAGTTTACAAAATTCAAGGATCGTGATACCGTGTTACAGAAGGCGTGGAAAAAGTTGACCCATTTGTTTAAAGAATGTGTTACTGAAGGCGTGAAAAAAGTTGACCCATTTGTTTAAAGAATGTGTTACTGAAGATATTGTTTTACGTGTTCCTGGTGCCCTGGACAAGTTGATTCCGTTTCTTACTGAGGCAAGGAATAACAATCAAAAAGCTGTAATCAAGTATGACAAACTGATTATTGATAGCAGTGTCTTCGTGTTTGACTCACATACGAATGGAATGAAGTATATCAATAAAGCTTTAAAACAATGTCACGTGTTTTCTCACGCAGTTGTGGCAAGAACAGTATACCACTAAGTCAAATAGTGTGTAAGGTTTCTGTAAGCGTAGACGAGGAAAGGTGATGCCGTGGGTGAGGTTCCTGACACAGATGACGAGAGTGAAAGTGAAAAGAACAGCACGAGAAAGGTTGATGGCTGAGGTCATAAAATCATTGACAATAGACATAGATTTATCAAAATAAAAACGTGGAATATTGAAACATTATGTATCCTGATGTTTAGTTTTTCTATCTGGCGATTTTAATGCTCGAATTTAAAAAATGTCTAGATTTTATTGCAGCTAATAATCTCAATTATATCTGTAGTTATATCTCCAACAGCGGGGATTTATATTCCCAGAAAGTCTAAATACTGTGACCTTTTTAGTTCATATGGGAAAGCCTTTGTTGGATTATGCTGCACGTATGATGTGCATGTGCTGAATGGTACACGTTTTCAGGATACTGAAGGTAATTACATCTGTATTGCTAATAATGGTACTTGTGTTGTTGATTATATGGCTGCATCAACGGAATTATTCTCATCTGTTTTTACAGACGTCTCTGTGAAAGAGGGCGATGAATCTTCTCACTTTCTTTTAGCATGTACAACGGAAACGCCTCTTGAGACCTTAGACTCCTTTAAAATCTTAAATGAAAACGATTATCACTGTAATTTAGCAGATATTGTAAAATTCTGTTAGAATGATGATTTCAAAGACATATTTATGTTGAAGTTCTGTGATAAATGTTTCTTTGAACTGCATAACAATCTTGAAAAAATAGAAAGAGATGTGAACGAAGCTGTTGAATAAATATGTGATATTTATTGTATAGCTGGTGAGTTTTTACCAGTGAAACCTAGATTCTGTGAGAAGAGTACGCAGCATACCTGGTGGGATGTAGAATGTAAAAAAAGTTAACAGTTGAAACATAGACTTTTGAGAAAATTTATAGTTATTAACAAATAGGAGGACTTAAAACTATACATATCTGCAAGAAATCGATATAAACAATTATGTCAAAAGAAAACAAGAGTTATAACAAGAGCGTCAATGACAAATGCTAGTCCAAACTGGAAATATCCCCTCAAATCTTGGCGCACTTTGAAACATTCAAGGCAATGTTGAAAAACTGATTCGAATATATCAGCCTTCGAATGGTTCCAATATTTGAAACACTTACATAAGGTTTTTAATATCTGTGATGATGTTTTTTTGCGTGCAGGATCCTCCTGAAAATGTGATAAATATCCTTGTAAGCACACATGATGACACGTCACAGAACATACCTAACAGCAACATAACTGAAAGTGAAGTTAAAGTAGCAATTTATAAACTGAAAGCTTGTAAAGCGTGTGGGGCTGATGGTGTAGGAATAGAAGTTTTCAAACACACTTCATCCAATATAGTGCCCTTACTTACTGTATTATTTAACAAAGTTTTAGCACTGGCATCTTTTCTGTAATATGGACTTAAAGTATTATATGTCCATTGTTTATAAAGGGTCAGAAGTAAAGAACTAAGGAAGTATTCTCTTTCTTAATGCAATGTGTAAGATCTTTATAACAATATTGAATGAACACGTACATCTTTTTACGAACAAAAAGAAACTGACCGATGAATCAATAGTGGGATTTCGTTCTGGATACTCTACCGCTGATAATATACAGGTATTAATCATTAGTACAAAAATAGATTTCAATCACTATATATATATTTTATTGTTTATTCATCGACTTCTCAAAAGCATTTGATACTATACCTCATGATAAATTATGGATTTATGTTTCTAAGAAGGGAATACAAGGCAAGTTTTTAAACATCTAGAAAAATATGTACAGTAACTTTAACTCTTGTGTAAGGACTAAGAATCGTCTAATACAGGGGTCTCCAAACTACGGCCCGCGGCTTCGATTTGTCCGGCCCGTGGTGTTGTACTTTTTTAAAACGATTTTGCATATATTTAAATTTTTCACAGTCGCTTCGGCCCGCAGACCCCCTTCAGAAATCTAACATGGCCCTCGTCTTATAAAGTTTTGAGACCCCTGGTCTAATAGAATACTTTGGAATGACAATGGGTACCTGTCAGGGCTGTATTTTGAACCCGCTGTTATTTTCACTTTTTGTAAACGTTTTAAGCTATTTACTTAGATCGAGATGCAGAAGTGGAATATTTATATCAAATGATGTATCATATCTGTATGCTATTTTATATGCCGATGCCATGGCATGTTGTGCAGAAACAGTAGTACGTTTAAAAGGACAAATAAATGTTGTGGAAACCTTTTGTTATACTACTGGAACAAATGTCAACCTTGATAAATCAAAGATTATTGTATTTAAAACTGGTGGTCATTGAGGAATTGGGAGAAATGGTCTTATACAAATAATCCAATTGAAGTTGTATCATTTTATAAGTATATTGGGCTTTCTTTTACCACAAAGTTAATATGGTCTAAAGCAAGAGACACGTTAGTGCCACATTCAACTTAATATGTAACGTTAGTAATCCATTATCAAACTAAATTTAAATATTTCGGTCATCGTGAATTGTTTAAATCTTTTTTTGTTGGGCGGGGGGTAAGCGTTTATTGACATAAGATAACTAGATAAATGCATTAGATATTGGAACAGCATTACAACCATTTTTCAATAAGACCAAAAATGTGGGCAGTTCTAGACAATTATTTTCTGTCCCTGTAAGATAAAATAAAAGACGTTAAGAAGAGATGGAATAGGATAGAAAAGATAATATTGTTTACATATATATTTTGAAAGATAAAATACCAATATATAAGGAAATATTGGCATTTCTACAAGACAAGTACCAGAGTATGCATATATAGGCACACTTATTCACACAGTATACCCCCAAAGTATGAAGATAATTGGTCCGTATATATACATAAATATACATACTTACACCCTCTCACACACACACAAACACACACACACATATATATATATATATATATATATATATATATATATATATATATATATATATATATATATATATATATATAATGAAGGAACTGGACCTTTTATTTAAACTAACTTTTTTGACACATACCAGGCCTTTGCCCTGTCTTGAAAATTTACATGGTCACAGGTAGCTTTTACTTTCCCCGCATAAGCATTTTAGTAATATTGGAAAAATATGTTCTTTCGATACCCTAATGTTCCTTCATATTAAATACGTAAACATCGCATAATATAGCAAAATTTTTTATGGAAATGTATATGTACTACAATGTTACAGATATCAAGTTGCCTAACAACATGTATCAGATTCCATCTTTTCTGAAAGGTACTCTACTTTACAAAACATATGTTTGCTTACCAATGTGAAACGGCAGGCAACAGATATTTGGAAATTCAAAGGCCTGAAGAGAGAGTAAATACAATACTCTACGACTCTATTAAATGTTTGTACAACAACCATCTATTGTCAGACCTTTCCCATTTTCATTTTCTATAAGGACTATATTTTTCTACATTAAAAGTAAAAGCAACACTCTTTTGATCTGAGACAAAATTGGCCTGTGCCTGTTAAATATACATTTATAAATATATCGTTTTACATATAGAATTTTCAAATTAATTACATAATCATCCTGAGTTTTGTCTTTAATTCCAAAGAAAATATTTTTGTTTATAATTTCCAAATTATTTGTGTGACCACATTTACTTTTTATCCATTGTAAAATATCATTTAGAAAAGATTAAGCTACGTGACAATTCCCCAAAATATGAGATATTGTCTCTGCATGCAACATACAAGAAAAGCAGAGCCCGTTTGAGATAATTATAATTCTTTTGAGAAATGCATTCGTAGGCACAATTCTATGCAATATTTTAATCTGTAAAAATCTAAGATTTGGATATTTTGTAGTTTTATATGGTAGCAAGACAAATAATAATGCCAATCGTTATCATGTTAATCCATAGCGGCAATATTTCTTTTGATTTTGTCCTATGACCCATGCCATACAAACTTGTAAAAGAGCGTATAGAGTTCACTACGAACCTGCTTAGATACCTTTCATAATGACAAGCTGATTAATTTTAGAGATAGCTAAACTTTTTATCACAGTTCTCCTGTCAAATGGAGTTAAAAACCTATTATTCCACTGAATTAACAGGTTCCTAATTTCACGAATTTGGTGATGGATAATAAAGACGTGGTTTATTTTCAAAGTTAGTTGAAAACTTTACACCTAAGACAGTACAACCCCAATTAAGATTATATTCTGCAGAGTATTTCGTTTTGCTACCTGTTCTACTTCAGATCCAAATTACCTTTGTTTTTTCAATATTTATACTAAGGCCAGAAAATCGTGAATATTGATATAAAAGATGTAAAGCAGACATCAGAGATATCTCTGAATCATCAAGAGCAAGTGATGTATCATCAACGTACTGAAGAAGAATATATGTTATATTAACTATGTTTATTCTCCTAATATTTTCATTTTTTCTTATCATAGGGGCTTAAATCTCTGCATACAGGAAACTAAATATATGGGAGGAGTGGATCACCTCTCTAAACCTTTTTTCTATACCAAAAATCAATTCAAGACTTGACCAATAATAGTTACACAAGATTTGATGTTTCCATAAAAGAAAGTTTTCTGTAATTTATTAATGGTTTTTCAAAATTAAAAAATGCACAACTTTATCAATAAATGGCGATGCAACTGAGTTCAACGCTTTTCAAAATCAATAAAACGAAGCAGTTCAAGAATATTGTGTTGTTTTTTTGTGTCAGACATTAAATCCTATACGTTTCTTATATTCTCTCCAACGTATCGTCCTTTTAGAAACCCCATTTAATCCTTATGCATAATTGTGGGAAGCATAGTTTTAATCCTGTGTGATACATTTAGAAGTGAAATGTGTTTCCGATTTGAAAAAATAATCACTCGTTCTATAATTCACCACGTTCCCAATATTAATAGCCATCACTAGAAACTGTCTAATATCTTTCCAACAAAATTTTAAAATTCTACCGAGAATTCATCAATCCTGTGCTTTTTTCATCAGGCATTGTCAGTAAAACATTTCCAGCTTCTGTATATGATATAGGACCATTTAAGGAATGTCTAAATCATTAAATCTATGAATGTATGGATATTTAAGTACCATTTCAACATCGACGGGATCAAAATTCACTCTTTTTATATAAATTCCAATAAAATAATTTTACTTCATCCAAAATTTCATTTTGTCCGTTAAAGAACCATTGCTATTAACAAGAGGCAGCATAATTTTACTTATGTAATTTATATTGTCTAAACTTCAGAACTATTTGGTCACTTTCTCTCCTTCTTCAATCCATATAGCTCTAGATTTAACCTTCACACCATCCATCTTTTTCTTATTAATATCTTTTAACTCGTTCTTGTTTCTTCTCTCCTGTTTTGATCATCTATTTCAGTCAAAATCAGATAAAGGTATAGTATCAAAAGTAGCTAATTGTTCAGCACATACATATTGATGTTTAACTTTTAAGATAGCTTCTTTTACTCTTCTAACACATTTCGGGTCTTTCAATAATGAATTAGTACATTTCCAGAATGTTTGTCCTTTAATTGACTTATCTAAAACAATTTTATTTTTTGAAGAGAATGATAAGTCCTACATACTATATCCTAGTTCAACATTTACATTTTCAATCATTGTCAACAAATTTTCTGAAACAAAAAATACGTCCAGTCTGGCTTTTTTTACTGGATTACATTTCCTCCAAGTATACATATGGATCCTTATATGATATTCCATCGATACATCTACAAAATTATATTATATACCTATATCTAAGAGAACTTCTCTTGCTCTTGGATTATTTACATTATTATAATTAAAAGTATATATATATATATATATATATATATATATATATATATATATATATATATATATATATATATATATATATATATATATATATATACGGATCCATAAGACGATTGAAATCTCCCCTCAGTTATAGCACAATCATTTCAAAAATGCAATATATATTTTTTTATCTCAAGGTAAAACTCTTGACTGTCTATATTTTGTCCATACGTATTAATAAGTGTCAACCTTGTGTTTCCAATAGTTATATATATTCTAAGTTTATTGCCTGTCTTATCTTTCTTTATTCTATGGAAGCGAACTAGAAATTATTGTTCAATAATATGGCTACACCTCTTCCATTAGTACAGTATGAGCTAAGAAAAACAATCATATCCCAAGGTAGTCGAAATGAAAGTTTCCTATTTCTCAGTGAAGAGTACATATTGAAGAAAATATATTAAATAGTTGTTATTCTTTGGAAAATTAAATACATCTCTTGTTTCTTGAGATCCACTAACCCCTGACAATTCAAGTTTACAATATTTATTGACTCAGATATAAACTTTAAAGAACTTATATACTAATGTAATTATTCCTTGTGTGCAGAGACCATAAATAAAATTGTCTGTAGCTGATTTTGTAAATAAACCATGCATACTGATAACGTTTACCAATAATGTTGTATAAAGTACAATATCAAGAATACTGCTGTTGCAGATAGTAGTGATCTGGTATACAGATCCAAAAGGTGCCACACAAAAGAATAAGAAAAACAGGAGAATTATAGTTTTCATAGTGACGGAATAAAGAACAATGAAAGAAAACAAAAAAACAAACAAAACAACACCCCAAAAACAAACAAACAAAAAGCTAAAGTCAGAGGTACACTGTATGCCAAGTGTCTCCTTACAAAACAAACGATATGGCTTGGTGCACTGGGCTTTAAATATATAGTATCTGCTTATTTAATATTTGTATCTCTCTAAAGGTCTTATACGTATATTACAGCATTTGGTAACATAAATTATAATGTACAGACAGACTGGTAACTGTTGAGACTCAAACAGAGCAATATGGCAGAACAGAATTAACATGAATAAAAAAGGCATAAGAGAATAAATGAAAGATAAGAGTAAACCAGTGAGGCAAAACATGACAAAGCAAAAACTGTGTACTAGCATATCGATTATAAAAAAGTGATACCATAAAAGGCAATACAGTCGGAGGCAAATCGCAATTTTTAAAAATTTTATGTTATGATAAAACCATTTTGTTTTCTTCAGGTTTTTCAAATTTGTTGATACGAATACTCGAATGCTATTAAAAAAGTAAATGTGATATTCTGTGAGCGCTTCTTGAATGTATCTCAAGCTGTTAGTGACTGAGTGGTATTGGGTGAATGCGGAAGATTACCTTTATTTATTACTTACTGTTTACGATCTACTAAGTATTGGTGTAAATGTGTGCAAATAGAGAACCATATATATCCAACTAACGGCTTCGAGATGTTAACGGCACTAGATGACTGTGGTAGAATAACATGGGCCACTAAAGTCAAAAACATTTTGCTCAAGTATGGTTTTGGGTATGCGTGGATATGTCAAGATCTTGGTGATATCAACTTTGTTTGTAAACAATTTTCCCAAAATTCTGAACGACTGCATGTGCAATCATGGTATGAAAATGTACACGAATCTACAAAATATGATGAATATCGTCAATGTTACATGTTGAAAGATATATATTGATAGATCTGCCTTATTATTTACGTAAAGCATTTGCTAGATTTCGGTGTTCCAGACGAGGGTTGAAGATTGAGACTATAAGACACGTAGCTATACCACGAGATATGCGTTATTATGAACATTGTTTGTGAAAAGGTATTTGTTGATTGAAAGTGAATTTCACGCTTTGAAGATTTTGTTAAAACTATCCAGATGTGAGAGAAAAATATTTTATAATATTCAAGGTATAATCAGGCAAGTAAGTAGAAATTCTATCGAATTATGTCAAATAGTTTATATGCTACTCTTTGTGGGTCGAAATTTGTTCACCACATGTTTCAAAGAATTGATCAGATCTATAATAACACTGTAATTTATATTGTATGGGATGGTACTATAATGCTAGAAATTTTTGTTATATACTATTGTATGACGTGTCTGTGCCTGAATTACCTGAAAAAGAATCTAATATAAAACCAATCCATAAAAGGAATCTAATCTGTACATTGTAACAGAATCACAGACAAATGAATCGAAGAGAACAATACCTTGGTCTTTTAACTGAAACATAATCCTAAAGTGCTATTTCATAATAGTGTAGATCCAGATACTTGTCACAGCAAGATAAAATCTGGCAACAGCATTAAAATGTTTTATTCATGAGTACAGAACGATAAATGTTTTCCGGACTCAAACCTTTTATTGTTTATTGCGTATACATATAATAAAATGGCCACGGCAGCCGTTATGATTGAAGAATCAATAGCAAAGAGTCTTGCATCTACATGAAATAACTTACTGTTCAAACTGTTTGATCCAGATGGATCTGGAGATGACAGATTTAGACACGAATTTTTTTGTTGTTGGAAGAATACCAAAAAAAAAAAAACAACAACAAAAAAAAAAACCCCAAGAGTTTAATTAAAACAAATGAAAGACATTCGCCTATTTGAATGAAAGATTGATAGAACAACTTTTGATGTTTCAATACTTAAACGACCTGGACAATGCTTTTTTATCTATATGCGTCTACTCATGGTGCTGATTGCAGAAATGATTTATAGGAACCTTACTTTAATGCAAAACTTTGAAAAACAAAGAAAAATCTAAACCGAACGATTTATATAAATATTCTGATTATCAAGTAAAATAAGGTTTGAGGCAAACGTTTTGTAGAATCCGCTAAGTATTTCTCCGATGAACAAGAAAAGCACACAGAAATTAGTATCGTAAGTCTAAACAATTTGTACACCAAAACTAATCGCATCTATCTTGATTCGTGAAGTACACACGATAAGTATAGCTGGCTTAAATTAGTCAACATACAAAAGGTACCCACATTCAAATCAATAGTAAATTAAATGTTAATGCCCACAGATGTATATTTATTTATTATCTGATGCAATAAACTAAACTCAGTGATGTTTTAGGCATCAGTAAAGGTATTTGCAAGAACCTCATAACATGATAATTTGTGGAGTGACGAATTGTGGGAAAACATTATTTTTTTGTGCACTAAATCTGATAGACGCTAAATATAAAGAATTTTTCGATTACATCGTTATTATCGGACAAATTGTTCTGTGCAACAAGAAATACGATAGAAAGTGGCTACGAACAAATGAAAAGATGTTCATGATAGATCCCAAAGATAAATTAGATTATTGATTAGAGTTACTGGTTGATGTCTACTAAGGTAGAACTACTTTGTTTCAAAAATTGTTGTAATTTAGATTACGTAAACGAGAAAAAACTAACCAAATTAGTCTAGCTTTGGTGTTAGACATTTTGAAATATCAGTGCGGATGGTCGTGTAAAAGTACAACTCTGATCAAAGATTTTATAGGTATTATGTGTTTCTTGGTCATCTTCTCTACCAAGGACAAAACAGCAATAGAAACAGCGTTTGAAGAGAACCATGCTATTCGGGATGAAATAAAAGGGAGAATTGTAGATACTTTAAACAGAACAAAAGAAACACTGTTAATGAGGTTAGAGTTTTTGTTTCAACCGAAAGTACAGACGTGTCAGTATGGTAATATATTTACGTTATCCGCTGAATAACGTGTATTATCGTAAGAACTCACAGCCCCTTTGGCTATTTTGATGCTATAAATATCATTAGTGTACGATCGTAGTAAATTCATCTCTTGCTAATTTTCCTTGTGATTGAATAAGCAATGTATACATCTCAAGTTTTTTCACACTTTTCTTTATTCCTTTACAAACTTTCTTTTCATCTTCGTCCGTCTTAAACTAATAGAGTTCTGATAATTTTTCGAGTGTAATGAAAAAAAATTCAAGCATTTTTACACATATATTTCTGTCCGTGATGTCTACGTATTTGTGATGACACCAATTTGATTATTCTTTTATTCCAAAGTAATGGTTCCTTCTGTCATTGTAGCATCGCTTGAATGTTTACAGAGATATCGAATTCAGTTTCAATTTTCGAAATAGTCTCATTTTTAATCGGAAATGTATTGATCCAATGATTGTATCAATCAAACCTGTATTTTGATGGTCTATCTATATGATCACTTGGCGTATTTGACACAGACTACACAGCATAAAATAAATGTTTATCATCTTTATATTTTTCATTGACACGAGCTTTTTCTATTTTTAACCAATTCAGGCAAATTTATATATGAATTTTCTCAGAGCTGGTTATATATGTGTGCAACGTCAAATATTCAATCCTGCCAACATCCATTTCCATACTTACTTTTGTCCATGTTTAGTATGCAAAATGTCAAATAAACGTTCTGTGGCATTACCCATTCCACCTATGTTCATTTTGTTCATGAATCTTATATATATATATATATATATATATATATATATATATATATATATATATATATATATATATATATATATATATACACACACACACACACACACACACATACCTTGCTCTCCTTCTTGAGTGGATCTCTTCATAAATCTGATCGTCAAGTCAAGCTGTACCTTTACAGAACCAAATTGTCTAATTGTCCAATGTTTCCAAAGATGATCGTTATCAGGTATTTTTTCAGTGTCTTTGATAAATTCATACAAACCTTGATTGTTGCCATCCTAAAATCTGTACTTATTTAAATTTGATTTGAATTAATCTATATCTCTTTCAGTTATGATTCTGCTTAAAGTTAGTTTATTCATACAACTCAAGTATTTTCTTGTCTATACGCATTAAAGGGGACTGTAATATTTTCTTTGCAAGTAGTAAATTAAGTATCGAAGTCTTCATCATTGATTTATTTGAATGGCAATATTTTCAATATATATTTCACGTATAATTGTTTCATATGTGTGAATAAAATAGTATATTTAACTTTTGTCATAAATGTTTGCAAAATGCCTCAGCTTCTGCCTCTGGGGTAGCATAGATCGGAACTGCACCAATTACCACTTCCAGGAGGTCACATTTCCTGTTGCAGATCTTTTCCTGCGCTCCTGGGTCGAACTTTGTGCTCCGTTTTATTTTCCTTGTCTTTATGTTCGTACACTGTATATTAGCCATACAAGGTTTTTTGGCGTACACTGATCCTGTGCCACACTTTGTATATTAGCCATACACGTTTTTTTGGCGTACACTGATCCTGTGCCACACTTTGTATATTAGCCATACAAGTTTTTTTGGCGTACACTGATCCTGTGCCACACTTTGTATATTAGCATTACACGGATTTTTTTGGAGTACACTGGTCCTCTGCCACACTTTGTATATTAGCTATACACTTATTGTTTTGCGTACAATAGATCCTGTGTCACACTTTGTATGTTAGCCATACACTTATTGTTGCTTTTGTTTTGTTGTTTGTTTTTTTTTTTTTCTTCATATAGTTCCACCATACATATATACAAAATCACGATAGACACCAAGGAGTATGATGGATTAATCCGTAATGATAGACAACAAAAAATAGCGCATTAAAGCAACAATTCACCAATTCACAAACTGTAATAAGTGTCGCTGAGCACGTGCTTTATCTTTCTCCATCCTGGTGGTGGGGTTTCAATCGACTAAAGTCTGTCGATGCGATTGGCCTTAGTAAAACAAAAAAAAAAGAACGGACAGTCACATTAATGTGCGATGCTGACCTCTTGGGAACTCAGTGTATGTTCGACCCACTTATTAGTATAACTATTTCTTTAAACATCGGTGTTTGTCTCTTTGGGGGAAAAAATCACGTTCATTTAGAAACGATTTTAGAGTACGTGTATAATATAAAAAAAATTAAAGTTATAAATATTTGAAATTGTATATGTTATATAGGAGAAAACTCATAGGGGTCCGACTGGATTTATATCAGGCTGCTTGACCAACCCAAGATACGTAGAATCCAAATATAGTAAGGTTAACATTCACATCTAAATGGCGGATTAGATTGGTCAGTTAGTCATCGGAACACCTCGTACGTGACAGATAATTCACAGCCGATGCATTCTAGGTGCCATAAAGAATCTTAGAAATTATAGATATTGTTACGACTCTATGGCCTAAAATATGTAACAGAAAGAAATTGAAACCAACAAAATCAAGTAAAATCAACAAGCAATTTATTTCTAGACAATTAAAGTGAAAATTCAAATGACACTTTCAATAACGCGAATTAAAGTCCAAATAATCCAATGTGTCTTGAATGTCCTGATGTACCACAATGCTGTAAACCGGAATGTTTTGAATGAATTCACAAAAATTCCAAAAAGTCCTAAATTCTATGAGCACTTTAGTACTTCCAATAAATATTTTAAATAAATAATTCCTCTCCCTGAATTAAATCTGGTTTTCACAACTGTAACATCTGATTATTAAAATAGCTTCTTTACAAACTGATGTTTAGAACAAGACGTTTAGAGCGCGAATGATCTCGCGTTTACTCTCTCTCTCTCTCTCTCTCTCTCTCTCTCTCTCTATATATATATATATATATATATATATTGGCCTACCTGACAATTCTCACATCAGAATATGAGTAATTTTTATTGAAAATTACTTTGTGTATCTGACTTTTGTCACAACAAGACATGGAAATAACAGTCCAGCTGTAACAAAACCGGCCTTGAACTCAAATGCTATGTAAACATGCTATTTACGAAACTTACCATAATCTGACTAAAGTCCAACTTACAATTATGAACATATATTATAAATTCAATATACATAACAATATATTAAAAAATGTTTAGTTTAAGCATAATTTATTGTTAAAGAAAGTATATTAACCTAATAATTTGCAACTTAATCACGGCGCGTTTTTTCGCTAGTTACAAAAGTACATCACCGATGTATGACTCCATTTAAAACGTCTTTTTGTACATGTAAGAAAAATCTATTTAATTATCTGAAAACACCAAACACTTGTGGATGTCACAATAAAACTATATTAATAAATGCAAAGCAAATTCATGTTTGTCCTGTTCCTTTCTGTTTCCTGCTTTCAACTCATTACGCTTATTTCGTCATTACAAAAATAGTGTCCAGGAGTTTTTAAGACGTAATCAAGGTACATACATACATGCATGGATGTATGCACGCACGCACGCACGCACTCACATACATACATACATACGTACGTACGTACGTACGTACATACATACATACATACATACATACATACATACATACATACATACATACATACATACATACATACATACATACATACATACATACATACATACATACATACATAGATACATACATACATACATACATACATACATACATACATACATACATACATACATACATACATACATACATACATACATACATACATACATACATACATACATACAGTTTATGCTTGACGGATCCGGAGAGATACCGAGATTAACTGGTTTCCGATAAAAAGGAAAATGTACAATAAATATTTCTTAGTGGTGTCTCCTGTACAACGGACAAATTTTTCCAAACGGGAAAACATTGTTCTCCTTCATGAGAAACAGAAAAGCAGAGAGGTGTGTGACTCATGCAGATTGACTACTACTGCTGCTCATAATAATAATAATAATAATAATAATAATAATAATAATAATAATAATAATAATAATAATAGTAATAATAGTAATATTGTTATTAATATTAATATTAATATTATTATTATTATTATTATTATTATTTTCTTTTCACACACCTCTCCTCCCAAAACCAAGCTGACAAAATTAATGTTTTTCACACAAATAGCGGAACTTTTCGGTCTGCTACGGACTTGCATTGGAAATGCCTATTTTTGCTTGTTTTCTGGACGTTGGTCACAGTTCCCACGAACAAACTGGGTGCTCTAAGTGTGCTAAAACGCTTCATTCCGTTGTCGCAGAGCCCTTTCCTTGACTGTGTTATGTTTCAACACAAGGTTCTTGTTACAAAATTAATTTTATTGAAAATGTCTTAGAGCTGTCTCAAAATCTCTGTCAATTACTATAGGGATTTAGTTTCCTCCTGAAATGATGCTCTTTCATGAAAATTTTTAGAAGGCATAAAGTGCTCACTGTGTAATGAAACAAAACGTATATGTGAAAGTCAACGATACTGTTACATGGATCCTCATGAAAAGTAAACAAAAAGAAAAGGGAATTAAAGTAAAATAAAATGGACAATCTTTGTCATCGTTGTACGGTATAATCATTCTCAGTTTATTCCTTAAGACGTGGTGTGGATTTTTTTTCACGCTCTCCATGTGCTGTTTATCAATATCGCTTTTAGAATGTATCTGTCAATTGATTATTTTTCTTCACAAGTTGAAGAATGGTCACCATAATCATACTTGTTATCGTAGATTAACGCGAGACTTTAATTCAATACTACTTGTTTATGACACACAGCTTTCAACGGCTATAGTTAACGTAACTCAAAACTTCCTGAAAGGCGCGAGCTCATATAAAATACACAGAGTTTAATGACGTAATATATGAAGAATCCGGGCTGCTACTGAAGTTCCAAGTCCGAAACACTTTACCGGTCACGCATTTGTAAATTTATGGTTTTCTCAAATTCTTTTATAAGGGAATTTCACGGGTGACTTGGAAGCAGACATATGTATGAAAATATTAGATCTGATTTTGTTTGTGCTTGTTGCGTTTAGAGCCATCATTCGTAGAGAAAATATATGTTTTGACGGTCATTTTCGTATCCTGTAGCTAAAAATGCTCTGGAACATATTTTTTTTTTTTTTTTTTTTTTTTTTTTTGTTGTCGTGAAGTCATTATTTCATCATCACATTTTGCGCTCTATCCTAAGAACCATGTACAAAGGAAATGTTGGAGTATGCAATTCTCATGTCGCCCGATAACGAATAAGGATAGCAACTTGCACGTGCAGGATTATATAGTATTTTACCATCAACACAGAGCTAAGGGGAAACTAGTCATTTGTAAATTGAACATGTCATGGTACATACGAGAAAGAAATTAAACATTTTTCCGATAATCGGACGTGTACGATTGAGACTGAAATACATTCGAGAATACATAGTTCGTTTTCTACTGAAGAAAAAAAACCATCTTGTAGGTGCCGCGGAAATTTGGCTCTTGACTGCTGCAAGACGGTTACTCGAGGTGGGTGGGAGATTTTTCATTATCCTTGTGGCGTTGAAATCGGTATTCTTTCTGTCCATTCATGACTTAAACGAATTAAGAGACATTACCTTTCAATAATTTTTAGTTTTTATCTAAGACGATCATTGCAGTTTTGACGAAATTTGGAATTTCAGTCAAACGTTACAAACTCTCGTGAATATCTTCAATATGCATAGTTCTTCCTTTTTCGGTTTTTCTCAAACAAAAATTTTAACAACTTTTTGGTAGAGGAAACTGGAGAAACTGCAGAACATTCGAAACACCCTCGTCTCAAAATGAGGCTCAGATGTCTTTCGGCGAATTGATTTACATCACCTAGATATAAAATTCTTTGCCCAAAGTTTAGCTAAACACGCCGTCCTTGGATATAAGTACGCTACATAATTTAGTCCAATCGAAAGCACGCATCAGTCACCATAGTGTTCACCACAGTGATGGAGATATAAAGAATAACGTTGTTTTTCGTAAAATTAGTTCCCAACATCGTCGTCGGCGGTCACGTCACAATCAGCGGAATGGGCTGAGGCAGTTCTCAGTGGAGGAAACCACTGAACAAGGGCGAGCGACCACTTTCCCCTTACGCGTGTCAGAACAGATTAAAGTGATACAAAACGAGCCATTTACTACGCCACATTTGGGGCCCCGGGTGGTCTAAGGCGCTCGTCTGTACAGATCACTGACATCTCACCTCTGTCCGCGTGGGTTCGAGTCTCGGCTCCACCAACATGGGTATGTGAAAAAACTTGCTAGTAGCTTCCCGTGGATCGGTGGTTCTTCCCGGGTTCTTCCGCCACCAAACATACTAGGTGCAATGTATAGCCTATCATGTACTGAAAAATGGCGGTAACCCACCACCACCACCACCAAAAAAAAGCCACATTTGTTCTGTCTCACAGATGCATCGAAAATTAATAAAATATTACTTATGTTCAACAGATACTTTGAAGATTCCCTTAAACAAAAATGCCCAATGAGCATTGTATAAACGATAGCAGCACTCCGTCCTTCAATTTTAGTAGTTTTCGAGGGTTTTTGTTCTTGGTTTAGAAAACGCTTTGTCACAAAATAGTAAATCAGCGACCATACAATTTAAGAGCCTCGATGAAACAAAACATTTATATGCAGAGAAATAAAATAAAATATTGTGGCAGCTTAAAGTAAAAACAATTCCCCTATATAAAAGTTATTACAACAAGTCGCATACAACACGTGCTCATAGTGCATTCTGATTTTATACATATCAAACTCAAACCGTTAATTGTACAAAACACTTATCATAAAACAATATAGAGTACGATTTAAAATTATCTAACCTGTTTGATAATATTATTTATTCGTATTTAAAAATTATGTTAATGTTATCAAGCATTCTCCTGTAGAATCCAGGGATAGCACTATATATATACATGTATATATATATATATATATATATATATATATATATATATATATATATATATATAGAGAGAGAGAGAGAGAGAGAGAGAGAGAGAGAGAGAGAAAGAGAGAGACAGACAGAGAGAGAGAGAGAGGGAGAGAGAGAGAGAGAGTAACGGCACGTCAACACAATATTGGCTGTATGGTGCCAACAAGTTTAATGATAAGGAATAGGGCAGATTACGAATTCACCTCGTTGCTATAAGTAGAATTTGATGTTATTTACCCACAAGACCTTGCGTGTACCACCACATTGCTTTCGGACAAACAGAACAAACATTGGAGTGTACATAGTGTGATGCTTACGCTGAATTATGTAGTGTAATTGGCATCCTAGGCGAACCTTCAGCCTTGCGCCCCCTCCACCCTCCCCCACAATTAACTTTTGAAAATGAATATTGTGCGAACGGGAACACACGCACACACATAGATCTATTCTTTCCTTCTGTTTTTCTCTTTCTGTTTTTAGACTCTTATTATCATCTATTTTACGCTATTTCTCTTTTCTTTTTTTTATTCATACAGTATTTTGCCTCTCCCAAATTTTGCCGCTCTAGGCGACCGCCTAGTTTGCCTAGTGGTTAAACCGGCCCTGCTAGAGGCCCGCCGTCAACTCAGTTATAAAAAATAAATTAATCTTTGCAGTAAATATTAAAATTTGTTCCTTGCAAGAGTCTAAGTTATGGTATATTACTACAGGTTTTATATGCAAAACTGTACACTGGTTTTTATATTTAAAAAAATATTAAACTGGTTTTGGGGCTCATGACTGCTCTGCCCAGGGGCCCGGAATATCTGTCGGCGGACATGCATATCAGTATTACAAAATAACAATCAAAGATAAAATATAAACCAGATTTAGTAGATAAAACAAATAAAGAATTGTTTTATAGTCTTGAAGTCTTCTAAGTTGGGCAGATTAGTGATTTATCGGCAAAGAAGATAATTATTTATTGTTCGGTCTAATAAAAACAGTAAATAAAACTAGTAATTTGCATCTTGTATTTCCATTCCTGGTTTCAGAAAAATGTTATGGTCCTTTATTAACCTCTTGTTTATTCTCATTCGTGTGTAAATTCATATATTTCGCAATTCTCCTATTTGTCTATCTTTTTCTTGCACGCATTTATTGTTCGTTCGTTCGTTTCTTCATTATTTCATTCATTTTATTCTTACGTCTACTATTTTACTTAACTTATATGCACCTACCGCTGTTTGTTCGTCCGGTTCATTGTACATTCCTTTTAATTATAAGATTGACTGGTGAAATCGAAAACTAAATGAATTAGATTATTAATGGCAATCTCAATAATAATTATTTAGAAGAAAACTTCGTGAGAAAAATCTTAAGGCACATAGTTATAATTAAATTTATACAGCGGTGGTGGATGAATTCTGAAGATTATTTAAATTTTTATCGAGGGACAAAATATGCGCGATTTAAAACTTTTCATGCATTAACTTTTTCAGACATTAAAAGGATTGAGTGTGTGTCAAAATTGGCATGAAAATTGGCATCAAAAGGTAAATCAGTCAAAATAATATATGTATTATAAAGAATACGAGTCATTACGGAATAAACTTAGTATAGAGGCAGGTAGATATGAAGATGACATTGCTTCAAAGAGTTTTTTCTAACTTCTCTTCCAGAAATAATTTAATCTTAGTTGATGAGCAACACTGCATTTTGTTAAAAAGTGTACAAAGATACTAGATAAAAAAATATTAAGAGAAACCTTGGTGTGCGTGTCCATCTTTAGGAAAATTGTATAGCTTGATGTTATCTCAAAGTCCACAGTTTATATACCATTTATTAGCTAGACCAAAAACCTGCACTTAATGTCTGACAGTTATACTATAAGAAGTGCATTGCGCTCCAATATAGTGAGCTTTTTTGTATTATTATGGGACGGTACCATAAATTACTGAAATAAAGAGTATAAATTTATTTCAATTTCCACTTGTAGGGAGATGACGATGTAACCACCTTTTCAGTTGTACAACACATTGACTTTCTATTGGGCTGTAAGGCAATATCAACCCAGGAACATCATCTTCGGTTAACTGTACATATTGAAACTTAGCCGCCATGTTACAAAGTTTGTCAGTAGGGTTTAAGACACTGTCCAAGCGGGGTATTTTTAGGCATGAGGTCATTACTCGATGCGTCACATCCGCCCAATTCGTAACCTGCCCTATTGCAAAGAAAAAAAAAAAATAACAAAAAAAAAAAAAAAACATTAGGAAGATTAAACCTTCTAATTAAACGTAAACATGTAGTACTACTAGATAAAAATAAAAGGTACAGATGTTAAAAATAAAAGATAAATGTAAAATTGAAGATAACGAATATGTGTATTAGAGTCAATATTAATCATCAGAAGAAGTAAACATTTGTAATTATAAATCTCCATTTTATGTTTGGTAAGGAAACAAACATGAACAATTTTAAGGCATACTTGAAAGGCGATAAGAAATGTTAAAACCGAGGTATGTTGTCGACAAAAGTCGGGAAATCAGTCCATTTTCAATTACATTCGCTATATACATACTCTATGTTAATTATACAGCTAACTATCAATAAAGCTTTCCAATATGAAATACTGCACTGTGATCATATATCACGAGGCAGAAAGGTTTGGACATCTTTCTTGGCTCGAGGCTGGCTGAGGTATGTTGCAATCCAATCAAAAATTTGTTAACAGGGATGAAAGAATTTCACGGTATGCCTGTGAACAGGATCAGAGCATCGTTTTCAATCAGAAGAAACAACTCAATTGAGCGTCCTTGTCGTGGTTGCAGAGGGTTTTGTCATTACGCTAATTGTTTCATGGCAAGTATTTCGCCATCTGGACGGTCTCGTCTAATTGTGCCTTTCGACGAGCATCATCAGAAGCCGTTCCAATTATCCAACGACAAGAGAACAAAACCGGAACGAAAAGTGTAAATTGAGGCATCAAGTTGTCGCAGAGGCCTCATAATTTGGTAGTTCGTATATCTAAACGGGATCACCGTCCAGTAAATCATATCATAAGCCAGTTGTAAAAGGCTTGCTTTACGTTTTGGGGGAAAACTATAGGTAATTTGTGAGGACTTAAATCCGTTTTATAGGCCATGCCAGACATCATTAAAAATAATCTAATTTAATAGAGAAAAGTATATTGCTAAAAGAAGAGACAATTTGCACCAGTATCTCGTATATCTTACAAAGAGACCAATCGTTGATCAGTTTCTCTCTCTCTCTCAATCTCTCTCTCTCTCTCTCTCTCTCTCTCTCTCTCTCTCTCTCTCTCTCTCTCTCTCTCTCTCTCTCTCTCACTGACTTCCGACCACAATGCGGTGTTTTCTTTTCACAGTATGGATGTGCTATAATGACACAGTCTGGGACTTATCCGTAATATAGCGCCACTGGTACAAGTAATGTTCTACCTTTGTTGATATTTTCTAAGGAAAAAACTAAAGTGTTCAATGCAATCCCTACGATACTCTCCATGAATATTTTATCAACAAACAATTTTTCGTAAAAAAAAGAAAAGAAAAGAGGTTGCTTATTTAATTAATGTGAAATTTTTTTGGGAAGAAGCCCTTCGTATGTTAACATTAGCGGTTTCGGTAGATATTTTTTGTGATAAGTCACTGCACCACGGGTTAGTGCTTTGACCTACAAAATGTAGTCACTGTCATCGTATAAACAGTTACAATTTCTAATATAACAAGTTACTGCAAATAATCACAAGAAAACACATACAAAAATCTGATTACCTCTCAATTGTAATAAATGCATTTCCTTAAACTTCTTTCCAAGTTTGTTTTTCCAAATATCTTATTTATTTTGCTATTCAGTATCTCTTGTCTGTCAGATCATTATCTCTTGTCTGTCAGATCATTATCTCTTGTCTGTCACATCATTATCTCTTGTCCGCCACATCATCATCTCTTGTCTGCCACATCATTATCTCTTGTCTGTCACATCATTATCTCTTGTCTGTCCCGTCATTATCTCTTGTCTATCACATCATTATCTCTTGTCTGCCATATCATTATCTCTTGTCTGCCACATCAGTATCTCTTGTCTGTCACATGATTATCTCTTGTCTGTCACATCATTATCTCTTGTCCGCCACATCATCATCTCTTGTCTGCCACATCATTATCTCCTGTCTGTCAGATCATTATCTCTTGTCTGTCACATAATTATCTCTTGTCCGCCACATCATTATCTCTTGTCTGTCACATCATTATCTCTTGTCTGCCCCGTCATATCTCTTGTCTATCACATCATTATCTCTTGTCTGTCAGATCATTATCTCTTGTCTGCCACATCATTATCTCTTGTCTGCCACATCATTATCTCTTGTCTGCCCCGTCATTATCTCTTGTCTATCACATCATTATCTCTTGTCTGCCATATCATTATCTCTTGTCTGCCACATCATTATCTCTTGTCTGTCACATCATTATCTCTTGTTTGTCACATCATTATCTCTTGTCTGCCCCGTCATTATCTCTTGTCTATCACATCATTATCTCTTGTCTGCCATATCATTATCTCTTGTCTGTCACATCATTATCTCTTGTCTGTCACATCATTATCTCTTGTCCGCCACATCATTATCTCTTGTCTGCCACATCATTATCTCTTGTCTGTCAGATCATTATCTCTTGTCTGCCACATCATTATCTCTTGTCTGTCACATCATTATCTCTTGTCTGCTATATCATTATCTCTTGTCTGTCACATCATTATCTCTTGTCTGCCACACCATTATCTCTTGTCTGCCACGTCATTATCTCTTGTCTGCCACATCATTATCTCATGTCTGCCACATCATTATCTCTTGTCTTTCACATCATTATCTCTTGTCTGCCACATCAGTATCTCTTGTCTGTCACATCATCAGTGGCGTACTAATGGTAAATGGCGCCAAGGGCGACAATGATGGTCATAAGGGCCAGAATACGAGGCCCTAATTTGTATTAGCTGTTTTGGTGCCCCAAGACCTCTGGCGCCCGGGGCAACCGCCCCGTCCCGTCCCGCCCCCCCTCTCCCGTTAGTACGCTACAGCACATCATTATCTCTTGTCTGTCACATCAGCATCATTTGTCTGTCACATCATTATCTCTTGTCTGTCACATCATGGCACATCATTAATGGCAACTGAGTAAGGGATAATTTCTATTTTAGCTACCTTGGAATTAAATGTTGCATTCTCTCTGTCCACAGATCATAGACAAAAGAAAACAAATAATAAATATAATTCTGACCTTTCCTTCCAAGTAATATACATGAAATTAATTATCAAAGTTCTCATAGTAACCAGCTTACTTTGATTAATGTTTTGTTTTTTTTTTATCAGGAAAAAAGCTAAACTTGTTCTGTATATTATGGTCATGCCCTTGGCTCAATGCACCAGTCAATAATGTGAGTTTAGGGGTTTAGGGGATTTGAAAAGGACAAATTCTTTTTGCCGTATCGGTCCCTGTATGGGTCTCTTCCCATATCTGACTGTAAATCTTTATAAACAAATGTTAACATAGCATTTCCTGCCTTCTCGCCAAGAGAGCTAATCCTTTTCATTAAGTGATAAACTTCCTATCATAAACATTCTTAATTGAAAAAGTAACAATCATATATCTAATCTAATAGATTCCAAACCTACTATCTTATCACATGTTACTCTATTCCCCTTAATCCGACACCTAACAGTGGGAAGTTTGAACAGGAAAAAGGGGATAATATAAGTATCCAAGGGCTTATTAAGAACCTTAATAAGTAAAATTATGAGACTTGCCCTAGGTCTCTACAAGATAATATTAATGTACTACAGCCTGTACATTTATTAGTACAGAGAAAAAGTAGCAACCCGAGCGCAGCCTTGGTGAGGCGTCGCGGATCTGTATTCGCTAGCGCAATTTGATACCGGACAGCTGTCTTGTTTATGGCAATTCGATTAAAAAATGTAAATATCTCTTCTTCTTTGTTAATACAAATTGGTTTCGTTTTTGATGATGTCGTTTACGGGGCAGTTAATGTTAATGCATTATAGAAATTGGTATCTTTTCTGATGATGTCGTTTACGGGGCAGTTAATGTTAATGCATTATAAAGTGAAAGAAGATTCAGCACCACTGAGATTACCAGGATGCTAATTATCATCAGATATTAGGAAGGGGAAAGGTTCGGAGGTCGGGAATGATTCGGATGATACAAGAAACATGTAATGAACAAAAGAAAAAGAAAAAAAACTTCACTCAGTATTAATAGCTAGACATAAATGTGTTACCACATAGATTGTACATATGTAAAATATAACCTAATCTATTTATTTCTTAACATCTACAGGAAATATTCGTATGACAATATAACATACAACGCCCCCCCCCCAATACACACACACACACACACACACACACACACACACACACACACACACGCACACACACGTGTTTTTTATGTAAACGATATTCGTATTTAAATATGTAATATTTGAGTCCTTTTACATTGTTGTATCCAAAATGTACACTGTTTATGTTCATGAGAGAGAGAGAGAGAGAGAGAGAGAGAGAGAGAGAGAGAGAGAGAGAGAGAGAGAGAGAGAGAGAGAGAGAGAGAGAGCATCCAATATACATGGTACCTAAAACGAAATCACGGTTCTTTCAGAACCTACTGAACTTAGGGACAACAACTATTGAAACAAAGAGTTACAAAATTTCTTTAAAATAGTTACTGGTCCACTCTGAAAGTAGCTGTTGTCCGGGCATGGCATACATCAATTTTCAACGCTGAATATGACACCCCTCCTCTCCCCACCCCTTTCCGTTAGAAGAATACCCCCAAATGTATACTACGCATCATCTGTAAATATGGCATTATTTGCATACTAATGCACAATTTGTACTCGCATAAATTGATTTATATTTTGTGGCAGGTGATTCTCTAATTTTATGATTTCTTTTAATAAATATTTTATATGATTTAACTTGTTTGTAATAATACAGCAATCAGTTAAGCTTTTTTTTCTAACCTGCAAATGGATAATGACGGAGATTGGAACTGTTTGTCGCATTAAAAAGTTTCTCCGAAGAAAACAAAGAGGAAAAAGGTAAACTTTTGTGAAAATAGAACCATGTTCATCGGCGCGGCAGCCCTATTCCTCGACCAGGTGACCTAGCAACTAATGGTATACAGTGGGTACAGATTGTACATTATATATATATATATATATATATATATATATATATATATATATATATATATATATATATATATATATATATATATATATATATATGTATATATATATATATATTAGCTTACACTGTCTAGTCTGAAGTTGATGAGTTAATACCGTTCAAAAATTCGTTTGTTTACTGACTATTGTCATATATTTTCCCTATATATTTTTAATTTTATATTTTTCATCAGAAAATGAAGTATACACATTCCTATTTATCAGACACAGTGCACATTTTATAGCACATTTGCAAACGATCCTTTTGCTGCGTACTCCACGGTATTACAATATAGTACGAGCCCCACTATTTTGTATACTCCACAAGGCGGAGTGTATTATGTTATGATGTCTGTCCGTCTGTCTGTTATCAATTTTGTTTCCGCACAATAACTTTATTTGTCCACAATCTACAGTTACCACACTTTGTGGATAGCTTGCATTTGGGGTAAGGAAGAACCCTATTGATTTTGGGCTAAAGAGCTCAAAGGTCAAAGTCTCTGTGACTGAAAGAAAGAAAGTGGTTTCCGCTCAGTTAGTCGAGTTCTCCACCATCTACTGTTACCAAAATTGGTGGATGGCTTGCACATAGTGTAAGGAAGAACTCTATTGATTTCAGGGTGAAAAGTTCAAAGGTAAAGGTCACTGACTGAAAGAAGAAAAATCGCTTTTGCACAATAATATAAGTTTTACATCACAGACCTGACCCAAACTTTGTCGATTGTTTGCACTTAGGGTAAGTAATAAGTCTATCTATTTCGGGGTTAAAAGGGAAAAGATCAATATCACTCTGACTGAAAACAAAAATGGTTTCTGTGCAAACATTTCAGTTATCTACGTAGACCACTATTAAACATAAGGCGGGTGCATAATGTGCTGTTCACGGTACTCTTGTTTTAAGTTATTATTGTTTACTGTTACAATTTGAAGACAGATCGGATGAATAAAATATTCTTAAATGTACCTTGGTTTTGATCTTACTCTATATATAATAGCTAGTGGTCTGTTTGTGTGTGTGTGTGTGTGTGTGTGTGTGTGTGTGTGTGTGTGTGTGTGTGTGTGTGAAGAAATGCACTACGGTACAGTAGAGTCTACCGTATACCGTCAATTTCCCCCACATGATGGGTAAAGCCTCATAACAGAATTGAACATAACACATTAAATCCTTTTATTATGCTTTTATTTTTAAACAGCGATACATTTACTTATCTTTCTGCTAGTTAATGTATCCTTTTTGATCAGATACGTAAAACAACAAAATTGTACTTACTACAGAAGTCTCTCATTCTCTCTATACTTTTGATGTGAATCCCCACTGGCGCCTCTCCCATAAATTGAGCCATGCGCTCAAGGTAAGTTAAAATTTAGAAAGATAAAGAAAGAATACAATAAAGATTGTTTGAAAACTATTTTTTGTTCTTCTGAATTTTATAATACTAGTATTTAGAGTACCGTATGAAAGGTCAGTCTCATATGACAAGAGTTAATAATTGTACGGTATTAAAACGGTCAGTCTCATAAGACAAGAGTTAATAATTGTACTGTATGAAAAGGTCAGTCTCATACGATACGAGTTAATAATTGTACGGAGCAACTCGTGTGTCCTATGCATACATATTCTTTTTATGGTTTCGCTTATTCTTATTTCGTATCGACCAACCGTTTATCTTGTGGAAGGAAGTTGTGATTTTTTTCCAATCAGGATATATTTACTTCCTTTATTTTAAGATAATTTTTGTCCAACTAATATGATAGATAGAATGTCTTGTTTGTTCTTTTAAAAATCAGAACAGGAACATTTTTTTTTCTTTTTTTTTGTGTTTGGCTTTTGGGGGATTCAAGCTATTTGAGAGCTGGAAATATTTTAAAAAATGCATGTCCCCGGCTCCCCCCTCCCAATGGTTGGTCCTTTCGTTCATTTTCTCTACTCGATACTGTCTTTTTGAACTCGATACTCGCTCATTTTTTTCGATTATCACTTTTCTTTACTTGATACTAGCTTTTCTTGACTCGATACTTAATTTTCTCTACTCGATTCTTGCTTATTTTACTCGATACTTGCTTTTATCCACTCAATACTCGCTTTTTTCGACTCACTACTAGCTTTTCTTCACTCCACACTCGCTTTTCTTCACATGATACTCGCTACTAGAATAAAAGGAGAGAGAGAGAGAGAGAGAGAGGGGGGGGGGAGGGAGATGCCTTTAATGTCGTTCAGAATTAGCACATTGACTAAATTCCTTTTACGACCTCACGTGATGTGAATACAAATGTAACTTTTACTTCCTTTATTTGACAGAAGGCATGTACTGAGTATTCACGCTTAAATACAAACTCTCATAATCGTATCCGACACAAGATCGTACAAAGAAGCACGATGTTCTACAAAACGTGTTGTGAAGGAGTGAAGTGTGAGTTTTACTTCCGCATTAGAAAGGAAAGTATGCTACCCCCTCTAACTTCTAAAACCTAAAATAAATAAATAAAATAACAATGCTCTTTCTTAAAACAGGATATCACTCCCTCCAGAGATTTAAATTTTCTTATGGCCATGTTGCCATTCAATCAGTATTCTTCTGGAAATACCCTAGAAATTCGAATTAAGCCAATGTTGAAAACATACCCTGCCACGAAAAGAAGCCGTCAAATTCCTATGACGTTTTGTCTTTGAGAGTAAGCCACCCTGAAAATAAGCAGCCGCCTAATACATTTAATGCATATCCTGTATGCATATAATTCAACGTGACGCACGCGCGCGAGAGAGAGAGAGAGAGAGGGGGGGGGGGTCTTCATAGAAGAATCACAAATATTCTACACTATATGTAAAAAATCATGTATAAATTAAAATAGATGTAGGATATTAATCAATGTCCTATCGTTCCTGTGATAAGTAAGTAAATTTAGATATACAGTAAAACTTGTCCCCATCGCCCACGGATAGCTTACTTGAAGATACAGCTACCGTATTTTCACGCATATACCCCGCCTACGCGTTTAACCCGCCCACCCCGCCTACGCGTATAACCCGCCCACGCATATACCCCTCAGATATTCACTAATCGTGTCAAAAATATTCAGTATACTCCGCCGACGCTTATACCCCGCACAAAACCTAACATAATCTTACATGAATCGACTACGTGCGGTAAGAGCTAAACCCGTTCCAGTGTCAGGTCATAAAATTCATATTACTGTTTAAGCTGCAATACGACGCCTATCAGATGGACTGTGGCTTTAAATCTCTGACACTTCGTCAATATTTGGTAATTGGCAGGGTTCAATGGTTTGATGGTTGTACTATACTTTATTACTAATTTACATGACGTCATAAGATACAATATACCTACCAGAGGGTCTAAACATGAGTGGTTGTATTATCTTTTATTACTATAATTTAGACTTTTAAACCGCAATGAAAATTCGATAGTGGGTTTGAAAAAAATTATATGTTTTGTTCAATTCTTTGTATTTAGATTCGTATCTAAGCATACTGAAAGCTGTTACAATCGATGGTGTCCATTCATAATCAAGCGGTGCATAATCCCAAAATGAGGCCAAGTGCTAATGTGACTATGGTATAAGCGACTCAACCGGATGTCTCATTGAGCACGTAGTAGACCAAGTATGGAAGTAACGCCTTTATAGTATATTTTTATTCTCGATTTTTTTGCATAAATAAAACATATTTCTTGAATGACAGAAATATCGGAATTTTTCGTGTTTCAATCGGAGCTCGCAGTTTTCTCGGAAAATGGCTTCATTCTCGGAGTTGCTCAGATGAAATCGGAGGAGATGGCATCTCTGGACTATTGCACCAAGAGCATCGCAAGTCACATGCTGTTGGTTTATAAACCTAGCGCATTATTACGAACATGTTAATGAAGGCAGTGGTGTGACCAGTCACACAGTTATTAAAAATTATATATGTATAAATTTACAAATAAGCTCATGACTATCGGCTGTGTGAAAAAGAACTGATATAGCCCGCCCACCGAGACACCCCGCATGGGGGTGGGGGGTGGGGGTGGGGGTATGTAAAATCCCGTATAACCTGCAGGATATATGCGTGAAAATACGGTACTTTAAAAGCATGCCAGTCTAAACAATAAGCCGAACAGTAAATACTCGTGATTTAAAAAAGCCGCGGTCGAATTTTGAATGTTGACTGGTATTTTGTCTTCTGCAGGAGTCGCTATTGTAGGATTACGAGAATCACTAAGTGTCACCAAGTCAGACACACGTTATGTATCTTCCCTGGTCTTTTATTTCATTTCTTTGCACCGGCAAACTTTATTTACTCTTTTATAGGGCATCATCTCAAGAAGAATGCAAGGCTTTTCCTTATAGGTTCGTTTCTACTAGATTGGTTTCGAAGACGTTAACCAACTTAAAACACGGATAATGGGTGGTATGCAAAACAGATTTAATTGTCCTCTACCCATGCACATAGCGACTCAACAGCAGTCACGTTACTTTGACTGAGTTACAAAGGAGTCATACTACAATGCGGAAGGTTAGTATTATCTCAAAAACGCATTTCGGCTCCTCTAGGAAACTCCCATCATATTTGACTTGCATGAAGTATATATTTTATGCTTCCTTCCGAAGAGGGAGTTTTATGGCACTGAAATGCTTGATAACTTCCGCGACAGCTGTTCACACATCAGCAATATTCTCAGGAACCTTTTGCTCTTCTTCAGAACCGACTGTTTACTACGACCTCGATGATAGCCTTGCTACACTTCTACAAGACCCGTGACCGGTATTCGATTGTAATTTATGCACAAAAGAACCGAGTGCTTATCATTTCCTTAATCTCGATGAATCAAACGTAGATAGGAAGATTCTAGCTAAGCTGAAGCAAGTTTTCCATTTATTCTCGATGCCAAAGTAATTAGTAATTACAAGTGTGCATGGAGACAAATAGCAGATTGGGTTTGTTGATATTTGGAGTTTACATACATAAACCAGAGTTATCAGGAAAATGAGATGCGTTCTACACGCATTTGCCATCAGAATTAACAACACAGATGCAAAATATCCTCTGATAGCTACATTTTTTTTTCGTAATAATTTTGATGCCATGGTTTACCTCAGAAAACTCTTAGGAAAATAACGAATCAAATATCATCAACACGGAAAACGTATGTTCAAGATGATAATCTGAAGATAGTCCTAAGTCAGCTTGTCGGCCAGGAATGATAATGACTTTGATTGTCTTTTTAATTTTGTTTACAAACAACAACAACATTGCTTTAAATTAAAATTGTGAAAAACTGAGATGAATTTAGTTCCTTTTCGCTTTAGAAGATTGTCATGGGACCTTATAGTCAAAGATTCAACTGTAGATTACAATACCGTATATACTCGCGTATAAAGCATATTCAAATGCAAACAACATAGAACCTGATCTGCCGTCGCATAATGCGCCGGCAGATCAGGATCTATGTTGTTTCTCCACTGATTAGTCCATACAAACTGCATAGACCCAGATCTTCTGGCACATTATGTGACGGCAGATCTGGGTCTATGCAGTTTGCAGTTGGTATTAAATTATACGCGAGTAAATACGGTATTTAATGTGATCGAAGAAGACAAAATGTCAATTATAAACTCAAACCCGGCGACAAGCCAACAAATTCTCTCTCCCTCTCTCTCTCTCTCTCTCTCTCTCTCTCTCTCTCTCTCTCTCTCTCTCTCTCTCTCTCTCTCTCAACTTGTCAGTCTTTCCATCTATCTGTCTGTCAGAATAAATGGATATATAAAAATCATAATCACCGCTATGCATTCGTTTCGATTTATAGGTTAATATACACTCTCAAAGTCCTCGGGTATGTCAGATTCAGGTCCTAATGTATACATGCGATGCATTATTAAGTGTGAAATCGTGAACGGCAATGTCTAATAAATGTGATGAATATGATGCAAATGATAATTAAATTTGCAGATTATTTGTTCATGCTACTTTTATAATAAGGTAATATATCAAATTTCTAATCAGGTATTCAAAGGTGTCAGGCATACAAAGGAGATATTCCTATGCATGTATTATTATCTAACTTAGACCAGTTGTATCAATAGATAATGTTTTAAATTTTCATTTAGAGTCTTTCATATCGTCAGCACATTTTGTTTGATTAATGTAACATAAAATTTGAACTGTGAAAAATGAATCATATTCGATAACACGTATACTCACTGATGACACTCTAGCATTTTCAGAAGAAAGCTGATGCGTGTGTGTATGTCTGTGCGTGTGCCTACGCGTGTATGTGAGTGTTGAAAGTAATGGACTTTCAACCGCAGTCTACTCTTTACTAAAAATCTGCATACATTAAAATTTCTCTAAATACAACTAATTGGTCAGACTTAGATTAAAAATGGCCTGAATCGGGATGTGATCCTATTTGCGAGAACAAGTCCGATTTTGTAAAAATAAGTGGGAAATTGCCATCATGACTGTAGTCAGAAGTGGTGTTATGAAAAAGTAATAGTTATTGTTGTAGTCAGGAATGATATTACAGAAAATTACCATTATGGCTGTAGTCACGAATGGTGTTATAGAAAATTACCATTATGACTGTAGTTGGGAATGGTGTTATGGAAAATTACTATTTTTGGCAATAGTCAGGAATGTTGTTACGGAAAATTACCATTATGGCTGTAGTCGGGATTGGTGTTATAGAAAATTACCATTATGACTGTAGTTGGGAATGGTGTTATTTCTTCGGGGTCTGTAGAGAAAAGAATTTATCTTTTGTATTAATTATCATATTATGAGCCGATCAATGTTGTGGACCAGTTCTCTCAATGAGTCCAGATTATGAGCCAATCAATGTTGTGGACCAGTTCTCTCAATAAGTCCAGATTATGAGCCAATCAACGTTGTGGACCAGTTCTCTCAATAAGTCCAGATTATGAGCCAATCAATGTTGTGGACCAGTTCTCTCAATGAGTCCGGATTATGAGCCAATCAATGTTGTGGACCAGTTCTCGCAATGAGTCCGGATTATGAGCCGATCAATGTTGTGGACCAAATCTCTCATTACGTGGACCAGTTCTCTCAGTGAGTCCGGATTATAAGCCGATAAATGTTGTGGACCAGTTCTCTCGATGAGTCCGGATTATGAGCCGATCAGTTTTGTTTACCAATTTTCTCATTGAGTCCAAATTCTTGATACTGTATTAAAGATACCTTCCTTTATTTCAAATTTACGTTTTTAAAAGGATATTATTCACAAAAGGTGTTAATAAATTTGTAAGGATGAATGCATGATAAATCTTCTCTTCAGTACTTTGAATTAAAAAGTCTGGTTGATTAAGAGCGGGAATGACGTCAGTGATAAAAACAATGAATATAGTATTACATCTACAGGACTTCACGCTGTCACTGAGATACCCAACACAATTTAGGCTATCTGCTATATTCATTCTGTCTGTCAATGCTTTCCATTGAGAGTTGAGCTTCTTCCCTTTGAAAAGAAGATTCAAGAATCGTACTTTAGAACATGACAAATCTTCGCTATGCGCACGCTTTTTACAAAATCTTCGGGAATATTGTGATACCCTCCGTCTGTCCGTCCGTCTATCTGTTACCGCAACCCCTCCGAAACCGACTGATGGAAATTCACATTGTGGTAATGTTAATATTGTAATAATCATCTGCGAGAGGTGTGTCCTTGTTGGTTCCTGTCTCTGGGCTTCATGGAACGAAGTCATTTTGGACCAATATTTAATTTACAATAATATTTTAAAATATTTTCCGACCAAATTTATTATATGCAGTCATAAATGGAAGACGCAGTGGTATACGTGACGGGTTTTACATTATAACACCAGGATCAGTGCTTGAGGGTAGGGGCGATTACTGAAGGAAGCTGAAAAAATTAGGATTTTGCAGTATAAACCGTGAGGATTTTTTTTTTTTAAAGGCGAACAATTGCAATTATTCTAGTTTATAATTTGAATAAATTTTGGTAATATGAAAGTCTATACGTTTTGTAAAAAAAAAAAAAATAATAGAATCAATCCTCTGCATTGGTGTAAATATTGAAATCGTTAACGTATTATCTATGCTGTTTACTGGATTTACTAAAAGAGCATTTATCTTACCAAGCTATTATAGAGGATTATCTGTAACCAGCATCAAAACAATTGATACATTATGTCTTCGTTAATGGTCTGGATATGTGTTTAATTAATTTGAATCTGAAGGATCCTTGTGTTCACATCAGATCAATATTTTACCAGACAACAATCATTGCAAAGGAAATATCATTGACTAATTGCCAGAACCAAGTGATAACAACGCCAATAAAACTGAAATTTTCCTTTACATTTTTTATAATATGTTCGTACATGGCCGAATGGCCGCACACGAACTAAATCCAAAGAACAAACAACTACATTTTTTATCACTTCATTAAAAAAAAAAATTCTATTGATATGGAAAATTTCACACAATTCAGATGAAAAGTACTGAAGTTATTAAACATTAAGTTTATACATGTTATATACTGTAAACTGTCCAGATGTCTAAACCGATATATAGGACAGCAGACGTCTTCTTAGAGAAGCTTAGCACAATAGATGTCATTATGTAACGGATCACACATTGCTCGTGAAAAGACTGGCTAGCAGTCCAGTGGCATTTTGAATAAACAACACTTGCCTGGCAGCTGGTGGTAGATAGTTGGAGCTTGGGAATTCGTCAATTGTAGGATAGTCATGATTTAAACAAAATAATTCCTGATAATTACTTTGGATTATTACTCAGCTACATAATCTACTCGATTCCAGTGTATGCTTATCAAGGGAGATTGCAGGATTTTTTCTTCTTCTATGAAGTTGTTTTGCCAAAGTTGCTAACTTTCTCTGTTTTCTTCTGAAGATTGCACTATTTTAACTGGGAAGGGAGGCATGGGAGGGGGGGGGGAGAGGTTAGAATATAAGAACGGCTGACATCATTCTTATATATATATATAAAATCAGGCCTGTTCCAGGTTGTTTGACACGTATGATTTTGAAACCTCAGGCGATGTAAGACATCACAATTTCACGTGCCGATTGAACGTAGTTTTTGTTTTACCCAAGATTGTGCCTGGCCGTGTCACGTGAGGGCTCTACACCATACTTTCGTGTATGAACTCGAACTTAGCATTTGTAAAATGGCAGTAATCTCTTGCCGATAACAAAACTTAAAAAAAAAAAATCCACAAACCTTAACAGTAGATTAGATCGCTAATATTTAAATCATTGGTTGATTTGGTGACTAATTATGAACTATAGATGGTGGTAAATAATCCAATGTCGGCGTTTCTCAACATTAATTGTGCATATGAGCTAGTGTATGAGAAATAACCAAAACATACCTGAAATAACATCCGCTATGTAATCTATTCGTAATATCTTTGAAAAGCTAGTTGTGGAAGGACTACATCACTTTTCTTATGATCTACGAGAAAAACAATGATGACAGATCACATCCATGTTGGACTGCAAGAGTTGTTCCTGTTTCACCTCACTCGCTATGACGTGTTTTTCGTCTCGCCACCTACTGTTACAACCCCTGCATTCTGGAATTTCTCTCTGAATTGGCCTTCATTTCTGTGCCGGAATCCATTGAAAATCTTCGTATAAACTAATCATTTCGCAGAATGGTCGTATTTTAATTATGGATGCAATCTCTTATAGCTGCCATTATATTGGAAAATACTAAAATTGAAGGTTTGTACAATTTGTTTGCAAACTGGAATTATGATTGTCGATATGAATTAAAAAACAAACAAACAAACAACAACAACACAAAAAAAGTCTGCTTGTATAAACACATCTTGCGCGTACTTTAATAACACGTATACATTATTCAATTTTCGAACGTTTGGGGAAACACTTGAGAAAAGATTCGCTTTCGGGATCAAACTCTTCCCACGTGTTCTGGCAAACATTTAATATTAACGAATCATGTCTGACTACATTATTACATGCAAATTTGGTTGAAAATTGAGGAAAAAATATGTACAACCTTGTCAATAAGATATAATTAAGTCAAGTATTTTTGTGTACGCCTTCTTAGATTGATCTGCCACTTTTTTCATCGCCAGCGCTGTTCAACATCTTTCCTATGTTAATTGGTTTGGCAACAAAGCCATAATGTGGAGTACAGAGTTTGCTGGGAGCACTGAGAAAATGAGCATCTTTGATCTTTGCCTTAATGACAATCGCAGACCCTTGCTTCTAATTGATAACTTCCTAGTACCGTAATTTTCTGTGTCTAACGCGCATTCCATTATGTACAGCGCAGACCAAGATCTACCATCGCATAATGCGCTGGCAAATCAGAGTATATACTGTTTGTTCTACCAATTATTTCAAGCATACAACATCGATCTGATATATAGTCACATCTGCAGGGTCAGATAAGGGTCTACGCTTTTTGCAGTCTAGTGTGTTATATGCACAGGTGAACATGATATTACTTGTGTTTATTTCTCCTCCCTAAATCATTAACAGCCTGTATCACTAGAATAAAACAAGCCTTCTTTGCTCATTTGTGTTAAACTGATTGGCTGACACGAGTATCTACTGTCAGGAAGAACATTTTAATTTTTTTATTTTTTATTAAAACCATTCTTCAGCGGTAGCAACTTCTACTGGGTACACTAGGAGTCATAGGAAGTGGGTAAAAAGACTTTCATCTTACGTAGCAAGGGTGATCAGTTGAAAAAATTAGGGGAATCCGAGCCTGCTAATTTAGGTTTGGGAGTAGCCTATATATTCATGGGGGGTAAATTTCATTGTGGTCCAGAACTCCGGTGTAGTATTTTTTTATTTTTAATATTCTTGTTCCCCAATACGAGATGGCGATACACACAGATATATGTTGATGTTTTAAACACCACCAAGTCTTAATAATTTAAATTTCATTAAAGTCCAGAACTCTAAATATGCTTACTAATGACTACCAAACTTTGCAGATGTCGGCAGTGGGGTTGAACTGTGTCTGTAAGAATTTAGAACTTATAGATTTTCAAATTTAATCCGTAATTCGTATTATTGTTATAATATATTCCTTCTACAGACAAAACTACCCTCAGACACAAAGCTAAATAGCAAAATATACACCGTACGTACGGGCGGTTAGACAGAGAGCTAGAGAGGGCAGACAGACAGACGGATGGGAGTACGGGTAGATGAATGAGCAGATGGAATGTATGCCTACATAGATAGGTATGTATGCATGTATGTGTGTAGGAACATACATACATACATACATACATACATACATACATACATACATACATACATACATACATACATACATACATGCATACATACATAGAAAGAAAATATAAGTGCATATAGGTACAGCCATATATTCCCTCTCTCTCTCTCTCTCTTCATTTGTCATGACCATAAAATGAAACTTACACATTATATTGTTTCTATGACGTCAAGAAAATATATACTTTAATTCCTTGATGACCTTTCATTTATCAGTTGAAAGCAATAACTGTAAAATAACAAATCTATAAACCACAATGAAATGAACAAATTAATTTTCAAAATCGTATGGCTGATATAAACATGGTCTGTTGTAATATAAATCTAACGCATCTTGCCTTTAGACGTGAGAACAAATATATTTATGTTTTACTGTGTAGGAGATGAATAAAATGCTGACAAAATACATATTTTATATAAAATTTGCAACCAAACAATAATTTTAAAAAAATGTATAGTTCAAGTATGCATAATTTTGATGAAAATACATTTTTCTTTCTTATGTAGTACTTGTAATGCGCACGTCGATAGCCATTCCGATAATGCACACATTACTCTTGATATTTACTAATGAAACGAGTCGGACTACAAGTAAGTGAGTGAGTTAGTACATGAAGGTTGTGGGTGGGTGGTTGTGTAAATAAGTAAGTAAAGTAAGTAGGTAGGCAGATAGTTAGGTTGGTAGGTAGGTAGGAAAGCATGCAAACAAGCTATTAAAAAAGTGAAGGAGATTATCAGAACATACATACATCCATCCACCATACATACATACATACATACATACATACATACATACATACATACATACATACATACATACATACATACATACATACATACATACATAAGCAAATCATTATTGTGAAATCGATACAAAGATGCGAAATAGCTTATATTAAGAAACACAAGGAGCAACAGTAAGGTGGAAACAACAACAATAACAGTGATAACAAAATTAACAGTAACAACAAAATCATTATCTTCAACATAACCATTATCATTGTCATGGTCAACAAGAACAACAGCAGCAACAACAACAACAATAAATCTATACTGGAAGTAATTTAACCTAAGTGTATACTGTACGTGAACTTAAGCTAAGGACATTAGCAACATATATATATATATATATATATATATATATATATATATATATTATATATATATATATATATATATATATATATATATATATATATATATATATAATACCTTTCTTATTCATACTCAGTCTCTAGCAGACATTCTCGGCCACCTATTTTTTTCCACTTCTCCCGGTTTGTGGCCCACACACCTACTGGGCTGCCATTAAAACTGCTTATTCTAAATTGGCTTTCGTATTTTTCTTCTCCAGATAATGTATAATGGGGAGAAAATATGGAAAACATTGGTCTGTTAAATCGAAATTTCATATAAATTATGTATGTTCTCGAGTAAAAAATTACTATTTTCAACAGCAGAAGTTTTTTCATATTATTCATTTACTTTCTTGGTGCTCTTTCTGTCATGTGATAAATCTGGCATTTACAACAGAGTCTTTGCCTAACCCTGTTAGGGTCTTACGCATCAATTCGTATGTGAGTCCCGGAAAAGGAATAGTACCTATTTATTTTTAATATTTTCCTGAAGCAGGTATAAACGCCTAATATAAGGCAATTAATTACACGTTTTAAATATGTCAGCCATGTACTCATAATCTACATCATAAACTGAGTGTCGTTGATTTACCTGTGGCATGAGAACATATCAAGTTCAGGCGTGGTGTGACAGCGCTGGAACCCGATGGGCATGGAGTTTTTTTAACGGGTTTTATAATTTTTCTTGATTTTTTAATTTTATATATATATATATATATTTGATGTGCTTTGAAAAAATAAACAGGTATGAAATGTATTCATCGAATCTTGAAAAACACTTCTTTTGAGAAAAAGACTTTAACCCCCCCCCCCCCCAAAGAAAAAAATAAATAAATAAATAAACCCCACTCCAGAATGGATGGCTTTCGTTTTGTTGGTTTTAAGGACACTTTCAGCACATTATTGGCTATATCAAGCCGAAGAAATAGGAGCTAAGTGCCTTTCCCTCTGACACACCGAGGCAGCCTAACCGGGTTGTCCTTGGCGAGTATTGAACCCGCGGATTACAAGTCCGACGCTCAACCAACTGATGGATGGAACTTAGAAAACATAACTCATCCAGATGGTATATATGTGCCATGGATCTTTTAAATACCTATTTCAAAAATTTACTAAAGACAAAGCTTCTCAAACAGAGTAAGTTACAAAGTGGTGTGAGACATTGTCATCTTCTCTGTCTCTTTCAGAAACATATTGACCTCTTTAAACTATTTGTCTATTTTTCAAGATCTGCTGCTGGTGATCTCCGGCCTTCTTTCCCTCATCTTCCCAGGTGATGTCAAAAATATATATTCTGTCCTTTTTCACCTTCCTGAGTAGATGTCCCAACTATTTCCATCTTTTTCAACGAATTTTTAGTATAAATTCGTCTTGATTATTATTATTTTTTTTTTGTTGCACTTCTGTTTTTGATGTTCTTTTAATCAGAGAGTTGAAATTCTGTTGATTAATAACCGAGATTTGGCTTGGGCGCGATCCGGATCAAAGCACTTGTGATCATCCGTGTATCTTATTGGAAATAAATTAAATTAAAGTAGAAAAAATGGACTTTTGGTGAGCCATCTTCACCGTAACCTCCGTCCTATGCAACAAGTCCAGCAGATAGGGAGTTACAAGTATGACTCAAACTTGTCTGATTCACCAAGCCCTCTCATCCGATTGGTAATCAGTGCTTATACTTAGCACACACTCACACACACAAAGTATGTACTGTTTACATGGCCGCAAATGCGTTGCACCAAGCCCGTGCAATTTGTACTTGTTTCACGCACTTTCACACGCTACTCAGTAGCACCAACATAGCCATCTTGCACAAGCTGCTTAGCGTTACTTACCTCCTTCATGGCGCACTTTGTACAGTAACTTTGATATAATACTACTTCAGCTCGACCACATTTACGGACTTGTCCCCATTTTACAGATTTGTCCCCATTTTACGGATTTGTCCCCATTATACGGATGTTCGGTGATTGTTGAGTATATACGGACGGGTGTAAATATGAGGATTTTTATTCAGGATTGAAATTGACACTGTTAAAGTGTTAAACTGATCACATCTACCAAACGCCTGCTTCATCTTATGTTTAATTTCTTTTTCAAAATGTCTGTATTATTTTTAAATGTTGCAGGCTGGAGGGTTGGATTATAGAAAATACCACAAGCCTCATAGATATGTCTACATAGTTCCTCAGTGATTTCCGTTTAATGCGGATTTTGTTCCTGAAGTACGGATACAAGTGCTAATTATTTGTAAAATCTTTGTGGTTACCCGGAGACTACCAACAGCTAATATCGCAATTATGTACTTCCTTAAGATGCAGGCGTATTGAATAAACGTGCAACTGGATAGATGAAACAATTAGGAATTTTCTTTTTTGGGAGATTTAACACAGGTTTTCACGAGATGCAATGTACAGACTGCTTCTAGCACTTGAGTTCGTTTCTGTGTCAAATTATACCATGAGGCTAAGGAAATGGTTTGGTTCTGTATTTGTGGGGTTTAACGCCATTTTTCAGCACATGATAGGCTATACATGGCGGCCAGTATATTTGGTGGAGGAAGAAGCCAGGAAGAACCAACGATCCACGGGAAGCTGCCGGCAAGCTTTCTCACATACCCACGTTGGTCGATCCGAGAGTCGAACTCACGCAGAGAGAGGTGAGATGTGTGAGTGATCTGTAAAGTCGAGCGCCTTAGACCACAAGGTGCCATCATGCTTGTTGATAAACAGACGACGAAAGTATAATCGTAGATTAATAATTTTCTGGATTTACAGATGGGAAACTTTAAACATTACGTTCATTAGTTAAAACATCAGGTTTATTTATTGGATTCAACAAGTATGAGTTAATATCTTTGCATTAAACAGTTTTGTTTCACACAACAGCCATGCATCTGAATGACTGATCATATTATCACTTGCCGACGCGCTCGATTCACATTATATCAAAGAACCTAGGTGAAAAAGTCAAAAGACGGAAGAGATTTTTAATCAAAGAGGGTATTGTGTGTCTAGTTATTTGCTTATTTATAAAAAAAAATGCATACACACTCATTCAGATCATTCTGATAGTACTGTTTACATGCCCTGTCGTGATACTGGTAATCAACATTTATTTATTCAGACTTACCGACAAGAAATATTTTTGATTCATGAATTAGTTTTTATCTACCAAACAGCGTAGTTTTGTCCTCTAACGTGCCATGAACGGCCGTAATGACCGCGGATGGTCGTGATTCACACACTCATATCAGCCCCCCCCCCCCCCATCTAAATAGCTTTGTAATTTATCAAAGCTACAGTCAATCAGATCGCGAGTGCATGGCAGATATAGGGTTATTAGATAACGTTAATGGCGTTAAGTTAGATGAGACATTATCGCACAGCTTTGAAGAGCAGAGCGGATCAAATAAGACGAGAAAACCTTTCATTGCATCCCCAAGTAGAAAAAAAAGATGAATTCAGATGATAGAAGAGTGAGCAGGCTACAAGAAAACATCCAAATAGCTAGCATGACTCCGAAACATGGAAGCCAAGAACAGGCAATCGTTAATAGGGAACACCTACCCTTATTAGGTAATATCGAAAGAAATTAACCCATATGACCGAAGAAGCACCGCAAGTATAGAAATCCAATAATTGAAGTTAGTGCTAAGAGACTGTACATCTATAATTCATAGCAAATTAAGTAGAAAAAAGAGGGGGGGGGGGGATGAGCACATGCTCGCTAATTAATTTGATCCCGTTTGATTAATTTCCTTGCATAGGGTAAGGGTTTTCCCTCTCTTGGAAATTAGCGTAATCCAATATTACACGTTAAGCGGCAAACACGATTTTCGGATCATTAAGAACAAATCCTGGTTGGAAGTATTACCTTGATGCTATGATGAAACTCAACCATCACTGTTGAAAACTTATGACTTTCTTGGATGTTTATATGATTTTTCGATAGCAATTTATTATTTAAAAAAGTCGTTAATGAAAAATTGATTCAATTTGGACTACGGTTTGTTGCGTTACGTTTTGTTCAAATAACAGTATAAAGGATGGTGATGATATCTAAATGCGTATTTGTTGTCGTTGTTGCTATTGATGACGACGATAATGATGGTGGTAATGATGATTATGATGACGACGAAGACGCTGATGATAATGTTGACAAAACAGATGAAGAATCTTCACTGCGATTTGGAACACCATATCATGTGATTTATATAGAAAATGGTGGCAAATATGAGCTGAATTTAATGCAAGTATGACCAGCGGAGTCTTTTGGGACTCTGACCGAAGATATCTCTTCCGATTGAGAATTTGTTTTGTTTACACACGAAAACAACCTTGTAGGAACAAAAATGGTGACTTCTGTCCGCCATGTTGCTTTATCGCCATCTTCTGCTTTAGCGATCATTAGTAAACAGGGCAATTTAACTACACAGCGCTTGCACAACGCACTTGTTATAAATTTTGTTCAAGTGTTAAATTAAATCTGAAAATGCATGTGCGAGGAAATTTGTTATTGTTCCCCAACAAAATATCTTTTCATGAAATCTATGATTACAAATGCAGTCTGAACGTCCTCAGCCTTTTTGGTTGCATGCTAGAATCGATCTCGGATGTAAACAGTGGCCATTTTGAACTGCCCTCAAACCAGTGGTTATTAAGTCATAATAATTTCACTGATGTCACAACAAACTCGACGATGTATAATCGCTAATAGGAACGTAAGCAATATTTCGATCCCATTGAAACCAATGATTTTTCATTAACAAGATGCAGGAATAACATTAAAAACTAAAAATGCAATTTCATTGATGGTTAAGCATCGCTGAGTGTTATTTGTAACACCTATCACTTTATGAGGATGTATTCTTCCTATATCTAGCCGGATGTTCGTCGCTCAAAACTTACCATTCAGGGAAGTATTACTACGATTACCTCCGAGTCTCTTTCAGTTAGTCGAGTTATTCAACTCTCTTTGGAAAGAGACAAGGATGTTCCGATTTATTATAAATGTTGCGATTCTGACAAAACGTACTAAAATGTAACTAAAACGCAATACAGATTTGCCGTAAGCTTTCTTCGGTAACAGCCCCAGGTAATACACATACATCAGCGTATTTCGATTCGGCACCAGACTGGTTCAATTAAATGACGCCAAGCCTTTTAGAAAAGGTAATATTTGGTACATATACTAAGGTTACCCTGTGTCCGTCATCTTGCTTCTGTCGGTTACATTTTGGTCGGAACAATGATGTTTAACGAGCGTGATAAACGCCAAAGCAGCTAGTCAGTGATCTAATGATTAAATTGCAACACGTTACCTCCAACACACAGTCCAGATATTTTGAAACCATAATAATATGTAGACCAAATAAATAGAGTAAGATAGAAAAGAGCACAGCAATTCGAGCGGCTATGGTCACGCTGACTGAACTGCTTACCTTATCCCCATTCGGATTATAAGCATGTTTCTTAAATTTTTTACAATCAATTTCAATTTCTAGGCTAATACCATTTCGATTTATTTATATTAACAATTCGTAAGTTCCTATTCTCAAGTTTTCTAATCTGTCACACACACACACACACTCTTGACCCAGAGTGTACAGCTACGCCTGGCTCCCTCTGGAAAGTCCTCTTCGGTGGATCAGGCGGCCGAGCAGATATGCTTATCCACCCCCACCCACCCCCGACTGTGAAGGCAGATTGCAAGAGCTGTGTGGAGAGTGCAGGGCATCGTCTCAGGTGCAGTAGGACCACTGCATCCGGACTCGTCTTCAGATATTGTCATGCCACTGGATTCAGACAGGCCTGTACGAGAGAGTGAGGGTGACTCATTGCAACTTTCCCTCACTTAAGTCCAACACAGGCGCAAGTCATGACATATACCCCTCCACCCCCCGATATCTTTAAGTCCCGTGGCCGTGGTGATGTGCGAGCGACAAGCAGCAGGTATGGATACACTGGGAGTTATAGATGCAGACTTGCTCATAAGCGCCGACAGCTCAGGGCATACAGTCGTTTTTCACTGGACTGAAGCAGCAGTGAAACTCGGCAACCCCTGGACGACTGATCAGATCTATTTAGGATAACACTGTTCACCTCCGTAGCATGAGGAAGGGGCTAGAAAATGTGCTATAAACATTACCTGCTTTACCTTAATCCTGGTCAGCATACCGTGACTAATGGGAATCCTACCTTGGCTGTCGAAATTCCAACAAGAAGACAAAAGTGAAGCAACTGACCATCGGTGACTGGAATGGGCGCACACTAATGGGCAGTACATCAGAAGATAGATCAGAGAGAAGAACAGCTCTAGTTGGCAGATAACTGGGTAGCATCAACATTCAGATAGCGGCCCTGAGTAAAATTCGCCTATCCGAAGAAAGACAACTCTCAGGAGTAGGAGCCGGCTACACCTTCTTCTGGAGTGGCCGAAGTAAAGAAGCGCGACGTGAAGGTGGTGTTGGGTTTGCAATCAAATCACAGCTAGTCAGCAAGCTCACAAAGTTCCCAAAGGGCGTGAATGACAGACTAATGCCTACTCACCCACGATGACCAACCCAGATGAGGTCAACGACAAAATTAATGAAGACTTGGAGTCTATTATCGCAAAAGTACCTAATGCAAAGAAGCTCATCATTCTTGGTGACCTCAATGCTACAGTTGGCGCAGATTACCAGAGATAGCCAGGCGTCCTCAGCAAAAATGGCTTTGGCAAATGCAACAACAACGGACTCCTCCTACTGAGGAAATGCGCTGAACACGACCCCCTAATCACCAACTCAGCATTCCGCCTGCCAAACCGCAACAAAGCGTCTCGGATGCACTCGCGCTCCAAGCACTGGCATCTCATTGACTACTTCATCGTCAACGGAAGAGACAGGCAGGATGTCTGAGTGACGAAGGCCATGTGAAGTTCTGAATACTGGACTGACCACGGGCTCATAGTCTCCAAGTTCAATATCCCGATTCAGTCTAGCAGACGACCACAAGGCAAAAAAGCGCCCCAAAAGTTTAATGTTTCCAAATTGAAACAGGAGACTGGAAAACAGGAGTCTGTTGAAGAACTGTACAGTCAACTAGAAACAATTGATGCGCAATCCATGAACTTCGTGGAAATCTGGGCATCCTCCAGAGACTCTGTGTACTCGCCTGCATCTAAAACCCTCGGTCCCACGTAAAAACAAGATTGGTTTGATGAGAATGATGCTGTCATATGAAGACTACTGAACGAGGAACATCAGCTCCAAAAGGCCCATTGAGAAGACAGCACTTCATCATCTAAGAAGGCAGCCTTCAACAACAGCAAAAGGTCTGTCTAATGCAAACTCAGAGAGTTACAAGACTCACGGCTGAGCAACAAGGCAGATGATATTCAGTCCTACGCAGACAAAAATGACACAAAGAACTTCGATGCTGCTTTGAAGACAATCAGGAACAACTCCAATACTGAGTACTGACAACATGACACTGCTTACTGACAAATAAAAGATACTACAAAGATGGGCAAAACGCTTCAACAACAACCTCATCTATAAGCGAGGAGATAATTGATTGACTGTCCCAAGTGGAAATTAACATATTTCTTGCTGATCCTCCAAGGCTGACTGCAACTGAGAGAGCAATTGACCTACTGTCAAATGGCAAAGCACATGGAGCAGATGCTATACTAGCAGAAGTCTACAAAGCCGGAGGCTCGCACATGGGACAGAAACTGACGGAACCCTTCCAGTCAATGTGGACTCAAGGAACTTTGCCACAAGAGTACAAGGAGGCATGCATAGTATATCTGTACAAGAGGAAAGACAACATGCGTGGTTGCTAAGAAAAATTTATCGTAATGGTTCGGCAATTCCATGACGGCATACTCGCTCGCGTCGTGGACAATGGTGAGACATCTGATCCATTCCCAGTCACCATTGGAGTCAAGCAAGGCTACGCGTTGGCCCCAAACCTCTTCCTTATGATATTCTCTGCCATACTTATAGATGCCTTATGTGACTATGACACTGAAATAAAAATCCGGTACCGGACTGTCCCCTGAATGCCAAATCTGAGTCTGACATGCAACAGAGTAAGGGTCATTTCTCTCTAGCTTGTGACAATTTTGGTCTCACAATCAGTATCAAGAAGACAGAGGTGATGCACCAACCTGCACCAGGAAAGCCTTACGTAGAACCTACCGTCAGAACGAATGACCGAACCGTCCAAGCAGTGGACAAGTTCACCTACCTCAGCAGTACACTGTCATGTGCCGTCCACATCGACGACGAAACCAACGCCAGAACTACCAAATCAAGTGTGGCGCAAAATGTGTGGGAGCGCAGATGCATCATTCTGCAAGGAAAACTGAAGGTCTACAAAGCCATTGTGTTACCGACCTTGCTGTATGCATGCGAATGATGGACGGTGTACAGACGCCATGCCGAGAAGCTGTACTATTTTCACGCAGGCTGCCTGAGGAAACTGATGAAAATAAGATGGCAGGACAGGTTCCCAGACACTGAGATTCTCACACAGACAGGCATTCCAAGCATCCACACTCTGCTGATGAAATCACAGATGAGATGGGCAGGCCACGTCACCAAGATGTCAGACGAGCGACTACTAAAGAAGATCTTCTACGCGAGCTGAAGAAGAGAAATCGATCTCGATCAGAAGAAACGCATCAAAGACTGTTCCAAGCTATAGACTATAAGCTGAAGAGAATTGCAGAGGCAGTGCAGAAGTGCGAGTAGTGTTAATCTCAGAACTGCAGCACGTCCTCTGTTGATGAAGCAATCCCAAGCGCCATCTCATGTCCATCGTGCCACAGACAATTCAGAGCACAAATTGGCCTGATCAGCCACTCACGTGTTCACAGAAACCAAACCAGTTAGGCATGTCATGGTCATCTTCGAACTCGAAGGACGAACAACAACAACAACAACAACAATAACAACACACACACACACACACACACACACACACACACACACACACACAGACACACAATGTAACTATGATATAATATGTTATATGCAAAATACAGCCCCACAAAAACAGATACACGATGCAAGAAGAAAAAACGGAGAATTATTAAGGCATGATTGTGTCTTACGTCTTCACAGAAACCAAACCAGTTAGGGATGTCATGGTCATCTTCGAACTCGAAGGACGAACAACAACAACAACAACAACACACACACACACACAGTCACTATGATACAATATGTTATATGCAAAATACAGCCCCACAAAAACAGATACACGATGCAAGAAGAAAAAATGGAGAATTATTAAGGCATGATTGTGTCTTATATTGCAGTTTGGTCTCATTGTCTTCTGCTCCTCACAATAGAAAGATCAAACATTATCAGATGCTTGGTCCAAACTACACTGTAGGTGGCAAATGTGCCCGGATGAAAGATCAAACATTATCAGCTGTTTATACCTGGACTCGTTCCTTCGAATTTACGAAATCACAGAAGTCTGAAATATACCTGAGATTTTATTATTTTTGCGATATATGAAAGCATGCGTGTAGCCATTGGAAGTGCAGCGCGTTCGATCGCATCAATTAAATGTTGCCATACTTGTCCGGAATATATAGAGACCAATGAATGTCCACAATAATATAAAACAATTGTGTAACACTAACAAATAATATTTTTAATATTTTCAAAGAAAATTGCTTGCACTTGGAGCTTTTGTATATCACTGAAAGGTGGAGCATTTTTTTTATTCATCTATCTTGAGGTTGTTTTTTAAAATAATTTTTAAAAAAATTTTTTGTTCCCAACATCTTGACAGGGTCATATTCCTCATCCCCTGTAGGTTACGACCAGATAGATAGATAGATAGATAGATAGATAGATAGATAGATAGATAGATAGATAGATAGATAGATAGATAGATAGATAGATAGATAGGTAGGTAGGTAGGTAGGTAGGTAGGTGGATAGATAGATAGACGGATGGATCGATGGACAGACATACATTTAATTATATAGACATGTAAATATATACATACATACATACATACATACATACATACATACATACATACATACATACATACATACATACATACATACATACATACATACATACATACATACATACATACATACATACATACCGAAACGGGAAAGTGGATTGTATGATATTAACTTTCAGAAATATCTTACCCTGCGAAATTATGAAACATTTGCAGATACTGAAATTTTTCTGTACATAAGAAATAAGAGCTATTTACAAATGAAATCTTTAGAATTGTGTAGGTATAGTAATATTATTTTCATTTTCTAGACGTCATACGTATACATTCGTTTCCAATTTGCACTTTGCATTAAAATATTACTAGCAATCTATATGTTTATCTGTATATCTATCTGCCTACCTATCTGTCTGTCTGTTTTTGCCTGTCTGTCTCTCTGTCTATTTATCTATCTATCAATCATTTTTATAATACAGAACGTTTATTTACCTAAAAATGCTCATTTCCCGTTTTCTATTCAGCTTTCATATTTTTACGATCGTGTATATGGATGAGAGAGAGAGAGAGAGAGAGAGAGAGAGAGAGAGAGAGAGAGAGAGAGAGCTATATAGATTAGGATTTCCATTATTGCACTCGTGTAACCCCGTTTATTAAATTACTCATTCATTTCCTCTACCCGATAATTTCAATTTATTTTTTAATAACGGTATCAATAACATGCATAATACATTACTTTTGTCAATGTTACACACATTTTACTACTTTCGTTTTCTATCAATTTAATTAAGTGACATTTATTGAATAGGAAATAAGTGTCACGTACAAATGAATTAATTAAGTTTATTTGGAATAGATATTTTACAAACCAACGTGATGATTGATTTCCACAAGGATAGTTGTCCATTCACCTGTCATTCAAATAAATTTAACACAAAAGCACGAGTGGTTATTAAAAAGAGTGATTTATGTATTCTTGCCCTATGCCGGGTACATAATCAAATGCAATTTATTTCGATACCCATTGTACTAAAAGTGATCTCGGTGCATAAGTAGGGGTAATAATCTAAATTTAATTAATTGTAGATACCCATACAACTTTTAATATTTATGTTGTGTTTTCCATAAAGTTTGATCAACAGCACATATACATGTACTTTTCATTCACGCGCACGGTAGACTGATTAGTGAAAAATACAATACAATATACTTATTTTTATTTTTAAAAATCCTGACTGTTTCTAACCTCCATCGGCTACCTAGAACAAGTCCTCTCTGTCACAATTTCCTTTTTAATAAGTTGGCTATTCACTGTACAAAAATCAATAAAGAAAGAAAATCCCAAATGATGAGAGCAGAATAGTAATCGACATAAAATAAAGTTCGAGCTATCAAAAGGTCTAAAACTTAGAAACGTACGAACAGACGAACGCACAGACGTTAGAATATAGAACATGATATATATCTTCTCACAACTTTTATGGTCAGGGATGATGATGATGATGATGATGATGATGATGATGATGGTGGCGACGATGGTGATGCCACAGTAACTACTCCTGGTGGTGTTGAAGTTATTTAATAATAATAATAATAATAATAATAATATTATTATTATTATTATTATTATTATTGTAATAATAATAATAATAATATTGTAATAATAATAATAATAATAATAATAATAATAATAATAATAATAATAATAATAATAATAATAATAATAATAATATTATTATTATTATTATTATTATTATTATTATTATTATTATTATTATTATTATTATTATTATTATTATTATTATTATACAGTGAGGTCGTACCAGTCACTGTGAGAGCAGTCGGAGTAACACTTCAGAAATTCAGAATCACTCTGAGAAATTGGAAATAACTCTGAAGTCAAATATAATTCAGAAAGCGGCACTCCTACGTACTGCAAGAATACTTGGCTATTGTCTTAAGATATATGGCCACCAAAAGCGGTATCAAATAGGTAGAGTAGGTATAGACGGGAAAAGATTCCGTTCTGTTAGATCTCCATATCGTAAAGTGATGTGTATGATATATTTCCTAATTTTTCTCTAGTTAAACGGGATTAATGCAGGTTGCTTTCCTCCATATTGTTCTGTCTGTACGTAAATGACTTAGAGGTTATTTTTAAAAAAAATTACGGTTGCAATAACAATTCACTGCTCGAAATAGTTATTATGTATGCTGACGACACAGCTGTCTTTTCTGAAAGTGTGATGGGAATGCAACTAGTGTGTAATGCCTAGAAATATTGTGTTCAATGGGGAGCTGGAGGTAAATGTTTGAAATCTGCAAATATTCTGTTCAGTGAGGGGATGGCGTTAGATGTTTAACGTCTGGAAATATTGTGTTCAATGTGGGACTGTTTAAAGTCTGGAAATTTACTGGGGGGGGGGGGGGGGGGGGGTTTGGGAAAAATGTCTAAAGTCTGGAAATTTATTTTGTTCAATGTGAGCTGGAGGTAAATGTTTAAAGTCTGGAATTTTATTGTGTTCAAAGGGGGTCTGGAGGTAAATGTTTAAAGTCTGGAAATTTATTGTGTTCAATGGGGGGGGGCTGGAGGTTAATGTTTAAATTCTTGATTTGTATTGTGTTAAATGGGGGGGGGGGGCTGAAGGTAAATGTTTAAAGTCTGGAATTTTATTGTGTTTAATGGGGGGCTGGAGGTAGATGTTTAAAGTATGGAAATTTATTGTGTTCAATGGGGGGCTGGAGGTAAATGTTTAAAGTCTGGAAATTTATTGTATTTAATGAGGGGGCTGGAGGTAAATGTTTAAAGTCTGGACATTTATTGGGTTTGTTGGGGAGGGGGGGGGCTAGAGATAAATGTTTAAAGTCTGCAAATTTTATTGTGTTGAATGGGGGGCTGGAGGTAAATGTTTAAAGTCTGGACATTTATTTTGTTTGTTCATGGGGAGGGGGGCACGGCTAGTGACAAATGTTTAAAGTCTGGAAATTTATTGTGTTCAATGTGAGCCAGAGATAAATGTCTAAAGTCTGGAAATGTATTGTCTTTGTTCGGGGGGGGGGGGGGGGGCTAGAGATAAATGTCTAAAGTCTGGAAATTTATTCTGTTCAATGTGAGCTGGAGGTAATGTTTAAAGTCTGGAATTTTATTGTGTTCAATGTGAGCTGGAGGTAAATGTTTAAAGTCTGGAATTTTATTGTGTTCAATGGGGGCTGGAGGTAAATGTTTAAATTCTGGAAATTTATTGTGTTTGTTCATGGGGGGGGGGGGGGCTAGAGATAAATGTCTAAAGTCTGGAAATTTATTCTGTTCAGTGTGAGATGGAGGTAATGTTTTAGGATTGGAATTTTATTGTTTTCAATGTGAGCTGGAGGTAAATGTTTAAAGTCTGGAATTTTATTGTGTTCAATGGGGGCTGGAGGTAAATGTTTAAAGTCTGGACATTTATTGTGTTTGTTCATGGGGGGGGGGGCTAGAGATAAATGTTTAAAGTCTGGAAATTTATTGTGTTCAATGGGGGGCTGGAAGTAATTGTTTAAAGTCTGGAAATTTATTGTGTTCAATGGGGGGCTGGAAGTAATTGTTTAAAGTCTGGAAATTTATTGTGTTCAATGGGGGGCTGGAAGTAATTGTTCAAAGTCTGGAAATTTATTGTGTTTGTTGGGGGGGGGGGGGGGCTAAAGATAAATGTTTAAAGTCGGGAAATTTATTGTGTTTAATGGGGGGCTGGAGGTAAATGTTTAAAGTCTGGAAATTTATTGGGTTTGTTCAGGGGGTGGACGCTAGAGATAAATGTTTAAAGTCTGCAATTTTATTGTGTTCAATGGGGGGAGGGGGCTGGAGGTAAATGTTTAAAGTCTGGACATTTATTTTGTTTGTTCATGGGGGGGGGGGGGCTAGAGATAAATGTTTAAAGTCTGGAATTTTATTGTGTTCAATGGGGGGCTGGAAGTAATTGTTTAAAGTCTGGAAATTTATTGTGTTTGTTCGGGGGGGGGGGAGCTAGAGATAAATGTTTAAAGTCGGGAAATTTATTGTGTTCAATGGGGGGCTGGAGGTAAATGTTTAAAGTCTGGAAATTTACTGTGTTCATTGGAGTGGGGGGGGGGGGCTAGGGATAAATGTCTAAAGTCTGGAAATTTATTCTGTGCAATGTGAGCTGGAGGTAATATTTAAAGTCTGGAATTTTATTGTGTTCAATGGGGGGGGGGGGCTGGAAGTAATTGTTTAAAGTCTGGAAATTTATTGTGTTTGTTCGGGGGGGGGGGGGGGGGGCTAGAGATAAATGTTTAAAGTCTGGAAATTTATTGTGTTCAATGGGGGGGCTGAAGGTAAATGTTTAAAGTCTGGAAATTTATTGGGTTTGTTCAGGGGGTGGACGCTAGAGATAAATGTTTAAAGTCTGCAATTTTATTGTGTTCAATGGGGGGAGGGGGCTGGAGGTAAATGTTTAAAGTCTGGACATTTATTGTGTTTGTTCATGGGGGGGGGGTGGCTAGAGATAAATGTTTAAAGTCTGGAAATTTATTGTGTTCAATGGGGGGCTGGAAGTAATTGTTTAAAGTCTGGAAATTTATTGGGTTTGTTCGGGGGGGGGGGGCTAGAGATAAATGTTTAAAGTCTGGAAATTTATTGTGTTCAATGGGGGGCTGGAGGTAAATGTTTAAAGTCTGGAAATTTACTGTGTTCATTGGAGTGGGGGGGGGGGGCTAGGGATAAATGTCTAAAGTCTGGAAATTTATTCTGTGCAATGTGAGCTGGAGGTAATATTTAAAGTCTGGAATTTTATTGTGTTCAATGGGGGGCTGGAAGTAAATGTTTAAAGTCTGGACATTTATTGTGTTAAATTGGGGGGGGGGCTGGAGGTAAATGTTTGTAAAACAATACTGTATGTTGTATATATGGGTGATGAAATCGAGGTAGAAAAGGGTTTTTCTATTTAGATGTTTATTTCTAGTTTAATAGCAAGTTTAATAAAAGCCCAAAGTTACTTGCTTCATCTGAAGGGTTGTAGGGATAAGTTAAACTTATTTGATACATATGTTGCATGTATTTGAAATTACGGATATGAAGTATGGGGTTTCCATGCTGCTAGAGCTGCTCATAAATTACATATTAATTTTATAAATCTCAATCTAAGTGTTTATAAATTAAACAAGCTTTTAGATGATGATAATTTTAAACTGTTATGTAATTTGGGCTTGTAGATGAAAAACTGACTAGAGATTCGCTCTAGGGTTTTGAATAAATCACATTAGGTGGTACAGTTTTTTGCACTTTTGTTTTTGTTTGAAAATTCTCAATGCATATTTCGATATCTTGCTCTTCAAAGAATTGTATCATATTTCATAATTCAATTTTAGATTAGGTTTAGGAATACGTGTAATGCAATAATTTATAACGAACTTGGTAGTCTGTCTTTTTAGGAAAGTAGAAAATAACGATTTAACTAGTATTTGATGAAACTTCTAATCAGAGTTACTACTGACAACTGTATACTTATATAGTTTCTAACGTTTCGAGCTAAACAAACTCATCGTCAGGGGAAAAAAACAAACAATTTACATCCACAAAACAAACGCTAAACACAAAAGCCAAGACAAATTCTTGACTCCTACATGTTTCAATGACGGGGAAATAAACAAACAAAGGATAAACAATAGAAGAAAGAAAGAAGACAAAATTAAAAAGGTCTAAAACGGGTAAACTATATATATATATATATATATATATATATATATATATATATATATATATATATATATTAACCAGGGTATTTACAACATCACTTGCGTAAGTCCGTGACGGATGATTTTAAGTAACTAATTTGTAAATTTCAAACTTCCTTTCCTTGTCTTTGTGTAAAAACAAAACGTTACATTAGGCTAGAAAAACAAATTATAGATATGCTGCAAAATGAATGACTATTCATAGAATTTAGAGTAAAGTATATTAAAAAATATTAAATATCCAAACATTGTTTATAAATTAAATCAGCTTTTAGCTACTGATATCTTTAAACTTTTATGTAATTTGGGTTTTCAGATCAGGAGATTCGCTCTAGGGTTCTGAATAATTAATATTAGATTATAAAGTTTGTACAGTTATTTACACTATTTTTGTTTCAAAATTGTCTGTCAAATTTCCGATATCTTGCTCTTCAAAGAATTATATGATATTTGATAATTCTCTTTGTAGGTATATATGTACTTTTTTCATTATTTTTCATTTCATTTCAAGGTACGTATCTCGCATTATGGTTTTTAATATAAAGTATTGATACTAAATGGCATACCTTTTCGTGCAGGGCCATGCTCACATTATCCTTTTGTATGTTTATTGTTACATACCTATAAGCTTGTTCTTTTTGCAATCAAGAATTGAACCAACACTGCATTAACAATAAATTGGCCCGACCTCAAGATTTGAACATCGCAGCTGAAACTATCATCGTAAGGGCTGTTAAACTGGAAAATGACGACGATGATAATGATGATGCTGATGGCGCAACGGTGATTTGATGGATCTTGCAAAAAGTTGTAGTCATTAGTTCATTGTAACGGAAAGCTTATATAGATAATAATTGTAGTCATGTACATTAGATGTTATTTATTGTTCAAATAATATAGTAATTTCTGTAAGGTTTATTTTATTCTGATTTGTTGATTTATGAAGGCGTACGTCATCGCATAAATGCATGGCTGTTATATTGATGTTATTCAAACCATCACGAACCCACATGCATGAGTCAGAGATGAACATATCTTTATCCGTATTACAGAACAAATAAATGGATCGGTTGGTGGTTGAATGTATGTATGTATGCATGTATGTATGTATATATGTATGTATGTATATATGTATTTATGTATGTATATATGTATGTATGTATGTATGTATGTATATATGTATGTATGTATGTATGTATGTATGTATGTATGTATGTATGTATGTATGTATGTATGTATGTATGTATGTATGTATGTATGCATGTATGTATGTATGTATGTATGTATGCATGTATGTATGTATGTATGTATGTATGTATATATGTATGTATGTATGTATGTATGTATGTATGTATGTATGTATGTATGTATGTATGTATGTATGTATGTACGTAAACATGGATGTATGTATGCATGCATGCATGAACGCATGGACGGTTGGATATATGAATGTATGTATCTATGAATGTACGTAAGTTTGTATGCATTTTGTATTTCTCTACCTATCATTCAATCAATCATCAATCATTCAATTAATCAAACAGAAATGCAATATCTTTTCACGTTCCTCCTCTTTGCCTTCTGTTTTCAATCATTTATTGATTTTGTTATGCAGTAGACACCCCTCCCCCACTCACCCCACCCCATCATTATGAAAAAATACAAGATATATTTCAAACATGAATAGAAAACCAGTGTTTTATCTAGCAATTCTAAATTAGGAGACACATGTGACCCAGTTCACTGAAAAAAAGGGGTGGTCAGGGGTCCTGCTACTGTAAGCTTCTTTCGTTTAGGATTTTGGTAATTACCAAGGATCTTAAGGCAATGTAGACGATGTTATGGACATCAACGATGGTCTGTGATGTTTGGTTATTCTCTTCTTTTATGGTCTTGGATCTGGGTTATCGAGTTAGATTTTAAAAATGATTATTTTTACGACCTTACGCCATAAAATGGCGGATCTACAATAGACGCATTTTTTTACGAAGTTGTAAAATTGCCACAATGGGCGACACAGTTCCGGTTTGTTTTGACCTATGTGCACTTTGTGAATTTGCGATTTAATAAAATGCAATTAGCGAGGTTCGTGATGTGAAAAATACAATCTTACGTGTGTGCTCATTTTGAATTAAATGTATGAAACTTGTTTGAATACTGTCAATATTGTAGTGGCAAAGCTTGACAAAGATGGAAAATATTCAACTTGTTTCGTAAATTCCGTTTGAAATCAGCACCCATTAAAGATCCTGTAAATATTTCAGCTTGAAAACAATGACTGTCCTAGAATGTTTTGAATTATACGTGCAAACGAATGCCCCAAGCTATGTTTACCTACATCGTGTAACGTAATATTGGATGCGTTATTTGGGGAAAAAAGGACGGACAATAACAAAGCTACAACAACTGATATGATTTCATTAATTATGTCCTTGGGGCTACTTATTTTATTTATTTAATTAGCCGTATTCATTTGGCACAAATTCCGGTTTTAACGCCTTAACGTAGGAAATGGCTCCTTTATCATGTGATGTCATATGAATGATAAATTTCAGTATATTATGGACGAGCCTTCTAGTAATTCGTAGCCAAAGGGTCAAATTGACTCGTAGCACAAACATTACTTTGCAGATGCAATAAAATATGCTACGAATATAGTCATAATAAACTTTAAAATGTTCCTTATGACGTAATACTACTACTGCTAATAATAATAATAATAATAATCATAATATTAATAATAATATCCCTTCTTCCAAATATCCCTCAATCTGTATCTTCTCTTTTCTTCACCTTTAACATTATTATTATTATTATCATTATTATTATTATTATTATTATTATTATTATTATTATTATTATTATTATTACTAGTAGTAGTAGTAGTAGTAGTAGTAGTCACGGAATTGTGTGTACGAAAATGCATATGCATTATGTATGAACGAAAATGTATATGCGGTTCGTAGCCACGTACAGCTTTACCAGAGGTGTGTTATTTGTAACCACTGCGATTTTGAATACTGATTTATGTTCACTCACTGTTGCAAGTATAAAGCGTTGACAGTGGGGAACCCGTTTTACGTCGAGTTTTCTGGCCGTGGATGTGACCACGATCATAGTACTTATAGCCCGAATTGTCTCTGTATCATCGAAATACACATGAGTCTTGTCAGGAAGCTGTCCACTTTACGGCTAAAATCTTCCGATGTTGAGAAGTTACCGGGAATCATCGAACTCCGTGGGGTTGTGTACCCGGATACTGCGGTCAATGGTGGCTTTGGTTCGAAGGACGATTTTGGTTTACTCAGTGTGAGGGATTAAAGTTTCTGGACCAACGGGTCTGCGGAATAGGGAGGTTCTTGAGGGATCGGTCGGTAGGCTTGGAGGAGCGGACGACGCGAGGTCATTCCTTCATCATTTGTAGGGAGCTGTTGAATCGAAAGCTCGTGATCATCGTCTGGATGCCACGGGATAAATATCATTACATATTATATTGATGGAAAAAGGATTTATATTATATATATATATATATATATATATATATATATATATATATATATATATATATATCCATACATCAATCATATTTGTTGATGAACACAAATACATTAATCATAATTCCATACATCAATCAGGTTTGTTGATAATTCCATACATTGATCACATCTGTTGATAGATCCATATATTAATCATATCTGCTGATAAATTCCATACTTTTATCATATCTATTAATATATCCATATATCAGTCATATCTGTTGATAAGTTCTAGACACTGATCATATCCGTTTACATACGAGATCATTTGTTGAAACTCCATGCTTGGATCCTATCCATTTAGTAACGGTGCTATATCCGTTCTTGAACTTTGTGCGCATGAGTAAGGTGTCAGATTCATTCATCATTCATTTACATTATAAACATACATCTCATTCACATAATTCTGTTAAGTGTTTTCGCTGGATTCAGTCCCACCATTATGTTACAGTAGTGGCTTGCGAGAGGGAGGATGTTTGCGAATATATATATATATATATTACTATATATATATATATATATATATATATATATATATATATATATATATATATATATATATATAGATAGATAGATAGATAGATAGATGGATAGATATGTGCGAGTGCGTTTGTGGAATGACACATTATATATGAATATAATGACACCAATACAATATTATTTTTCGCAGCGTGCGGAACATTACAAATACTCCTCCTCCATATATATATATATATATATATATATATATATATATAATATATATATATAATATATTTATATATATATATATATATATATATATAATTATTCAACTGCCACTCGAAGATGCAATTTGATTTTATTTAGTTTTCACAACTTCAACCAAACTTGAAAAAGTCCAAAAGATTCACATTTAGTTTTTAATTAACGCTCAAACCTGTAGTTGTAAAGTTGAGGTTACTCATCTGTAACATGAGTGACCACTATGGTTTGAATAGATGAATGTTGTTCTTGTTCTTGTTCGTCGTTCGTGTTCGAAGATGACTATGACACCACTTACTGGTTTGGTTTGTGTAAACACGTGAGTGCCTGATCAGGTCAATTTGTGCTCTGTACTGTCTGTGTCACGCTGGAGAGGAGATGTCGCTTGGATTTGCTTGACCAACAGAGGACGTGCTGCATTTCTGAGATTTACGTTACTCGCACTTCTGCACTGCCTCCTCAGCTCATAGTTTGTAGCTCCAGTATGGATATGAGACTGCGCCAGGTGGAACAATCCTGTGCGAGATCTTTCCAGAAAACAGGGTCAGTGCTGAAATGTTTCAAGGATGACTTAAGGGAGTCTTTGAGGCGTTCTACTGACGTACCTGAGATCGCTTTCCCTCCTTCAGCTCGCCGTAGAAGATCTTCTTTGGTAGTCGCTTGTCTGACATCCTGGTGAAACAGCCTGCCCATCCCATCTGTGATTTCATCAGCAGAGTGTGGAAGCTTGGAATGCCTGTCTGTGTGAGAACCTTAGTGTCTGGGACCTTGTCCTGCCATCTTATCCTCATCCGTTTCCTCAGGCAGCCCACGTGAAAATGGTTCAACTTCTTGGTACACCGTCCAGGTTTCGCACGCATACAGCAGGGTATGCAACACAGTATCTTTGTAGAGCTTCAGTTTTGTTTGCAGATTGATGCATCATCGCTCCCACACATTTGCGCGTAGTCTGCCGAAGGTCACACTTGATTTGGCAATTCTGGCATTGGTTTTGTCATCGATGTGGACGGCATGTGACGGTGTACTGCCGAGGTAATTGAACTTGTCCACTGCCTGGAGGGTTTGGCCATTCACTGTGATGGTATGCTCTACGTAAGACTTTCCTGGTGCAGGTTGGTGCATCATATCTGTCTACTTGATGCTTATTAAGTATTGAATAGATGACTATTATGCTGTGACGATACCTGTGTATGTGCTCGAATGTACATTTATAAGGGTTGTTTACAAATAGTTTCAAAATCTTTTCGACTTTGTCGTTTTTTTGGTAAAGTTTTAGAAACTAAAAAAATATATAAAAAAATAGATTGCTTGTTTTAGTGTCAATTGATTAAATATTTTTACATATTTGTATTTACAATAATGTAATCTAGGTACACCTGTCAATTAAAATTAATTACGATATATAGTTTCTGCTGTGTTCATTAGAAGTCATATAGCCAAAATAAATGGTGTAATGACCAAGAAGGGCAAATAAACCATCAATTATGATAAAACATTGACACCTATATACCAAACAGAGAGGAAAGCGCTTGAACCTGGATCTGATTCTGGATAAATACATGATCCATTTAGCTGACCGTTAATTTCTGCTTGACTAGCAAGCTATTACCTGTGCACCTTGCGCCTTGTTCGATCCTTTTCTCGGCATGAACGCATGGTCGATAGGATTAGTGCGCTGGTACACAAGAGCTAGTATTTATCTGCTTGGTACGATTAATAACTCTTTAATCTGTTTCATTATATATATATATATATATATATATATATATATATATATATATATATATATATATATATATATATATATATATATACATATATACATATTATATTATATGTTTTCGTTCCAAAACACAGAACAAGGAAGTCGCAACTGTTGATAATAAAATGGCCTTGAGTGAAGCCCCACTAACTTACTTGTCTGTAAATAGACCTGCGGTTTAGGCAACACCCTGACTATTTCATCAAGCGCTACTTGTCAACATTGAATGGGCTGAGCAAGCGTCTGTACGATTCAGAATCAATTTCATCTTAATTATTGCAGTACTTCACTGCAAGCTGACATCTTAATAAGTCTTTTCGTCAACTTTTCATTTTGGCCACGAAACTAGTCCAATGTAGATTTAAAGTGGCTTGACCGTTTTTTGTTGCAATTATGAAATGTTAGTAAAGAGCAGAGATTCCCCCTCGGATTATTCTTGTTCTAATCAACGCGTATTGGCTATCTTGGTCTTCTTTTTAAGCACCTACGTCACCATGTTCCGACACTAATAACAAAAAACTATCGAAACATTGCTCAGACATTTCCGTCAGGTCGAGAAATAACCTCGGAAGTATTTTAGGAAAATACATCAGTTTGATGGTTTCGGGGATTCGCTTCTGGCGGAGTGCACCACTTATGTTACGACAGGAAAGGTCAACACCGTTACGATTGTGATTTTGTCTCCTTCCGCCGTCATATTGTGAACAAAAGTAGTTCAGAAAATAGTTCTCAATGGTGGCGAATTACATCAGAGGTTACTTTCTCGACCTGACAGAAAAGGTCGAGGATGTTCCGATTGAACAAATGAACGAGTGGAGAGCATTTTGCGTATAAACAGCGAACGTGTTGATTATAAACAAACCAACATAATGAATTTTCGATATTTACTGAGAACTTTATCCCTCGCTGTAGAGTAGGGATAGAAATTAATAGGTGCGGTGTTTCGAGTCTTACATCTATAATAATATTTAAGTTTTTAATATAAACTCTTTGTTTCACATCGGTGCTCAACAAGTGCTAACTGCGAAAACGACGCGCTCTCGACGGCTTAGATGTTGACTGGATATAATTTCTCAGGAGGAGTAAAAATGAGAACATGGAGGAAAACGCAGATCTTATATAGGCGGCCACTTCTTTAGAACATGTTAAAACCGGGAATAGACCATAATCCGGAGGTGCAAAGCTAGGGTGTCAATGCTGCGCTGTCAAGACCGTTTTCTACACACTTGAGTAGTCTGGCTCAAATAAAGGGTGGCCAACCAACATTATGGCCGCATTTAGCGATCTTTTACTCACTGCTTGGCCCGTTTTTGCTCACGCGCGGTGTGCAGAAGGTAGACAACATCCTTGCAGTTGTAATGCTTTTAAATTCGTCATTATAAATTTCAACCCGTCGCTTTTTAAGGTCTTCAAGTTTCCTGTGTACTTTCAAAGCACAAGTCTAAAATGGTCTTTAGAGAGCTTTTAGTCAATTATTTCAATAAGTTGCTCCCTTGTGATAACAAGTATGCATAGCACACGTCCTGTACATGGACAGCGACTGTGGAACATTTCCAAAAAAAGGTACAAAAAGTTGGCTCAACCTGCATTCGGACTTAGCCTTTGAAGAATACAGCCCAAGAGGCCGACGTTCTAGACCTATTGGATACGGACGTACATATGTACAGTGCACAATCGTATTGAGATCTGACGACACACCCTGTGATAACATGGGTGAATTGAAGCATTTATCAACAGGAGACCCGGGTTGCGAACAAAATGTAAACAGAAAATATCACCCAGTCACAAACAACACAGCTGCATCAGAAGTTGGTTGGTTGGTTGTTATGTGTTTAACGCCATTTTTCAGCATATGATAGGCTATACATGGCGGCCAGTATATCTGGTGGAGGAAGAACCCGAGAAAAGCCCGGGAAGAACCACCGACCTACGGGAAGCTGCTGGCATACACACGTTGGCCGAGCCCGAGACTCGAACTCACGAGGACAGAGGTGAGATGTAAGTGATCTGTAAAGGCGAGTGCCCCTCATCACAAGTTGTACAAGCACTCTCCAGTAGCTTAGTCCATCTGAGTGGCCCATAGACGTGCAATTTAGAGTTACCATCAGATTTGTATTTACCATTAGGAAATAATATGGAATGCAACCAACCTTGAAAAATAGAGAAATCTATTCTCGTGATTTACATCAAGAAGAAGAAGAATTCTAGGTTCTCAGGGACCTATGTGGCCGGAGGTAAAAACAGCTATTTATTGCTTATCCCAAAATAATATACTTGAATGTTCTGAGTGCACGTGTGTCGTCAACAAATAGAAAATTGCGCTTACTTCAGGCGACCACATAAAACATTCAGGTGTGAAATTCGAGTCTAGTCTTTGGTCTTGTCTTTGGTTTGACCGGAGGAAACTTATTTCTTGCGTTAGCGCGTTTTAGAACCTTTCATTGACTGCGTCTGCTGAGGAACAACAACCTCAAACCAAAAGGGGAAACAAAGACCTCAAACCAAAAGGGTAAAACAACGATCTCAAACCAAAAGGGGAAACAAAGACCTGAAATCAAAAGGGGAAACAAAGACCTCAAACCAAAAGAGGAAACAAAGACCTCAAACCAAACTTACTCAGTACGTTAGACATTTTTTTTTTTTTTTTTTGCGCTCGGCCTTGATGTGAACTTTACAACTAGACTGGTGTACTCTTTCCCCATCACTGTCTTTTTTGATATCCATGGCTTGTACAAAACATTCAGTTAGTTCATCCTCTACCGACGTACCTGGCTACTTGTTTACCTATCAACATTCCTGTCTACTACCCACCTGTGTCTATTTAAATAATAAACAATAGCATATAAGTGGATATAGTTATGTAATTTTCTTAGATTTACCTAAAACATTTTTTTTTTGACTCAAATTCCATGATTCTGGTTCCTCGTGATACGAACCTACTTACCTTTTTATCTACTTACCTATCCTCACAACCACCTACATTGTACTTTACCTGTCTATTTACTTACGTATGTTAATTCGTTTAAACTCTGTTCGACAACATTGCATTTAACCCGTTCCTCCAATCAATCGATATGTCCTTTCTACACATCAATCTGTCTCTCAGTCCATTCGTGCATCTGCAGTGAAGGATACATACACATACATATATATGCGCATACATACGAACGTACATACATAAATACATACATACATACCAGATTTTGTCCATGCATCTAATCATTTCTCCAGCTTTCCATCCATGCATCTTTTCAAGCTTACCGTTTCTGAACATTGAATGTAACTCTAATGGTATCAGACTCAAAGGGTGGCGAATCCGACAGAAGTAGGACTGTCCCCCTTCAATACATAATGACAATATATACATGAAGTGGGCTGCAAGATACACGAGGTAAAGACTGTTAAATACTATTAGCGGGGGAAACATGTTATAGATTATCTCCACTAGAGGCCACTTCCCCAATCCCCACTCCCGCCTTCAATCAGGCATAAGGTGTGTTGATGGAGGGCCTGGTCAGGCGTTACTGAGTGAGAAGGTTAAGCTTTTAAACAGCAGATATGCAAATGCACGCGCGTGTGTGTGTATGTGTGTGTGTGTGTTGATCAAGGGCCTGGTCAGGCGTTATAGAGTGAGAACGTTAAGCTTTTAAACAGTAGATATGCAAATGTGTGTGTGTGTGTGTGTGTGTGTGTGTGTGTGTGTGTGTGTGTGTGTGTGTGTAGGACTAAAGATAAACAGAAATACCCCTGGCCCTGGTAACCTGATACGCAAAAAATGATGTACTTCGGTTAAATACAGCTATATAAGATGATAAAATGGACTCGAGGCTCAGGGTGGCGTTGGTCAGAAATTTGGATTTTGAATGTTACGTATGTAAGTTATAAGTAAACTGTCGACACTTATGTCTATAGCATTGTATGCAATATGGACTGGGCTGGATTCAAACAAGTTTACCCACTTGTTGTGAGTCTACACAAACTAAACCAACACGTGGAGGAAGGAAACATTGCTGCATTATACTCATCAAGATGCATCAACAATCAAAGTTTCATCAGTGCAGAGTCAAAGAAAATCTGATTAGTCTGGATGTAATAGAATTAAAGATACAGAGGACGTAAGAAACAAATGGCAAAATAAATATACGTCACTCAATTATGAAATTAGGTCACAGTGACCTACTTTTTGTATGGTTGAGTTTCACTCTCTTTGAGATGCATCTACGTATCAATTTTCATAAGTGCAGATTGAAATAGGGTCTAAGATATTGAGGGTGTAACGAACGGATATATACTAGCACAAAACTCACTCAAGCATCCAAATTAGGTCACAGTAACCCAGTTTTGGTATGGCTAATTTCTCTTTTTGAGAATCATCCAGATGCTAATTTTTCTGAGTGTGGGTGAAATAGGGTTAAAGAGTTGAGGGTGTAACTAACGAATAGCTGGAAATACAAAAGTCACTCAAGAGTGCAACATATTTTGGATATGGCTGAGTTACTCCCATTTAGATGCATTAACACCAATTTTCATCAGTGGAGGTGAAATGGGTATATACTATTTTGGTCGTAGCGAACGAACAATGGAAACAGTAACGAACGGGCAAAAACCGCTCTATACCCTTCCAACATTTCATCATAACTTCTTTGGCGAGGTGTTAATGACTACTTCAAATTTGTCAACACGATACCAGCTGACATAAAAGTAAAGTGCTGAAAATACACACAGCCTCATTTTAAGTCGTACGGGATTGTGTATGGATACAGCTATAGGTTCTCAACTGTAATTAACTGTACCCTAGAAAAAACCATTTCTCGTGCATGTAATTGAACTTTACTATGGGTAAAGTTTAAGGATAATTGTTGTATCCAAAACAGAAAAGATCATTCGAAATTCAGCTGCTTGCTGTTTCACTTATCATTTTAAAACAAATTTGACACTGTCAATACACCGGTGATGACAGCAACAGGGAACAGGAATCGACCGTTGCAAGGACATTCTATAGGATGCTATTTATATCCTTCACATTTAAGTGATTCTTCATTCGACTGAGGTGAAAACTTGACTTGTATCTGTACAATTTACATTAATAGCAGGACTTAAATGTTGAACTCCAACGTAAAATTTGCTGATATAATGTTCTTAGATTAGGAGTGTTACAAAGATGGATTTCTTTAAATTTTTTTGCACCAATATATATATTTATGTAATGCTCTATAGGTCTACACAGATCGAATGAGCCACTGTAATTTGAAGCATAGTCGAGTCCAAGTTTTTATAATGGGGGGGGGGGGGGGGGGGGAAGGAGGCAACCAAAAAAGTATGTAAACACCAAGTTATGCCTGTTACATTACTTAATTGATTTTCACAGAACTGATAATATACTGGCATTGCAGCGTATATATTGGGATAATAGCGGGTCTTGGACCTGAAACATTTTCTCGACTTTTCCGAAATCGATGTCTACACATACAAATTTGGTAGTTGATATGCGTGCAGGAAAGCTGTTCATCCTTTTTCCAGGTGATTCCATGCTTAACTGAGATAAATATTTATGTTTTGACGGAACCCGGATGTGTCATCAGATTTGTGTAGATCTATAACACTCTTCTTGCGTTTAAAATTCTGCTTATCATAACGGACAAGACAGCAATTCACCGCATTGAACAAGGAAGTCATCCATAACATAACGCAAACAACCAACAGTGATGCATGACGTAACGAAAATAATGCATAATTTAAAATGCACAGAGAGACCAACCTTTCTTAGCCAAGGTTCCGATCTGATCCCATTATATACACATTATCTGATCCATTAACTCTTTCTGGTCAAGCCACTGCAGCCAGTCAAAATCTTTGTTACATTCTTCGTTGAAAATGTAAACAACATGGCGAGGCAAAGTGCGTCGTTGCGCACTATTCAATAGGCTGAGTTCTCATGGTTTGAAGGGGAGATGACTCTTGGAATCTAGTATCAAGATCAACATTATTGGGATTTTCGTGAGCAGACCCCCACCCCCACCCCTAATGTGATAAGGTGGATTAATATGTTCAATTTTGTGCATTCGCTGGAAGTCCTGCCATTCACTCACATGACCATAATCGTAGCATCTCACGTGTTTCCCATCAACCAATTTGCAAAATATGGAGTCTCTGCTTTGGGAGACGCCATGTTTAGTCATGTCATTCAAGTAGTTCCAATACGGTGGTGACTGTATTATATCAGAATTTATTTATTTATTTATTTATTTATTTTTTTTTTGGGGGGGGGTGCTTTATTTTCGTTCGCTGTTCAAAACTGAGATGACGCAATTGATCTAGTAAATGCCATTATCTCAAGACCCAGCTAAAGCAGATCGAAACATTGTCTAGATAGATTTACCCACTAGATTTTGTAATAATCCGAAAATTTTATATTACAGTAACAGCTGCCTCATACAGTGAAATTGCATGATTATTTTGAGACCTTTTCAATCCATCTCTTGTCCATAATACGTTGTTTCTATTCTAACTACTATGTGGAATTAGAGGAAGAATGGATTATTTAGCGATGATGAACGAATGGATAATACGTATAGCTACAAAAAAAAAAAAAAGAAAAAAAAAAAAAGAAAAGAAAAGAAAATAACGTTGAGACATAAAAAAAGCACCAAGCTACAATTTTGACCATTTATGTCCTAATTCCCCACCCACCCACCCAAAAAATTACAGATATGTCAACTCTCTTACAAGTCCGCAACATAAGCGGCAGCAATTCTTCAATTTGCGGAAAATCCAGGGTAATAATTACTTTGGGAGGATAAGAAAGATAATGGCTTTCAGGTGGAGAACAGCAGGAAATCGACACTAGCCTCACAAACAGACCGATTTTGTGGAATTCTATATCCATTTTTTTGGAATTACATAATAGTTTCTTTGAAGAAGTTCATTTTATATGTCGAAAGGTCAGAGTTCCTTGAAAATTTAATCGAGAAATCTCACGTTTATATTAAATCTATATAAGTTCATTAAATCTAATGAAGGAACTTAACAGAAATTTGTTTTTCCAATATCATGTTCTTTTTTCTTTTTTAGAGAAATCGGACATACGAGCGATTGTTGCAGAGTGGACGGACACATGGACGAACTGACAAGAACATATATGTCTAGATATATAATAGAACTCGCCCATCACTTTTGTACGTCTCTAGTTATGGTCAGTGTGCCATGGGAGTTCTCTGTTTGTGCACGAACTAAACTGTAGAAACAAGGAATCTGGAGGTCGATAGTACACATGTGACATCTGGAATAGAAAAGTGTTCTGAGTTCCATTCGAACCTCTTTGTCGTAAGTAGGCGTGTTTTCGAGGACCTCGTACGACTTCAGTTTTCACAGTTGTTTCTAAAATCGCTATAAAACATTATTCCACATCAGTTTTAAGCCATCAAATTGGAATTGACAGACAACTAATCATCCTAAAAACTAATTTACCGATAAAATCAGTCTTTCTTCTGAGTATGTTAGGCGGTGGAAGCTGGTATAGACATGACCATAATTTTCTGTCTCACGCATCATTTATTATCTCCATAATTCGGAATATCTCTGTTTCTTTTATCGGTGTAGTGCCATCTTATTTCAATGTAATCACTCGAAAATTATATCTCTTTAATCCGTCTGATATTTCAGATAAGAAAAGACTGTGATGTGCATTTAAGTGGATTGATGACTTTAAGTTCTATTCGGATTCCAGTGGTATAATTTACCTTTTATGTTAATCGTTCTATGTACTGGCATTAATAGTGCTAACATTACCATATACTTATGGCATTTTCTTTTCATTTTCTTTTTATGTTCCTACTATATTCCGATAAGACATATACCAATGAATCATGAGGCGCATCGTCCATAAGACCACAAATTGTGTTCTGTATGGACAGGTGTCTGTTGTGCCCAGATAAAATTTTGTATGTAAAATTAAGAAAAGGATTCATAAAGAGTTCGACTTTACAATCAGGTGTCTTTAATTCGTATGTGCTGCTAAGAAAGGTATATATGTTTATCAGCCTATAATTCTCGTAACTCATGTCCATAGTTTAGCCATAAAATTTGATTTATTAATAGAGCATGAAATTTCCCATTGGTTTAAAAGAAGTACTTTTTATATTTGCTGGCTTCCTGGACTGAATGCATTTGACTGTATATGTATTATTATTTAAGTAATTTTTTACGTTTTGTAGACATTGCCATGACTATGAGCAGAAACAATAAATATAGTGTTTAAATACATTAATTAAATACTAAATTCATTACCGAAGTGTACACAAGTGTCAAAGTGCTTCGATCAAGATAACCTCGACTAACATGGATTCTATTCACACCAATTTAGACCAAAATTCGATTCGACGACCGATTATTCAGACGGAATCTATGTTCCCCAATGAGTCTGGATAATCGACGTATATATATATATATATATATATATATATATCCAGTAATTTGCATAGCATTGAAATAATATATTGTGAAATTTCGAGAAATTCAACGTACAGTACTATCAATATCTACACTACTTTAACATTACTAGCGCAATATAATGTTTTTATACTAACATAATCGTATAGGGATATTAAAAGTTACATTAAGAATTATTAGCGCATGCATATTAGAGTACATGTAATAAAATGTCGTCTGTTAGGATTTTACAGTTAAATAAAAAGTATATTTCTGCATATAAAACGAAGACATGCACACAATAAATGATTGCTATTTCCGTATTTATTAAAATCCTAGCAGACGACATTTTATTACATATACTCCAATATGATTGCATTAATAATTCTTAATGTAACTTTTAGTATCCCTATACGATTGTGTTAGTATAAAAACATTATATTGCGCTAGTTCATGATTTCTGCTGATAAAATGATGACATGTATGTACACAATAAACAATGACGTATTTGTGTATATTAAACGATGACGTAATGCACGCAATAAACGCCACATAAAAGACTGAAACATATACATATGCAAAGTAGTTAATATATATTTTAATATTTTTTGTTACATAAATCAGAATGAATACTTGGATACTTGCTATGCCAATACCAAAACAAGTGAGAAACAAATTCCAACCACCTTTAATAATCTTCGAACCAAAAAAGAATTCAGACGTATGAAAAAAATGTATACCGAATCAACGAAAAGACTTGAACCATATTTGAAGAAGACCATCATTCGATAAATTGGACAATTTGACTCTGTGAAAATCTAGTTAGACTTAATAACCAGACTTATTAAGAGACTCATTCAAGAAAGCGAACAATGTGAGAATATCATACAGAACAATTATCCAAAACAGAACTAGTGATAATAATGTCATTTAAGGTGTATTGGACATTGTACATACCAAATTTGACACGAAATAAGCGACAAGTACAAAATGGATGTTTGTCAGAATTAAATATTTAACACTGCAAATAGATAGGTATCATCCGCTCAAAGGAAGCTCACACAAACGATATCCAACAAATGTTGAGGCAAATTAGAAAAATGAGTTCGATATATCTGTAAGTGTTTATAAAATAGCTGAACCATGTTATATAAAAACTGTTTAAGAACTGTAATAGAAAGACGAATACGTGTTGACATGTTGATTGTGTTTCATTATAGTGGTGCAAATGACTTAAAGATATGTTGACATGTTGATTGTGTTTCAATATAGTGGTGCAAATGACTATAAGACATGTTGACATGTTGATTGTGTTTCAGTACAGTGGTTCAAATGACTATAAGACATGTTGACATGTTGATTGTGTTTCAGTATATAGTGGTGCAAATGACTATAAGATATGTTGATTGTGTTTCATTATAGTGATACAAATAACCAAGACATGTTGACATATAGATTGTTTCAATATAGTGGTGAAAATTATTATAAGACATGTTGACATGTTGATTGTTTCATTGTAGTAGTGCAAATGACAATAAGACATGTTGACATGTAGATTGTGTTTCATTATAGTGGTTGCAAAATGAACTTTAAGAAACGTTGACATGTTGATTGTGTTACAATGTAGTCGTGTAAATAACAATAAGACATGTTGACATGTAGATTGTGTTTCCAAATAGTGATGCAAATGACTAAAAGACATCTTGACATGTTGATTGTGTTTCAAAATAGTGATGCAAATGACTATAAGACATGTTGACATGTTGATTGTGTTTCGTTATAGTGGTGCAAATGACTATAAGACATGTTGACATGTTGATTGTGTTTCAGTATATAGTGGTGCAAATGACTATAAGATATGTTGATTGTGTTTCATTATAGTGATACAAATAACCAAGACATGTTGACATATAGATTGTTTCAATATAGTGGTGAAAATTATTATAAGACATGTTGACATGTTGATTGTTTCATTGTAGTAGTGCAAATGACAATAAGACATGTTGACATGTAGATTGTGTTTCATTATAGTGGTTGCAAAATGAACTTTAAGAAACGTTGACATGTTGATTGTGTTACAATGTAGTCGTGTAAATAACAATAAGACATGTTGACATGTAGATTGTGTTTCCAAATAGTGATGCAAATGACTAAAAGACATCTTGACATGTTGATTGTGTTTCAAAATAGTGATGCAAATGACTATAAGACACGTTGACATGTTGATTGTGTTACAATGTAGTCGTGTAAATGACTATAAGACATGTTGACATTTTGATTGTGTTTCAAAATAGTGATGCAAATGACTATAAGACATGTTGACTGTGTTTCAATATGGCGTAGAAAATGACTATAAGACATGTTGACATTTAGATTGTGTTTCATTATAGTGGTGCAAAATGACCTTAAAGACACGTTGACATGTTGATTGTGTTTCAATATGATGGTGAAAATGACTATAAGACATGTTGACATGTTGAGACATGTTGATTGTGTTTCAAAATAGTGATGCAAATGACTAAAAGACATTGAAATTTTGATTGTTTCAATATAGTGATGCAAATGACTATAAGACATGTTGATATGTAGATTTTGTTTCATTACAGTGGTACAAAGTGACCTTTAAGACATGTTGACATGTTGATTGTGTTACAATGTAGTCGTTTATATGACTATGACATGATGAGATGCTGATTATGTTTCAATATAGTGGTGCAAATGACTATAAGACATGTTGACATGTTGATTGTATTTCAATATAGTGGTGCAAATGACTATAAGACATGTTGATATGTTGATTGTGCTTCAATATAGTGGTGCAAATGACTATAAGACATGTTGACATGTTGATTGTGTTTCAATATAGTGGTGCAAATAACTATAAGACACGTTGACATGTTGATTGTGTTTCAATATAGTGGTGCAAATGACTATAAGACATGTTGATTGTGCTTCAATATAGTGGTGCAAATGACTATAAGACGGAAGGCTACATAACACTGAAATAATTTTTTTTTTAGTATCAACACTGATAAAAAGACATGACAGACAGAAACATATTTGTAAAAACAATTGCTTGAGTTGTTTTCTATACACCAGAAAAACTTATTTGAACACAAACGACTGTGTTACAAGGTAGATAACTCAATAGATAAAATGACCGAAGAAAACTGTAACATTAAAATACAAACAAACAACTATTAATACCAATCAAAAGTGGCGTATGTTATTTTGTTGTGATTCTGAAGACATCATCATGTCAGAGGCAACGTGTACCATAGGCGTGAATTTAGCACCAGGACACAAAGTATCCAATACAATCAAAACCAGTCAAACTCATTCCATCAAAGTTTTTTTTGTGTATTAAATCATCCAGCAAGAGACACAAACCAACAGTTTCAATAGAACAGACTGTGTGCAAGTATTGTACGATTCATTGGGTAAGATTGTAAAATTAATGTATGAAGCATAAAGCCAGAAAAAAATAGAGAAAATGCAACAGTTTTAGTACTCCCTGAAGAAGCTGATAAACATTTTGATTGAACAAATACATGCCATATGTAACATTTTCACTCTACAAATACATGCCATATGTAACATTTTCACTCTACAAATACATGCCATATTTAACATTTTCACTCTACAAATACATGCCATATGTAACATTTTCACTCTACAAATACATGCCATATGTAACATTTTCACTCTACAAATACATGCCATATGTAACATTTTCACTCTACAAATACATGCCATATGTAACATTTTCACTCTACAAATACATGCCATATATAACATTTTGATTGAACAAATACATGCCATATGTAACATTTTGACTCTACAAATACATGCCATATATAACATTCTGACTCTACAAATACATGCCATATATAACATTCTGACTCTACAAATACATGCCATATATAACATTCTGACTCTACAAATACATGCCATATATAACATTCTGACTCTACAAATATATGCCATATATAACATTTTGACTCTACAAATATATGCCATATATAACATTTTGATTGAACAAATACGTGCCATATATAACATTCTGACTCTACAAATACAAGCCATATATAACATTTTGACTCTACCAATACATGCCATATATAACATTTTGACTCTACAAATACATGCCATATATAACATTTTGACTCTACAAATACATGCCATATATAACATTTTGATTGAACAAATACATGCCATATATAACATTTTGACTCTACAAATACATGCCATATGTAACATTCTGACTCTACAAATACATGCCATATATAACATTTTGACTCTACAAATACATGCCATATATAACATTTTGATTGAACAAATACGTGGATTATATATCATTTTGATTGAACAAATACGTGCCATATATAACATATTGATTGAACAAATACATGCCATATATAACATTTTGACTCAACAAATACATGCCATATATAACATTTTGATTGAACAAATACATGCCATATATAACATTTTGACTCAACAAATATGTGACATATATAACATTTTGACTGAACAAATACATGCCAGATATAATATTTTGACTCAACAAATACATGCCATATATAACATTTTGACTCAACAAATACATGCCATATAACATTTTGACTCAACAAATACATGCCATATATAACATTTTGACTCAACAAATACAAGCCATATATAACATTTTGACTCAACAAATACATGCCATATATAACATTTTGACTCAACAAATACAAGCCATATATAACATTTTGACTCAACAAATACATGCCATATATAACATTTTGAATCAACAAATACGTGCCATATTTAACATTTTGATTGAACAAATACATGCCATATATAACATTTTGATTGAACAAATACATGCCATATATAACATCTTGACTCTACAAATACATGCTATATGTAACATTTTGATTCAACAAATACATGATACATATATATATATATATATATATATATATATATATATATAATATATATATATATATATATATATATATATATATATATATATAAAGAAGTCTTTAAAAAGAAATTCTGGATGACCATCAATTAATGCAGTTTGAATTTTTTAAACTAAATCAAACATGAAATTGTTTATTCATCAACACATTAGTTTAAAAACTTTAGATGATGAGTTAAAAATCATACCAATGAAAGATGAAAAAAATATATTGCATTTTGCATGGTTTTTAATTGATCATTGGTTCATAACAGAAGGAAGAGAAATAACATACAAAAGCAAAATCACGTTTGTAGATAGCTTTAGATAGCTTTCAACCACAATTATCTCCCCTCAAGTTTGGCCAAAATGAGGAAGATATTCCGAAAAAATTGTACCCAGTTCAATGGTATATTGCACAGCTGAACTGAAATATCATACAACTATGTAGATTGTTAAAACTGCCTGCTTTGCAACGAAGACAGTGCTATGTAAACTGTCACCTAGCTGCATGTCAGTCAGCACTTTTTTGTTACTTCCCTTGAGTCAGCCTGTCTAGCGTATTAATACACAAAAACGCGCAGGTCAACCCATGATGAAACTGTCAGGATTTCAAGCACTAAGGTGAGTTAATATGTGCAGAGTTACAAAGGGCGATCATTTATAGTAACAAATGTTTAATAATGAATGGTTATACATAAAAAGGAAGGAAAACAAGTGTGGTCTCAGGCCAGATCAATGGTACAAGCTATAACACTGAGCAAAATACCTTAACATTAACAATGCCTGTGAGTTCCAGAGAAATTAATTCTAGAAACAAAATAAATTATCAACGTTATGGAAGAAAAATTACAAATGATTACAAAGATAAATATCAACAGGGCCAGAATTGTTATGTAAATTCAAACCAAACAGTAATGTGTCAGTACTACAGAAAGTTAAAGTCTTAAATACAACTGGGTTTACAACTGGTAAAGACTCGCATAGTTATCTTGCTTGATTAACAGCCGTGGTTAAAATTTTACATAGAATAAAAAAACAATTTCCAGACAAAAAGCAGCAAATTATTTTGAGAAATACATTGTAAAATTCATAAATAGTAGGCAGTTTGGTAAAGAAATGGGAAATCTCAGAAAGAAAAAACAGCTTAAATATGTACACATGAAAATAATTTTTTCAAATGTCAGAAGGATCTATCATAACGCATATTGACAACGACCTTCTGTTAGTCAGTTTGATAAACAATAAAATAAAATAAACCAAACCATTTTACAGTGGATGTACAGTGTTAGAGTGATCTAAATTTTCAGTGCATACATTTTACTACAACAAGTTGAAAAAAAAATTATGGCGATATCATGAGACTACTCTTGACCGAGACAGATTCAATGTGTATCAGTTGTTGGGATAAAAAACGTTTACATTGATATAAAGGATAACATCAAATTTTATAACACTAGTGAATACCAAAATAACATATTTGACCTTGCCACCCCCCCCCCAAAAAAAAAAAAAACAACAAAACAACAAAATACCCAACACCTACACCAGATAAAAAAAAATTAAAAATTAAAAATAAATAAATAAATAAAGATAAGTTGAATGGAGTTCCAATTTGAGATTTCTGTGACTTAAGGTGCAAGCTTTGTCCATCACAACAGGAAAGAGACGAAAAGAATGCTTGCAAAGAAATTATAAAAAAACTTGTAATCAAAAAGATTTAACATTCGAAATGTATCAAGACTGCTTATTTAATCAAAGGAAAATTACAAGGAAAAGAATTTACGCAGATCATACAATCATGAGATGCACATCAACAAAATGAAGAAATCAACATTGTCTGTATATGGCGAAAAGCATTTAATATCGGATAACGTAATATATATTACTTTACAGACACATATATACTCATTAGTCATGCACATTAGATGTTTGCCGACAACAGCACCAAACAGATATTCAAAAGTCATTAAAAATTTGTTTCTTTTGTTTTGTTTCAGTTTTTCAACTATCTCTTCTCTGATAATCACGAGCACGGCATTGCTCTCCTCGAACACATTTTCTATAGACTTGTTATCATTGGAGTTGTTACGGAATTATGTATCATTTCTTTTTTATAATGCTATAATTTTATTAGTTTATGACTTGTGTATAATAGTTTAATAGGTGTCGTTTTGAAGAGTGCACATATACGATAAAATCAATATTGTCGGTTGAATCATGAGTCATATCACGTGATTCAGCGCGTGAGGTTTGTCCTTTTAACCTGCATTCAATGTTCTGACTGAGATTTCGCAATTACAGAGAGCGATTCATTTTCTGTTGACTAGAAGTAGAATAAACATCAACTAGTAATTCTATCCGCTTATATAGTTTGTCTTCAGGGTCTATAACAATCACCTTTTCATCTTTGAGTAACCGCTTTCTATTGCAAGTTTTGATGAATAGACAAGTTGGACAAATGATAACAATGTATTCAAAGAAGTTTTTGTATTCAGCCCTATCAGATTTAGTGCAAACATAATCTTTCCAAAATTAATCACTTCACAAATTATCATGTGATGAGGTTCTTTCAAATACATTTTTGTTTGCTAATGCTGTTTATTCCTGCCTAAAAATAATTGATTTAGTCCATTGTTTTGAATATTTACCTGAGCATTGACATAAAATAAATATATATTTTGTGAACATTAACATTTTCTATTCTCTTGATCTGTATGTGGATACCTTGTTCAACAATGAGTTAATTAATTACCACTATTATGGATTCCGTTATCATATGTACTTCTCCAATGAAGCCATATACAATGATTGTCAGTGTAAAGATTGTTAACACGTGTGTTACAAATTTATGTGTACATTTGTTGTTTGTCAAAGAACTACTTTGTGGCTTCTGTAAACTGTTGTCTCAAATGAAAACCTTGAGAATAAATCATGTTTGGCAGACCTTCTGTAGTCACTGAGAGTCTATTTCTTTTTACTGCTGAGTTGTCAAACATTTCTAGAATATTTGCTGCAATTGTTTTGTGCACATGGTATAAGCAATATATTGATACAATGATGCGTTGAACTAAGATATCTAACTCCTTGTGTTATATGTTTCTGATTGTGAGGAGCTATGTATTTACTGTACGTTGCCATTTATTGTGCCAAAAAGCGCCATTTTGTTATTTATTACCTTCAAAAACGTAAGAGCAACATACTCGCCAACAAACATCACAAGTGCAATGAATATGTACTCCTATTTTACCTGTTCATCTGAAGGCGGGTGAATGTCACCAGGTTGAGGTCTATTTTTGCCTCATTCATGTTGTTCAAGTACTGGGTAACTAAATTTTGTTCTCTAATTCTTTTATTCAAGTAATCCAGTATCTTTGCCATGTTTTCATTCAACTCTGTACTTTTTCTCTGAAATTCTTTCATGGTCTTTATCATGTTTGTAACAGGGTGAAGCCGGGTGGGATTGGATTTAGCGAAAACACAATTATGTGAATGAAATGTTCATTTATAATGCAAATGAATGAGGAATGAATCTGACACCATACTCAAATAATCACAAAGGATCCCGCATGTCAACGGATATGATCAATGTATAGAAGTTATCAATTTATATGAATGATATATGGATCTATCAATAGATATAATCAATGTATGGAATCTGTCAACAAATATAAACAATGTATGGAATTTATGAACAAATGTGAACAATGTATGATTGATCAACAAATATGATGGATGTATGATTGATTTTTAAAAATAGTGAGATTTAATTCGATTGATTTTCACACATACGGTGACGTTCAATTTTACATTAACAAATGGATGGTATTTATCTCGTGGCATCCAGTCGATGAATACGAGATATTTCCAATTCCACAGCTCCCGTGAAATAATGAAGGAACGACCTCGCGTGGTCCGCTCCTCACAGCCTGCTGAAGGATCCCTCGAGAATCTCCTTATCCCGCATAACCGTTGGTCCACAACCTTTGGCTCCTCACACTCAGTAAAGCAATACCAACATCACCATTGACCGCAGTATCCGGGTTACACAAAACCCCAGAGTTCGACGACTCGCTGTAACAGCTCTACAGCTGAAGATTGCTTCCGTAAAGTAGACATCTTCCTGACAAGACTCATCTGTATTGTGACGATACAGAAAGAATTTGGGCTATAAGTACTCAGATTGCGGTCGCATTTACGGACAGAGAATTCGAAGTAAAACAGATTTCAAACTGCCGGCGTTTTATAAGTGAACATAAATCAGTATTTCTAAATCGCCAATGTCAAAAATGCACCACTTCAGGGTAAAGCTGTACACGGCAACGAAATCCATCTATATTTTCGTTCATATATAATGCATACGCATTTTCGTATACACAATTCCGTAACAATATTCATTATTTTCTTATTTTTTTGTGTGGAAATATCTCGATCAAATAATCTGAAAAGAAGGTACTTTTCCCCAAATGCTAGACCTTTAGATATTGCGCCTCCAATCAGCATTGCTGCCACAGACATTTTGCTATTTATATTTCTAAAAAGTTGTGCTCTGAACACCATTCTATTTATGAGTAACAATTTTTATACTGCTGCCAGTTCTTATTCTACAACCTGACTGAGTGAGTCCCCCTTTGTGTTTCAATCCAATTATTAAAACATTGTTCTTTCCTAGATAGTGAGTGCATGATTTTTACACTATAAAGATCAGATTCTTTTTAACGTTGAATGAATAATCAAAATGTTTGTTGTTTACCTTAAATCCAACGTAAAAATAAATAAAATCAAAGTTAAAAAATCTTAAAAGAGCAACATGCAAATTGACTTAAATAAATGTGTATATAAGCCTCATTTTTCATTTCAATGAAATATTGCTCTTCTAAATCCATCCTCGTGCTATTATCAATATCCTTTTATAATTCACCCATTCTAAAACATGGTGGAAATCTCTTTATGTCCATCTCCGTATTCAGTTCATTTTTTAACGTATATAACGTATATATATATATATATATATATATATATATATATATGTAAATATATATATATATATATATATATATATATATATGTACATCTATTTCTGTTTTAGCTGTAATAATTCTATCACTTAATGCAAAGGTCCTTTAATCAATTTCAGTTTCGAATACATCAGTCTCCTTAGTAAACTTTTTCCAGATCATTGAAATCTTTTCTCATGCATTTCATATTTTTGTTTATTTCGTAAATAATACGTTGTACCACACTGATATTATAAACCAGTTTTCGATAAATAACTATTGTATTTGGTTTTGATTGTTGAACCTTGAACCTAATCATGTAACTTGTTGGAAAATTCAGGAAATGTTCCATCTTTTATAATTTTCATCTTTGTACTCAAATATGTAATAGATAAATCATAATTATATATATATATATATATATATATAATATATATATATATATATATATATATATATATATATATATATATATATATATATATATATATATATATATATATATATATATTGTTAGGACCAGGGGTAATGTAACAGGTAATGTAACATAAGAAAAGACTCAAACAAGCTTTCAAGATTTAAAATACAAATCTTTAATTTCCTAAAATATTAAAATATTTAAACAAACAATAAAAGTGAAAGAATTAAAAATAACTTACAGTCTAGAATATCATTAAAAGTCCTAAATTGTTCTAAAGTTCACTGATCCGGAAGTCAATCCAAATATTCCGAATGAGGTATTCCGAATGAAGTAACCTTCACTGTACTAATGTGTTAATAAGAATCAAATATCTAAGTGTTATAAATTCCCAATAATCCCTGTGAATGGGATATCACAAGTTCTAGAGATGTTTCCGATAATTCCACGGAGCTGTATAATTATTAAGGTTGAAGAAACAGTACTAATCAAGAATGCACTGTATTAAAATAAATAGATCTCCAAAATAGAATATCCCACACACAAAATGAACCAAATTTTTTTATGACCTTTCAATTCAATGTAACTATGAAAAATGCCTAACCACACCATTATTTCCTATTATATAGTCTCTTAATACGCAGAATCGAAATAAAAAACCATTTAATCTTTCTAGAAGCAACCTTCTCCAAGCCAATCATAAATTAGGTTATACGTGATACCGCTTAAAGTACCTCTACACTGACATTTTTATCAATAACAAAGTGTTTACTCATGGAATCTAGGTCAGAAGTTCATACTCTCTCACGTGAGGAAAACACGTCACATGACTAAAGCTACAAGCGACAATTCCAAGTTCAATGTATTCAGTGAAATATTGATCGTATGTATACTTACGGCAAGACGACAGCTGTTAGACTAAGAACAGAGATCATAAACTAATAAACTATACCATTATTAAAAGAAAAATGATATATAATTCCGTAACATCCTCACCCTTTTGGAAAAAGAAAGTGCATCAGCAATTAAATTTTGCTTAGAAATAGCCGTAACTTTAGCTTCTGTTGGTTTTATTTGTCCATGTCCCACAATCATGCGCTAAAAAAGGTAACACAGGCACGACAAAAGTCACTTTTATTCAAATTGATGGTCAAGTTCGCTTCGCTGAGTCTTTTGAAGAATTGCTTTATTATGTGATCTTGCCACGTCGTTGCAGATGATGACATCATCGATGTAAGCATCTCAATTTCTTATTCCAGATGTTAGCATTTTCATCAAACGATGGAAAACTTCGGGAACCCTTCATCTCAAATGGCATGACTTTGTATCGATAAAGTCCATCTGGAGTCACGAATTCAGAAATTTCTTTTGCTCTCTCCGTAAGTGGAATTTGGTAGAATCCCTTCAATAAATAAAATTTTGTGACGTATTTGGCATTTTCAATCCTGTCTAGGAATTGGAAATGAATCTGTCCTGGTGACACTATTTACTTTTCTCTAATCTGTACACATACGGAAAGTCTTATCTGGTTTCGGCACTAAAATACATTGTGAACTCCAGTCACTTTTACTTGGTTCAGTAAAGTCATTTTCCAGTAAATTCTGAATCTCTTTACCTCAGATAGTCTTCTTTTGAGAGGCGACATCATGGAAAATTTTGTTGGTTCGTGTGGAATGTCTGGAAATAAATGTTCATTTTCTTTAATCAACTGCTTCAGTTCGTTAATCTCAGGCGGCAGTATTTGCGAAAGCTTCTGATCCAGATCGTCCAGAATTTCCGAATTGCGAAGAGAAGTGACTTCAAAATCATCCTATCAGATTTATCATCTTCATTCAAATGTCGAATGTGTGGGACAGGTACTACTAAAGTAATTGGATAATTTGTATGGCTATCTCTCTCTACACATTGTTTCAACATATTAATATGGCAAAGTTGTTTCTGCTTTCTCCTCCCAGGAGTATTAATAATATAATTTAAATCACTCACTTTCTTGCGAATAGTATAAGGGCCAAAATATTTAACACGAAGAGGACTTTGGGGTATGGGTAGCAGAGCTAATACTCTATCACCGGGCTGAAAACTCCTACCTGACCCCCCCCCCCCCCCAGCAAACAACAATAATTGGACACCTTAATCCTACTCCCTTTCCGTTCCACAACAAATCCCAATTATACTCTATCTCATAACAATATGTTTTATTTATTCGTTCTAAAGTCTGATATAGTATAGACTTAAGAAGACCAAACAGTGTGAAACAATTGACCAAAGCTTTCACTATGGTCTCCGTTTTAATATTCCACAAAGGAATAGCTTTTGGAAAACTTGTAGACGCACACCTCGTCAACAAGTATTAGTTGCCTAACTTCGTCTTATTTATTCCTAAACGACCAGACAACGACGTTTCATGGGCTACACAAAGTAGTTCCTGACGATAGGATCTAGGAACTACTATTTGATTACTAACTGACCACTCGTCTCCAGCAGGCATCCCGAGCAGCCTCCGTTTCCTCATTAGGACTTCATTCTTCAAGAAGTAACAAGTTCCTTCTTGCGTGGCTTCAGTTTCAGACATAGCCCCCTGAAACAAACAGGAGATATCATGATCCCCCTGTTGTAAGACAACTAGTGTTTGTCTTATTTCACCCTGATTATTTGTATGAATTTGTGCAGCTGAAAGAGTATCACTGTGATCAATACTTGATTGATCCATACTACTGTAGGAGCAAAAGTGACCTCATTAAAAGCCTGACCCAAAAAGGTGCCCGCTAAAGGAAATACATCCTTCAACAACATCATTCTCAAGAGCACGCTTTTCCATAGCTCTAGTAACTGCACAAGCTGGATTTAAACCAGGGATTTCTACCTTAATAGGATCAACTCGTTGATCCATGCTAGGCTTGTCAGTTACAAGTGGATTAACCACTACCTTATCTCTAGCTAGGTCATTACCAAGTAATAAATGGATGCCCTTTATAGGCAAAGAAGCCACTGCTCCTATGGTCACCGGTCCCGAAACTAAGTCTGATGACAAATTAACACAATGGAGAGGGACATTAACATATCCACATTCTACCCACTGTATTAGTACACTTTCACTAGTAGAAATATTCTCAGAAAACGGCAAAGTACTATCTAACAATAGATTCTGAGAAGCTCCTGTGTCTCTTAATATCTTAATAGGAGTAGTCTTACCCAAATCACCAACAAGTTATTCCGAACCCTTTGACATGAATGGTTCGTATTCCTTCATTACAAAATCAGACTGATATGCAAGTCTCCAAATAAATATCATCCTTGATATATGACCCTGACCTTGACTTCTTAATATCTAGAGCATTTGGAACTGCTCTATTAAAATTCCGTTGCCATTTTCCAACTTAAAGCAATCAGAAATAACGTGTCTTTTCATCTTACAATAGGAACACGTGGGTAGAGATAAGATTTTCTGATACTCCTTATCAGACTTTTGATTCCACATAGTTACATCAGCCTGAGGTCTGAAATTACTCAAACGAGTCTGAAATGGTTTCTTAACAAAAGCTTGTTGAGAGGAAGATTTATTTACAAATGGAACCTTGTGTATTGAAGAATATTCATCAGCTGTGCTGGCTGCCTCTTCTAAAGTCTCAACTCCTTTCTCATTAAGGTATACCTTAATATAATTACTGATACAATTCTTGAAATCTTCAATCAATACCAGTTGCTTAAGATTATCATAATCCCTATATCAACCTGTTTAGACGTACACCATCTTGTAAACAAACGTTTTTTTTCCCAAGCAAATTCTACATGAGTCTGATTAGTTTCCTTTCTACAATCTCTAAAGTTTTGACGATGAGTTTAAGGTACCAACTCATAAGCCCTCAAGATATATTCTTTGACCACTTCATAATCAGCAGATTGTTCAGATGAGAGTGCAGTGTAAACATCACTAGCTTTACCAGTTAACACACTCTGCAATAATGAGGTCCAACTTTCCTTCGGCCATTTCTCGGCAATTTTCTCAAAACTGAGAAAATATTTGTCTACCTCCTTTTCTCTAAAAGGGGGAACCTGTTTCATATGTTTGGCTATATCAAAGTATGAACCCGTATTGTCATGAGAGTGCCCTTTACTGGTCAACTCTAACTCCCTTAATCTAAATTCCCGTTCCTTATCTTTCTCCTGAAATTCTTTATCCTCCCTTCTTTCCTGTCTTTCCCTTTCTTTATCCCTCTCGTATTTCATTATCCATTAATTTATCTTCCCTATCTCTTAATTCCTTCTGTATTTCCCCCACTTTTAATTTATCTTCCCTTCTTTCCTGTCTTTCCCTTTCTTTATCTTCTCTTCTTTCCTGCATCTGCACCTGTTCCCATTGTAATCTGAGCTTTTCTAACTCTATGTCCTTAGTTATCTGTAATTTCTTTCCTAAACTAGACGGAGATTTCTTCTTTACACTTGAAGCGCCCTCTTCAAAAATACCTGTTTGTACCAAATAGTGTATCAAGATACTCCTAATATCTTGTTTTAACATGGAAACTTTCGCTTCAGTCAGAAAATAATGTTTAGCAATTTGAAGTAATTCGTCCTTCTTTAAGTACTCAAATTTCTCCTGGGTAGGATCAGCTATGAAACTCTCTGCTCTGGATATCATTATGAAAACCTCTTCGTTTCTCTTTATTTCTTAATCTGGGAATCAAAAAGACCACTAAAATTTCAAACAATGAAATTCAAATCCTGAAAAGAAAACTTTCCGAAGTATCAAAATCTCTGAAATATCAAAACCTCGAAAAGATTTAATTAAATCTAAATCCCAAAATATTCAAATTCGGATCCCGAAATTATTCAAATTTCTAATCCAAGACGAGCTCCCCAATTTCATTGTTACGACTAGGGGTAATGTAACAAAAGAAAAGACTCAAACAAGCTTTCAAAATTTAAAATACAAATCTTGAATTTCCTAAAATATTAAAATATTTAAACAAACAATAAAAGTGAAAGAATTAAAAGAATTTGCAGTATAGAATATCATTAAAAGTCCTAAATTGTTCTAGAGTTCACTGATCCGGAAGTCAATCCAAATATTCCGAATGAGGTATTCCTAATGAAGTAACCTTCCCTGTACTAATGTGTTAATAAGAATCAAATATCTAAGTGTTATAAATTCCCAATAATCCGGCGTAAATGGAATATCACAAGTTCTAGAGATGTTTCCGATAATTCCACGGAGCTGTATAATTATTAAGGTTGAAGAAACAGTACTAATCAAGAATGCACTGTATTAAAATAAATAGATCTCCAAAATAGAATATCCCACACACAAAATGAACCAAATTTTTTTATGACCTTTCAATTCAATGTAACTATGAAAAATGCCTAACCACACCATTATTTCCTATTATATAGTCTCTTAATACGCAGAATCGAAATAAAAAACCATTTAATCTTTCTAGAAGCAACCTTCTCCAAGCCAATCATAAATTAGGTTATACGTGATACCGCTTAAAGTACCTCTACACTGACATTTTTATCAATAACAAAGTGTTTACTCATGGAATCTAGGTCAGAAGTTCATACTCTCTCACGTGAGGAAAACACGTCACATGACTAAAGCTACAAGCGACAATTCCAAGTTCAATGTACTCAGTGAAATATCGATCGAGCCTACCGTATGTATACTCACGACAAAAGACGACAGCTGTTAGACTAAGAACAGAGATCATAAACTAATAAACTATACCATTATTAAAAGAAAAATGATATATAATTCCGTAACAATATATATATATATATATATATATATATATGTGTGTGTGTGTGTGTGTGTGTGTGTGTGTGTTATCATTCCACAATTATTTAACTTTATGTTATTCTCGCTGTACTCTATCTTTTTGGCTGGCTGCACCTACTAAATGAAATTTCTTGTACTACTCTGATACGGTATTAGTGTTAGAATATATCTTATCATTTAAGTTAGTGATTTTTGTGCAAAAATCTCTCATTAGATTTCTAATCTCTTGGTCTTTTTGTTTGATTTCATTATTCAAATCTTTCTCTAACAGTTCCAGTTGAGATTGTAAAGTGTTATAGTCTTGCAGAGATTTCTTTATTATTTCTATGTCAGGTTCTCACTGTTTATCCTCTCCTTGATTGATTAAAGATATTGACGAACTTTGGGCACTGATCCTTGAGCGTCTATTCTTTCTGTTAAGGTTTACAATCTTTTTATTGCATTAGAAAAGGTTCTGAATCCCCGTGTAATCAAATGCTGTGCATCTGATATTATTTATTTTTCTTACTGTTCTAAATACACAGTTTTTATGAATATAAGATTTTGTAAGCTCTTTCAGTACCACTCCATTGAATAGCGGTTACTACAGTGTGTACATTTTTTCCCCATATTTTGATATGTCAAATTATTATCCTCCAAAGTTTTACGAATTTGTTTATTCACATGGCTTTGTACAAACCAACTAGTTGCTAAATAGTTTTTTATATCTTTTTTTACAGGATAAAGTAACTGTAAACAGTTATTGTTGAAGTTTAATTCACTCTTAATTGTCTGTTTATGTTTAAGCGCTGAAGGAAAACCTAAGTCAGTGGAACGCTTAAAGATATTCCTCATATTTACTTACCGCGAAATATATATATATATATATATATATATATATATATATATATATATATATATATATATATATATATATAATAGAGTCATACCGTAAAGCTGTATTACTTGATATCTTCATCTTGTATGCTGATATTTAATCTGTTAATTGCATCTCTATGTAATTGCTTTTAATAACCACTAATATTGCATGAAACAAAGTCGCTTTGAAAAACATTTTTACCACAGGTATAGACTCTAGATAACACAAATTATAATCATTAGAGTAATTGCTGGTGTTATTTATATGATGGAGGAAATTGCATTAAGTATTAGGTTAAAAAAACAAACAACACAATTATTGCTTGAAGGGATTTTAGCATTTGAGTTGTGTTTCAAAGTTTCAGCATGAATGCTTTCTTCGTTGTCACCATATGCAGTCCTTCCCGCGTTGACTTTTTGATGTACGTTTCAAGGTTGTAAAAGTCATCAGCTATTTAAACAGTCGTTGTTTCATTCTTGTCGTTTATGTAATAGAAGATATTGTTTTGCGTTCATCTGAATTATTGTGATACCCAACAACAAAATCTATTATTTGCATCTGATAGCTTACCACTTCTTTTGTCAGTTTGATTGACAAGATAGATTTCTTTGTCAGGGAGACCGTCTGTTCAAATATAGCTCCCCATCGTTATAAGAAAAATAAACAATAAAGAGTTAATTTTTTTCTCTTAATTTTGTATCCCTTGTTGTAAGCTTTCCAAGAGGAAACTTCGTTTCAACCATTCGTCGCCGTAGGCGATGTGCGCCGTCATAACATAAATATATGAGACACGCATACCGCAACGACCGAAATTTAGGGATCATTAAGACGAGAAATATAATTTGTACAGTCATTAAGAGAAAACAATAAATCAGACTCAACATTTAAAATACTGGGTGTTTCATCTGAAGGTGGCTAAACTTCACTCAACTTGAATGAGATAGTGAAAGTGATCTTTGCTTCTACTGGCCAAACACTTGATACGTGCTAGCAAATGAAAACGTTTTTAAAAAGGAAAAGATACCTTTGAGAAAAAAGATCGAAAAGCACAATACAAAAGTTGAATCATTCAAGATGGCTAACTTTATCATTGAGGAAATTTTGACCAGCATTGTCTAATCTTTTTTCCCTTTGAGGCTTTATTATATAATAGACATTGCCATTTTTGTGCTTTACGTAGCCTGCAGCGAGAAATGTCCTTGAGATTCCATTGTATGCGTCGCCGTAGGTGGGGTATTTCGAAGGGATAACGACATTTTCAGATTCATTTTTTTCTGTTTGCCTTTTAAAATCGATATGTTTGAAGATTATAAAATTTGCACTCACTCTAGAATTATCCCTACTTGAATGTGTATATGATACTTTTGATGTCATGTACTAATATTTTAGTCCCTGCTGTAAATTGTCTAAGTTTTCAATCAGAATAAAAATGCTATTCAATAATGTCACAGTGTAGATGACAACATCTTACAATCCTTTGGAAATCTTAGCAACTCTACCATTGGCAAAGATTGAATATGCCTTTTTGATTTGTTTCTCATCCATTTTATCCAACTCCTTTTCAACTAACTTTGCATCCGTTATCTCTTTGTATGTTCCATTTGCAATATTTGCAATATCTATGTCCAATTCCTGTTTTCACTCATTAATTCTGTAGATAATTGATCATGCCAGAGGGAATGTATACAACCATGCTTTGCATGTGTGCTGGAGGAACAAGTTGTTACTTTTCCATCTAAAAATCATAATTCGTTCTCCAACTGGCTCTTATCCATTTATCAACGATAAGAATTGTCACTATTTATGTAAACAAAAATAGCTGAGGGTGGTGGATATATTTTAAGGGCATGAAAGTTTTGAAATATTACACGAGGGATGACTACAAATAAATACAAAGTATGGAATCATATTTAGATTAACCTGTCAACAGAAGGTTTTACAACTCCTCAAAATTATTTAGCAGAAATAACAAACAGGTACAAAAAAGACATCATACATGGTTTGAAAATTGATGAACAAGAATATAACTTGATTATAATTTGGTTTTATAGTATTCGCTTACCCTCCCGTTTGTTTGTACCCCCCTACCAATTTTAAAAACGAGAAGCATCAGGGATATAGTAAATGCACAAAACGTTGTCATTTCATTCATCAATTTATCATTTCTAACCTGATTGTCTCCAGCTGGCTCCTAACATCGTCATCTCGTTCGCGTTTCAAACCAAACGGAAGCTGTCCATGTAAACAACCAGATCGATTGCTCAATGTCCTTTTCTGGTTTCTAGAACAGTCCATTTTCAGTACAAACTGTGTCGAACAAATAAAAAGGTGTCATTCTTGTATACATGTGTTGGAAGAATGTGACTCCCAAATTGACGGAAATGTACGTAATTATTTAGAGCTTATCGAAGACGGCGAACTACATCAAATCTGTTTTCTGAAAAAATTAGACTGCCCACGCAAATATGGCGACCGTGTTAATAAAGAAACTCCCATTTGGTTTGAAACGCCAATAAGTTGGAAGCGTTGGGGATCCGCTGGTGATAATCTGGTTAAAATTATAAATTGATGAATGAAATGACTATGTTTTGTGTATCTTTTTATATCCTTGATGCTTTTGCGTATTTAATATCGGTAGGGGGTACAAACACTCGGGAATGTAAGCGAATACTATAGAATTGAAAACAACACATTATATATTTATGACACAGATAGAAACAGAGTTAGAATATAACAGAGAAGAAAACCAAGAAAACAGTTTGGCCGCAAGCACAGTAAAAACTGGATCAGCAGATAAGCGGTCAAAATGTAATGATTCTGATCATCTAAAATAGCATCTAGACGCTTGTACCAAATTATTGGTTAAAAAGCACGTGTTAACTCTACATATTCGAACCAACAGTTAACATCAGACAGACAATACCTGTCCATGAGGATATCGAGAGCCCACAAAATACAAAGATGAACCGTTTTATCGCCATGTTTAAGAGGCAAGAAGCTGAAAATATGACTATCATTACTATGAAAAAATTCAATGTGTAAAACCTTCACCTGCATTTGTAATATTTTACAACTGAATGTACCATCTATTTGTCATTTATTCGTGTATTTTGATTTCAGTTACTACTAGATGTCAAATGAAAGTTTTTGAAAATTACGCCTTAAACATCTGTATATTTACATACTATGAAAGGTGTACTGGATTTTGCTTTATCGATGGGGAAGAAAACTCTTCCCACATCAACTAATTTTGATTAATTTTGTGGTAGTTCTTTGTAAGAGACGGTTATATGGCTGTGCTAAAATTGTACACGATGCAACTTTTGTCCAGGAGAAATGCATAGTTGTTTGTGTAATCTATACCTTCTTTAAATTAAATCGTTAATGGCAGTAGTTTAAACACTCCCATAATTTCATCAGCATTTAATTAATTTTCAATACCTATAATCTTCAAAATCTCAGAGACCTGCTTACAGTCTTTTACATTGTTTTTTTTACTCTGTAGAGTTGTCGTATGAATCAGTTTCATAATTTTGAATGTTATATTTTTTTTTATGTCATGCCATTTATTATCGTGCTAGGACATTGTGTACATTATTGTCATTTGTCATCCTATCGCGTCTTTCAAGTGTACCATTTTGTTTCTTACCTATGACATTTTTGCATATACTTCCTTCTCTTTATTTTACTGATTTTGTGATTAACAGATATTTGTAAGTCGTGCATATTTTACTAATGTGCTTCTTTTGCTTTTCACATCGATCATAATCCAGAGCTCATCGTAAAATAAATAAATAAATAAATAAATAAATAAATAAATAAATAAATAAATAAAATAAAATAAAATAGAAAGAAAATAAGAGTTCATGCTCCTTCGTAATGTTATTTATACACGCTTCTTTATTCGCCTCCTGAGGAGAGTTGTGTCTCTGGCACTTTGTCCCCGATGGTGGTGTCATTTTTTAATGTCATAATGTTTTCAGGTTCCCAACTCTTAAACGAGTCATCAATTCCTTTCCATTTTACGAGAACATACTTTTCATTATTCATTCTTTTAGACGCAGTTTATCTGTCTTCACTTTTGTATATGTAATCCACTTTGCTATACAGAGGTTATCTTCTTCGTACAACATGCCCTCTAAGATAGTCTCCCATCAGGTGTTCCAGCTTGTATACGACTGGTACTCCGACTATTACTTGCCTAATTTTAAATATGTCCTCAGTAAAATTAGGAACATAGCCCTTGCAAAGATTATTTTGTATTTTAAAATTCTTACCGTTTCATCTTTTTTACATTTAGGTGTCACAAATATTGTAAAATAACCAAATACGTTGATCCATACTTTTTATCTGTTTTCCTCCTTGCTAGCTTCAAACGCAGTTATGTATTTTGATCTGTTATGAGTGTTATTATCTCCCTCAATTAGCTTTGGTAAAACGTCAACACGTTTTCTGCTTACATGTTGAGTGAAATACTTGAACGTTCTAGCCTTTAGGGTTCTGTTAACCTTTTGCGCTACAAATATGCTTTTTTGTCAGAGTAGGTTAGAAGTTAATTAAAAATTGTCCTAGTTTGTTGTAGAATATTATTTTTATTCATCTGACTGTTTCGTTTCAGGTTTTCTCTCCTTGAAAATTTTTCTAAGAGCATCGTGTATGTCATCTTCCATTTTTTTTTTTTTTTCATTTTTTAGTCCAAGCTCATTTGGTCAAAATATCTATCAATGTCAAACTATATTTGCATCCATTGTTGTGATTGTTCATATGCTTGCTTGTCAACAATTTCTATCTGCCACGAATCACTCGCGCGACTAACATAGACTCTTCTGTAGTGAAATATTTTTCCGCTTGCTTTTGTAATGTGTAAGTAGATTGTCTAGTTACCCATTCTTTCAATTGAGTATTTTCTTTTTTCCTGTCTAATTTGTTCCCACGACTGATATTTGTTTAAGCAACAAGACTTTCAGGATCGTAGTAAAGATGTCTTAAATAATATTCTTTGTCAGTTATTTAAAACGGTTGATACATCCATGGGGTAATTTACAATCGAAAATTTATCTATATGTGTTATTAACAAGACAACAGGACGACCATCCAAAATACATACTGTAATATTCACGATTTTGCAACGTTTCTTCCATCATGTTGAAAGTGTAAATGATTTCAACTGTATGTAAAATTGTGTCATTCCTATGGTCGGTTTAGTAACAGGTAAGTCATATAACGAGTCACCTTGAGCTATTTTAAATCCTTCTTTGTGGTCTATACATTCTATCTTTTGTTTTTTCATAATTGCAAACTTTACTAGATCTTTAAATTTTACTGTAAATTTAGCAGAATACAAATTTTTATATTTACCCATATCAATACATAATTTATTCCTTCTTTATACTGCACTGTTTTACCATCTTGCTATCAGCGCTTATGGGGCTTAATTCAATGTTGTTATCATTGAAAATAATATGTGAACGTGCGTCTTTTCTGAAATATTGGAGTATCTCTTTTGTATGTTTGAAATACAAATTAACACTATTTTTATTCTCTTTAACACAACTAACTTTGATCAAACTTTAATCCCATTCAAAGTTGGAAACAAATAGGCATTATCTCAAGATACCAACATTGTTGATTTCTTGTTAAAACCCTGAAATATCGCCTCTCTGAAAACTGTTCAATGCAATGTAGCTTGGTGTCATTTCAAATTATGATACGTCAGGCTGTATTGTGTACATAAACGTCATCTTTTCCTTTTTTTTGTACATACACGTCATCGTTTACTGAGATGAAATCATGAACACTTCACATTTTTGCACAGGGTTCAAAATTTAAAGACAAGGTATTCTCCTGATTTTCCCCAACTGGTAATCCTTGTTATGAAAACGAAATGCGCATATCCTATCGAGGTTTAGAGAATCTTCATTTTTCTATATTTTCATATCTGTATGATGGGGTTGCTTTGGGCTTGAGAGAACACAGCTAGGCGTTACTTCTGATGTTCAGCTCACATAAGTTTGCTAGCCATGCATGTCTATTTTCACTTTCTGAACAATGATAAATTATAAAAGAAGCTGATAACTTTTCTTAGTTTTTCAAGGACACACAAAGTTAATGTTCATTTAACAATCACACACATACACCCCCCCCCCCCAACCAGTCACTTTCATCAGCTGTCTGCTACACACAGTACATGAGTACATGGTTCTCATAATAGCGATCAAAAATCAACGGCAATCCAAGTAGGTGAAAGACGTGCAATTGTATGTTAACTTTCTCTGCATTGTGGGAGTTGTAGGACAAACAACTTAGCGCCGTACCATTCCCACTTCAGCGGTGCTCCAAAACACTGAAAGGGGATCTTAGTGAATTAGGAAATAGTAATCGTTTATTGCATACAAATATACATCATCGTTTTATGAGCAGAAATCATAAACATTTGTCAATGGTCAAATGAATCAGGAAATACGTCACTGTCGAGCACCTTCATCGAGAAAAAGATGTTTTTCTATCTCTGCCAGATTTCGAACAAAAGACCTTTCGAGCTATATTCCTAAGTTTTAAGCCTTCACCATATGGCCATGCTTATTAACTCATGTATGCTCTGTAATACCTGTAAACCCAAGCAGACGACATTTTAATACCACTACTCCAGTCTGCCTGCGCTAGTGATTTAAGTTGATTTTTATTATCGCAATACGAGTATGTTAGTGTAATAATAGTATACTGCGCTAGGAATTGTAAAGTAGTGTACATATGATGATACTGGAATTTGAATTTCTTGAAATTTCTCGATGTATTCATTTATTTACGAAGCCCAGACACGACAAGTCCGTTCTATTTTAAATTTCCCTCAGTATCAGCACTGTCAATAAGTACATTACTTCTCTCTCTCTCTCTCTCCACACACACACACACGTGAAACCTATCCACACGTGTGACACCTGTTAACAAAGAGGGTGTTTTTTCCCATTGTCTGCCATGTCTGAAACAGAATAGAGTTCACTACAGAAATTCATCATAATTTAAAAACTGAACAGAAAATCTACCAAAGTAGTATACTTGTTGATCCAATAAAAACAGCGACAGTATATACGGCAAAATAATTGAATCAAGGACGAGGATCTGGAAATTGGAAATTTATACTAATAAATGTTGTAAATTAGCAGAGATGTGATTGTAAACTGAACTGAACATTTATCAGAAAAAAACAGAGCTTACTAGCGAAGCGACTTTCACCAAAATTGGCTTTAGTGGAAATGGTCTGTAATGAGTTTTGTTGTGTCTGATGTGAGGTTCCTGCTCCATTAAACTGATGGTACTATAGGAATCTCTCTCTCTCTCTCTCTCTCTCTCTCTCTCTCTCTCTCTCTCTCTCTCTCTCTCTCTCTCTCTCTCTCCTACACACACCTACACGTATAACAACGCTTGTAATATATTCAATGAGAGACACGGATTCCATTAACATGCTGCGATACATGACCATGACCAATATCCCTTTAAGCTAATGGCTATCGAAAAATGAATTTTATGCTCAGACAGGATCTTATATCATCTTCATCTGAGTGGTCCATTTCAAGTTTGAATCCCCAAAGGTAATCAATTTCGCGCCACGTGGCCATTAAAATAAACATCAGCCAATCATCTGTATTCCCCTACGGACGTAATCAAGAGCTGGAGCAAACTTGATCAAATTTAGTTTTCATCTGAATTAGACGTAGCTCACAATAATGGAGTTTAATCGAGCCCAGCCCATTTGTGGAAGTGGGTAGAACATCTGTTTGGGTTAGTTCATAAAAATCAATTCGTATGTTTAAAATGGCACACAAGGAGACATATGTGGTAGCATAGCGTCCATTATATAAGCCGGGGAAGTTTCTGATTACAGAAAAGATAATTAAAATTTTCGGAGAGAGGAAAAATCTAATAACCTCTTTACAAACCAAATAAAACAAAAACAAAGTATTTGCAAAACAGATGTGACACATGTTCATGAAATTATACCGCTATCTGAGTCATCAATCATTATTTATTTTTGGCAAATTATCTCCTACTGCCTGTACTAGCAATTACTGCAGCATTAGGAAAAAAATGGAACGTTCTCATTTTTATTATTATCTGAGTACAGAGACTGGGTGACAGAGACAGTCACAAACCTATCCATCTGCCTATCTGTTTGTTTTCATGTTCGAAAAAAGGTCCGACATAATAAGGCAATAGTTTTAGAGTTACTGCTTCGCTTCATCCTTATGTCTTCATCCTTCATCATCGATGGGACAGAAGGATGAACAGAAGGACGGACAAACAGGTGGATGGAGGTACAATGCATGCATAGTTTTTCAATAAATAGACGTATTGATGTTTCAAAATTCTTCATGTATAGCACCAAAGGCGTTTCTATATTTGCCTAAACAGCCATTCCTACACGTCAAAATAAAACATCATCATATTTCTAAGTTTCCCTCATTTCCAGCATTCCTTTCTGGGAGGCAGGTTTCCCCGTGTGCCAAGCTAGGAAACGAATATAAATAAAACATTTCTGTTGATTCTAGGCATAATGGAGGTTGGCCTTATTGCAGAGACAAGTATTCACCATGTTTGTTTAAAGTGGTAAATAATAATAATAATAATAATAATAACAATAATACTAATAACATCCTTTCTTATTCAGGGTGACATAATCAATTAACAGCTTACATTATGGCCCTGCAATTAAAACAAATATACTTTTATTTAGCATACCCACACACACACACACACACACACACACACACACACACACACAAATGGTATGGTGCCATAAAAATCAGGATCGCTCATTAAAATATTTGTAGAGGTATAATTTTTAAAAGCTGAAACATCAGCTGCTTCTTTACATCATGCTGCAAACTGCTCCATTATTATTGTGTATTATTATTATTATTATTATTATTATTAGTAGTAGTATTATACTGATAAAGCCATAACAAAATCTGTTCAGTATTTTATTATTGTTGCTATGGACCTTATATGCATGAAAAATGTACCAGTATTCAAGTCCAAAACTTCTTCAGTATCTCCTGCACTTACAAATTATCAGTCATCTTGCTTCCGGAGTCATAATATATACTGATTGAATGATTGATTGGTTTATCTAATGTTTATCTATTTATTGTTTGATTTATTATTTTTTTTTTAGTATTCCTGACATAATTTCTATTATGTTCTGTACTAACTATCCACATGAACTCATTTTAACTTAATTCAGACATCTCCACTGTTAGTCTTACGTGCAAGGCCTGCGTCTTTTCTACCACTCAACTTAATCCTGGTCAGCAAATTGTTACTGCAGCCATTTGAATACTGCCAATACGTGGCTAATTTTATAAAGTTTGTCTGCCTGATCAGTTAACAAATACTTAATTCGGACCATCTGCATTTGGAAATCTATCCCTAGACCCGTATACTTCGCCGTTATCCTTTAACAGAACATCAATAGGTAAAAAATCAATTGGACATCAGAGCTATTAAGCCAGTAATGGGGATAATAAAAATTGATCGAGTACATTATTAGATGGAAGTCATATAACGCCTGTCCTTGGAGGGGAATAACTTCCAAAAACAATTGAATTTAGATTAATCAAAGTCAAGATGCTATGCAAGCTACGAGTCCATCAGCAGAAGTGCAAAGTCAAGCGAACATGTTATTGTTTCTTGCGCACTATCATCTCAGCTTCCCATTTCTACATCGCTATACACTTCAAATGGAGCGAACAGAAGCCCAAAGAAATAAGCTGGGGTATAATAATAATAATAATAATAATAATAATAACAACAACAATAACAACGACGACAACAACAACAACATATAGAAATTATAAGCTTTGAGGCAGCGACACATACACTCTTATTGTTAATATTTCATCATGTTTAGCCAAAAATCAAGGATAAAATAACTGAAATGACAACTGAAAACGAGGCGTGCCCTGGGGTCACACGGTCTAGACAGGCAGTGCTTTGATTACTTACGTCACTGGAAAGCTGTTTGCCTCGGATGTAAATAGTGGCCATCTTTAACTGCCCTCATGTCCGTTGTTGTCATTACGTCATAATAACCTCATTACCGTCACAAAGACTAAATGACGTGTCATCACTAATAGCAACGAATTCAGTAGCTTGAGGTTATGGAAACAGAACGATTCCTACATTTTGTTAAAAAGTTCTAGCAATTACATTAAAAATTAAAAGCGCATGTATTTTACTGAACTTCGTGAAATGCTACTTTAAACACCTGTCTTTCATTATGAGGACTTTTCTTCGTAAGGTTTTGGCGGAGAAACATCCGGGTAGATAAATCATTATGAAATGATAGGTGTTGAAAATAACACTTGGCAACGTTTCAAACATCAACGAAATACCTGAATTTTTAATTTTTAATGTTATTCCCGCAACATTTTAATGGAGAAAAAAAATGCTAAAAAAAATGAAGAAATCGTTGGATTTCAATAGCCAAAAACAACTGCCCACGTTGCCATTAGTGATGATACCTCATCGAGTGGTTGTGACGTTAATGCCATTATTATGATGTAATAAGAGATATGGGTTTGAGGGCAGTTCAAAATGGACACTATTTACATCGAGACCTTTTGTTACCATGCGACAGAAAAAGCAGAGGACGTTCTGATTGAGGTAATTGGGGACAAGAATGCACTACTTTCAACGAGATTAGCTTTCATAAAACTTGCCGTCTTTAGCTGAACCAGATGGGCACCGGATCGAAACACGTTGATGTATGGTGTAATATGCGGGGGGGGGGGGGGGGGGGGGGGGGGTATTGGGGAAGGTTTGAAGAATCACTTTACTGTTGATTTTTTTTTTTTTTTTTTTTTTACATGTTGTCAAGATGGCAGCATTTGTAATATGATATCTGATTAATTCACATAGTTTCATGGAGAACTATGACAGTGTCTTAAACATGCATTTTCAAATATTAATTGAACACTTGCACATTTTGAACAAGGTAAAAGCTACTCATTTCAAGGTCTATGAATGCGGAAGGAAACTGGAAACAGCAATACATCACAGGGATATTTAAAAACTCTACAATATCAAGCTGGTCTTGCTCTCTAGGTTTTACATGTGTCATATTTTTAGTGCTGCCATCCTGACAACTGAAGAATATGTGAAGAAAAATAATCAATCACAAACCATTATATCAGTGGGTGGATATTCATTGGCCATTATATCAGTGGGTGGATATTCAATAGCCCACACCTTGTGTTGCTGCAAGATAATGAGCTTTTATCAGAAGAAACAAGGAAAGAAAAACTAATACTTGTTAATCATGCCGAGACATTTTGCTCAAGCCATCCGGGACAATATATACAGGAGGCATTGCCACCGGAAAGGAAGATATTCGCTGACAATTCTCAAACTTCCGGTACTCATAAGACCATAGATAACTCTCATGCTCCAAATTTAATGCAAGCACGGAATCTCCGTACTTTTTTTACATTATGCACCGAGCTGATGTGAAGGTACCAACCAATCACTGCAATTCAGGGGGAAGTTTCCAAACTAGCTGTTATGGGAAAGAAGTCACTGTTGTACGAATAACGCCACTGACTAACCAATGGCGAGACACAAATTTACTAGTTACCGGGCCTATGACATTGGCTTGCCAATTTAGGTCGTGTACCAGCGAATGGCACTTTTTCCTCCCTTGTTACTGTCAGAGCCGATAAGTTCAGAGCAACCTTTTAAACCGATCGGTACGTTACGTATCAAACATTTGTTGACTACACTTACCGGAAAAGGTGACATTTTATCCAATCTAAGGCCCGAATAGCAAGCGGTGCGGCCGTAAATTGTTCTGCTTTTTAATAATCTAAAAAGCCTTCTTCCTTGTATGACGGCAATGCGGTGTTCATTCCAGTGCGTTAGAAAAGTTAGAAATACACACAATATGCAAGAATATGGTTATATTTTACAGTAAACATAAACGTTTACAAGACATGTATACATAAAAAGAAAAAAAATAATTGGCGCGTACTTGTAGAAAGCACTTCGAAAGATCGCATACAACTGTGCTCGTGAGATACAACAACTATCAACCGCCATCTTTGAAAAAGGTACCAAAAAATTCATCATATTTACCTATCATGCACCTTGGATATGCGAAACTATGAACCAATCACTGTACTGGGATAGTGGGTGTGGGGCAGTACGTCATTGTTGTGCGAATGACGTCACAGACCAACCTACTGGGAGACAGATATGTCTGCAAGTTACCGACCTGTGATATTGGTTTGCAAAATCTCACAATGGGTTAACCTAGCAGATAATAAATTATTCGATATTTTCGTCAAAAAGTAATCGCTAATATAACATAAATTAACTTTCGAAACGAGGCTAACCCAGGGCAAACAGTTTGTGCGGGCAGTGGCGTTACTTATGGGGGTGCTCTACAGATAATACATGCTTCTGAGAGAGTGACAGGTGTAAGATGAAGTATTTTGCATTTGCAACATGCACAATGGAGAGAATGTTGGCATACCTCTATGTTACTTTCATGTACTGTGGCTGAAATTTCTTTACATATTGTACTTGTGGAAACTGGGCATGATCTAAGCACACAGCAGACAAAATGGCCGCTCCAAAGTACTCGAAAAATCAGCCTGAATTAGTCAAAAGTGCACTATTGTCAGCAGTTATTAAAGTAGGGAAACGAATTTTGCCAGAGCAGACAATACCAGCCTCTGAAAGTACTATGAATGAATTACAAAATATCTAAAAAGTAAAAAAAGTTATCGGCTCTTTTTTTAAAAAAAATTTACCTTTGAAGTCCAGGAAGTGAAAATGACCAAGCGGAGCTAGCAGTTTTTTGAGAGGTGCACATCTTATGTAAGACCAAGCTGTATACTCTATAACCCAAATTTCACCCATCAATCATACACCAAAATAAAGGGAATTCAAAGTTCTTTTAACAATACCTAAGATATGCAAGGTCCTTTTTAATAGCCAGGACAGCCAGTGAGGAAAACCTGGCTAATTCTTTTTCTTTAAAAATCTAACCCTATGCAAAGTACGAAACTGGAGAGTGCCACCTATAATGTCATCTCTGATTTCTCGCTTCTCTCGAAATGTCACTGCCATCACAAGCTTAAATCTGCCACTTTATTGCAGAATCGCCGGCTCCATTTTTATACCTCATTTTTTTTATCAAGGGATTAACAAAAGTAACGGAAATTATACAAAGTATAAGCCTTGAGCCAGCAACTCTTGAGCTGTTATGATATTGTTAACTTTGCATGTTGTTTATCGCCAAATATTCAACGCAAAATTGACTGAAATTGACAAGTCAAAACGGTCTGTGCGGGAAGTGGCGTTGTTTACCTACGTCACTGGAGAGCAGTTTGCAGTTTGGGCTTGCCAATTTAGGCCGGATACCAGCAAACTAAAGACCATTGTCTTTTTTTCCTTCCTTCCTGGTGACCACCGACTCATTGTCAAGGGACGTAACTCTTACGCTTTGTTTGGGAATGTCTATGTCGTTACTCGCACAATGGAATACAATAACATAAAGTTACTTACAATGAAACTCTTTATTTGCCTTCATTGAGCTTTTACGACAATCGGCAGAGGTTTTGTGAAGAAAAATGTCCAGATGTGCAGCATTTGATATTTGTATAGATACCGCCCAATACGATAATATTGACAATAAAGAGAAAAAGAACCAGGTGGCAAAATGATAAGAAATTTCTTTCGAATGCGTGGATTTTAGTCATCGACATTTGTTATGCGTCTCTGTTATTATTTTTTTTTTCAATACTCTAATTAAGTCCACCCGCAACCTACGCATAAACTCATCCATCTACTCGTCAATCTTCCCATACGTACATACATACATACCTAAACACATACCTACATACATACACATCAATAGGACCTACCTGTTGTTGCTGTTGGTTTTAACGGTAATTTTAACACAGTATTGGCTAAATCATTCTGAGGAAATGGGAGCAAAGTGTCTTTCCCAAGGACACACTGACGCGGCCGACCCGGGCTGGCTTGGACGAGTATAAAGCCCGCGACCCTTGCATTACAAATCCGACGCTCTACCGAGTTACCGCGGCTCCACACACATACATATCTGCAAGCATACGCCCGTACGTTCGTACATACATACCTACCTACAATATACAAGGGTACATATATCACCAAGATAGAGCCTTCTACATGATTTTTAACCTCGCCATCGTTTTGTTGAATCGAGTATTTGACCTACTAGAATACCATCTCAAGTTGGAAATGTTGAAAATAATTGAAAAGATCCGACTGTTGTCGGTGGTGCCCGGTTTACTGAAGGAATGGATGCAAATGCGCAATATTTTTTTAAAATAATATACGATTGTAATGAAGGAAACTTCAGCGGAAACGCGCACAACTTAAATGGCATCAAGTGTAGCAGAATATTTCAGGAAGTTGAATGCGTATAGATTGATAATATAATGGGTTTTTAAAAAATATTTTTTTATCATAAATGTATTTAGAATGTTGAAAAGGACAACAACAACAAAAATACTGTTATAGTATCAGCCGCATAAGCAGTTGCAATAGTCGTGGTTGTTATTGTCTTCCTTGTTGTTATTGTCGTCATAGTAATACAAAGCATGGTGCAACTGATTGTGACTAATACGGAGTAGTACAGACATTTTGGTACCATTAATTGCTGTAGTCTAAATACGGAATATGTGGGAATATTGAAGCTTCATTCATTCACTTATTCATGCTTTCTTTTTCCTTTCTTGTTTTGTGTTTTACAGGGACAGAGCAATATTTTCCTAAAAAGGCAAAGTCATAGTGTTGGGAGGACAACGTGTATTAGTATCCATCTAAATGTGAAAATATGATATATTGACTGCAGTACACAATGACTTTCTAATTTTCGTCACATTAATGTTTGATAATGAAATAGATCCGTCTGGTTTCGTTTTGTTTATCAAAGATAATATTCGGATTGGTTCATAAAACACTAATTGTCCGTTGGATCCGAAACTCATTTAAATCCGCTAAATAATTTATCTCCTGTGGAATGCGTTGCACCACACAAGTTTCTAATTTTACTAATTAATGGCGATACTTTTGTTGTGGAAATGTCATTTAAAAAAAAAAAGTTCACAGAGACTGGTCCAATATTTTATTGCTTTAGTATCGATTTTCTTTAGAATGTTAACCACGTTGAACAGACTTGTCAATATAGCAACAAAGATTAAAGGTTTTTGCATGTTCAATGAGCCTTTCTGTCAATAGCACTTAGTATATAGGTCCAATTAAGCGGCGGTTGTGCAAGGTTGATTTTAAATCGAGTATAATTATTTTGTACAAATTTATGTAAAGAACACAATTCCGATGAGATTCAAAAGAGATACTGGACCACTATGGTATTTAAAATTCCGGCAAATATAAATAAAATATATTTTCGTTTCAAACATTTTCGTTTTAATTGTTTTAACCGCATTCAACCCAATCAGTATGGATCTTGTCAGATAAAATCACACCATTTTGGAGAACATTTTGGTAACCCTTGTCACTATATACGTGGTATACGCTCAGATAGTATACCAGTAAATCTGTATGCAGAAAAATAAACTATTAATTTGTATAGATAGATATATAGATAGATAGATAGATAGATAGATAGATAGATAGATAGATAGATAGATAGATACATGTTTGTAGACAGGCGGGTAGGTAGGTAGGTGGGTATGTAGATATGTGCGGTAGAAAGAAAGGTAGATAGATAGATACAGTTAGATTTATGCAGATTTAAACTGATACCAGTATTACTTCAATGTTATATGCACATATTGTGGTTCAGTAAGCAGGTGGAAAGATGGGTATGTAGGTGGACTGGCACGCATATAAGTTGATCAGGTATATCGAAACTCTCTAAATGCTACTGTAAACAATATAATAACCTGCATCATACCCCTTATTCCCCGACCCACCGCCCATCACCACCACCCGTATATTCACGATCCCTGACCATTGTGGCCATACAACTGATTTCGTCTCAGCCTTGGAATGATGTTTTACCCATCTTAAACTCCAGGGCATATACGTCTCTTTTATACATATATTTAAAAAAAATCAGCAACTGACTTCGGAAGTATTATATTTAATTTCGAATAATGAAATATTAATTAGTGTGATATTCGTTTTGCAAATTTAATAATCTCACAAATAAAACTAATAAAATACAGCTAATTAGGATTTGCTATGTGTTGAGCATGAGTTTAATATCCAAATGACAGATATGCCTGTCACCAATGAAATTTATAGTTTCTTTTTTGCCCTTACTCATTTCATTGTGTACCAAACTGTACCAATTTTCATCTTTGCCTCATTGTATTTTCTACACTTCCCTAAAACAAAATTGGAATTAATTTTTATGTAATAAAGGGGTATTATTTATTTCATAATGAAAATGAAAATAAAAAAATATTAATCATCTTATTTTTGAGGACTAATTACCAGCACTTCACATTTGTGTGATCAATACTTATGTCTAGAAATCTTGAAAATTTTGTGCACAAATGGCAATATCCACAGGCTACGTCGTCGCTTGATCAGTATACAACATAAACCTGTAGCAAAATGTGGACCTTAGGACTAATTCAGAGACTATTAGTCCATGGGTCCTTCTTTCTATTTCTGGTTTACGTTATAAACCGATCATACGACGAGGTAACCTGTGCAATCTTTAACATTTTTATGTTCTTTATAAATATGGCTGAGTTCGCAACAGGCTTCACAAATAGTGCGAACGTGTATGGGATTCATTGTAAATATTTTTATGCCCGACCACGACAGCAGTAGGGGCATACACAGTGTTACCCTTGTCCGTCCGTCCGTCTGTCACACCTCGGTTTAGGAGGTCGAGCATTAGTGTTTCACAAACACACTTATAATTCAATATTAATATTTTCCATTTAATTGATATTGTGAAGCTGTGTGTGCTATCACGTAATCTGAGTGAAGTCACGTGTTAGGCGTGTGAGGGTATATAGATACATATTTCAAGTGGTGAAGTCACGTGTTAGGCATGTGAGGGGTACACAAATTTACATTTCGAGCAGTTTTTATAAACGTAAGAGCCATTGTAAGTAAATGACATTTTTAAGTGCAACTTGTCCCGGTTTAGAAATTATAAATCAATACCTGATTGTAAACAAATTCTGTTTTTTATAATAATGGTTAGGGTAAAATCTCTTGATTAAAAATTCTGAATTACGAGGAGTTATCAAATCCAATTCGACCTTAAATATGATATAAGCTAAAAATAAGCTTGTTGATTGGCTACATTTCCTATAGTGACATAGGTAACGATCTGTTTTTCTTGATTTTCCGAGAGGGGGTGGGGATGTGAATCAGCTTCCTGCCGACCGTAAAAAAAAAAAAAAAAAAAAAAAAAACGTATTAGAAACACTGCTTCATTCTGGACACTCTGTTCATGCTTAGACGAATATATTTCCACTAGTTGGATTATGTATGTATTAGATTTGTGTGTGTGCCATTGTGTGTTCGATCGATCGAGAGTATTGTATTTGTAAGTGTGGTATTGTAAAAAGCTGGTTGTATTGCCCATTTTAAGCGCTAAACGATGTTTATATGTGTCCAGTTTGAACGATATCTTTTCAATTCAATGAATACCACACACTTTGTTTATGTTTTTGTGTTTTTTTGTGTGTTTTTTTTTTTTTTTGGACACATAAAATTATTTGCAGAAATTATATTTATAGTTGGTTGGAGATACACATGAACAGGAAATATGCTAGCGTACAATAGCAACAACCAAATTATACCTGGATGAAAGCAAACGCAGTCAATCCTTTCTGTAATTTTTTAATTTTTTTTTTTAAAAAATCACATTAACTTTATATTTTACTGTTCTATTTTTGGTCTGTCAAAACTAAATACATTTCCTCAGACTGTTTAATCAGTTACCTCCCTGGTGCACACATATGTAAAAGTCCCTGAACTTCGCGAAGCAGCAGTATTGGGAAACAAATATTGAATGCGTGACTAATTACAACCAGTCATTACTTTTTCAGCCACGATATGTATGCATGTAATTGGAAATTAATGTATTCGATGTATGTATCATTCATCTTTATGTCAATAATTAAGAGAGATTTCTAAACAATAAATCCCTTAAAATTAATAACAAACAAAAAAGAAACAAAAAACACAAAACAACAGAAATATAAAAATAAACAAACAACTCTTCAGATATAAGCTTATCCAAATTCCACAGTCATTCGCAAGCCCCGATAGTTCACGATTAGCAACGCTACGGGAAATAACTCCAACTTTGTGGCTGGTTCTCGCGAGTTATTCACCTTATACAATGCGTAACGAAACAATTCCAGATGTGAATACAACTGCTTTCACTGCAGTCAAACAGCAACACATATTTCATAGAATTCAAAGTACATTTTCACACACACACACACACACACACACACACACACACACACACACACACACACACACACACATATATATATTTGAGTACAGAGGGAATCCGCTCAATTGATAGAGCGTCAGGCTCGCAATCCAAGGGTCACGGGTTCGATACACGCCCCTAGGTGTCTCTTTGGGAAAGGCACTTAGCTCCCAATTCCTCAATAATGTGTTCAAAATGCCGTTAAAACTAAACATAATTACACACAAAATTAAAAAAAAAAGAAAAACAACACCGTAATATTTCTGTATCTCTGCAATTTGACAACGTGTTAAATCACAGGCTAATGACATTTGGATAGGCCATGGAAGGAAGATAGCAGCACTACATGTACTGTTAGTACTAAACTCGCTCAGGATCGACTAGAGTGACGTCATCCAGAAACTATGGTCTGTTCATCGACACCCGTGTTCTCTCACTCTGGTTGGTAATATGACGGATCGGAGAAAAGTGTATCTTGCAAAATCAAACAGAGATAACCAAGGAATTTATTTAAAAACACTGTTACTCTTTTTCTCATAAAGGGAGAAAAAGTACTTAATTTTACAAGAAACTGACACGACTCCAACATCATGACGCGAATAAAGAGAACAGATACCATCCTCCCCACAACTCACTCTTTCAGAATATATCGCTGCCATAAGGGTGTTTTGACCCCAGGGTCATCTAAACCTTCGTCCATCGTCTCTGCTTATGAGTACACAAGCATGTTGACTGGATCCTACCTTCTTTTAACACAGATTGAAATAAAAAATATAAAAAAAAATAACCCAGGGTAAAATAACTAGACTATGTATGCAGTGGCGTCACTAGGGAGGTGGGGGGGGGGGGGTGCGGGCCGCACCGGGTGACACCATCACAGGGGGGTGACACCAAAATGGAAAAATGCAAATTGGTACAGGAGGACTCGGAGGAGGTCCATGGGGGAAGTCTGGAGGGGGTGACACCATGAGTTTACCGCACTGGGTGACGCCAATCCCAGTGACGCCACTGTATGTATGGCGGCTCAGATGTGCTTCATTGTGACGTCATCGGTATATTGTGACTTTAGCCACATGCTACCTTTTAACAGCGTGAGCTCTGTGCTCCATCACTGCAATTCAAGAATTCCTGACTTTATCCTCCTACGTATGAGCCAAATCTTATCAGTCTGCACTAAAGTGATTGTGAGAAAAGATCACAGCAAATGCAGTCTACGACGGTTTTCTACAGGTGGCATTTTACCATCTAATTTACTGTGTTGCGACAATGATATTATCCTAGCAAAGGGAGGTAACCCACTGAAGCGTATGCACAGATATGGGTTAGACAGACGTGCGTATTTTAACTTCTGGGACTAGATTTTTAAAAAAATTGGAACTTTCGAAATGAGGACGCAAGTAAAATGTAAAATATGACTTGGAATCAAGATATGATGAAACAGTCTTCTCTTCTTTCACGCTTACAGTTCGATACAAATTTGAAGGTCTGTGCTCAGAATTAACCAAGAGGAAATTCTGTTGAATGATGTCTCACCTGCTTCGCCTGTATAGTACATAATCCAAAAACTTGGCATAGCCAGTTTAGCAAGAAAAGTATGTAATTACAACCACAATTTACTTTTTATATGTGTTAACATAAGTGATAAATGTGAATGCACGCATGAAATTGCATGACCATACACACAACCGCGTCGACGAAACTGAGCTACATGCGATAAATAGTGTCTGGTGAGAGAGAGAGAGAGAGAGAGAGAGAGAGAGAGAGAGAGAGAGAGAGAGAGAGAGAGAGAGAGAGAGAGAGAGCGTAAACTTTAACTCAGTGACACATTGAAGGACCTTCATGATGACAACACAACGAATGGCTTGCTTTATCTATTGCTCTAAAAGTTACGATGGCCGATAGCAGCCGACAAATTAATAATGCAAAGAAACTAAAATTTGTACATGTACACATTTTTCTAAATTGTGTTCGTGACCGTCTACAACTCAAAATAACACAAATTTGTGCATGTACACATTTTAGCAAAATGTTTACAGGTACACATTTTTCTTACTTTGGGTTATAATTGGTCGATTACTACATACATCATAGTCATGACCGGTCACCACTAAAACTAATTAGCATTCATATATATATATATATATATATATATATATATATATATATATATATATATATATATATATATATATATAGAGAGAGAGAGAGAGAGAGAGAGGGAAGCTTGTGTGGCTCAGTTTTAAAACAATATGCGTCACAAGTCATATGTACATTCAATGGGTGCGATATTATATTACGACCTATACTGCAGTTGATGGTCTAGGCAAGAGAAAAATTAGGAACATATGCAGACAAATGGAGTGTTAACCGCAATCAATCTCAGTTTTATCCAACGTTGAATCTTTGCAATAAAATACGTTTACATAGCAACTTGTGCTTGAAATGAATTACCAAGAAAGCCGACATATTTTTCACGATGACTCTGAAACTGTCTAACTGATCTCATATTGTTAAACACATGTTCAAACATGCAGAGTAATTTGATGAAGAATGTTTAAGAAAAAGCTTGGAAAGTTTTTTTTATAAAACCCCATCCAGCAGTTATTCACATGCTTATTTTAAATGTTCATTAATGGTATTCCTTTTACAAAATCTGTATGTAAGATGTGTAATCTGTACACACATACATATAGTTTCATATACATCTTATGGTGACATGAAGTATTCATCAAATGCCAAAACCTAACCTGTATTTATGATTGAAATACAACAAGCATTACACATATAACATATTGTTTAAAGCATTACACATAACATATTGTGTTTAAAGCATTACACATATAACATATTGTGTTTAAAGCATTACACATTTAACAGATTGTGCTTAAAATCAGAAGTAACTTCATTACAAAACGTATTGTACATTTTACCTCAAATTTATGCCATGATTTTTCTCTAATAAAGCCGATATTTCCTTGTACGTGAAGTTTTTATCAGTGTAGTGCAGGACAAAATTCACTGAAATCAATATAAAATAATAAAAAGAATATATTATATAATAAGTTTGTATAGCTCTTCGTATTATAAATAATACATCCAATGATCCTTTTATTTAAGTTATCCACGTGAGAACGTTCATGTGAATATATATATATATATATATATATATATATATATATATATATATATATATATATATATATATATATATATATATAAAGATATATTTTGTTTATCAAAAAGCTATTAATTAAATACTTATATTGTTGCTCCATAAATCATATGCTTGAAAAACCGCAGGAGAAACAAGAGTGAACAGTCTATGTTAGGGTTATAAGAAGACGGGACTTAGAATTTGTTCCGATATTCTTCAGGAAACAAAGAAGCAAACATTCCAATTACGCATGTTTCTGCTTTTTCTAAGAGCCTTCTAACTTTCTGACCCAGCAAAGAAAGAAGAATATTAGATATAGAAAAAGATTGTATGCAATATCAATCAATTTATAGACGTTATTTTGGCGTTTAAGGAAAGCAATAAATCAGAATCCTTCTTTTCAATGACGCAAAAAAGACGTTCATTTTACTCGCTTCCATACCGATAAAAGTCACAGACTAGTATACATTTTACAGCATGAAAGCTAAATGGGAATTAATGTTAACTAATGTTAAACACATGAACCGCATGAATCAAGTTCATAGCAAATATTATTAGTATTATTAAATATACTTAAATACATGTACACGTATTATAAAAGTGGTACGTCAATCAAAATTCTGTGTGTAAACACGAGAGAGAGAGAGAGAGAGAGAGAGAGAGATGTACTCACGTTTGCTTCAAACTGTGCTGATTTTCTAGATGTTATTGATACAAAAGCCACGTATGTTTTCCCCCGCTTTCTTTCCTAATGTGTTCGTATAAACAAAAAGAGGCTCTCTTAGTTGCTCCAGACCAACATATAAATGACACGAGAGGTTAATTCCTTATCAGAGAGCACTACTGTTCTTTCTAATTTATTATTGTGAAATGAACGCAAATTAGTTTTAGTTGTGACCTGTCATGACTATGTAGTCGGTAGTAGTCGACCAATTATAACTCAAAGTAAGAAAAATGTGTACCTATACACATTTTTCTGAAATTTTAGATTTTACGCATTGTAAATATGTGGGCCGCAATAGGCCATCGTAAAAAATAGCGGATCAAAACAGCTTTACTTCTTGCAGAATACATTACTATGCATTAAAACGATTTGATCCCATCGGCGTCAGCAGTAACAAGGGCGGATCCGGGGGGGGGGGGGGGGGGTGGGGGGGGGGGGAGAGATGGCGGATTTGGCTAGCGTTCCCCCCCCCCCAAAAAAAAAACAACAACAAAAAATGAGCGCGAAACAACCGAAACATGTACTCGAGAGAGTGTTATTTACAGTTAGATGGTTAAAATTATGCCCTATAAATGATTCAAATGCAGGAGCTTCCGGGGGCTCGCCCCCTGGGCAGCTGCAAAGGGGGGGGGGGGAACCGTGCCATAGTCTTTTCGTCTAACTTGTTTACGTCCTCACTAAACGATATTTCTGAATAGGTGTGATACTGCAATTTCATATCTTCAGATTCCATGTGAGTGATTCTACAAGTATATTTTTAATATTAAATACCTCAACATTCTACATTGCATCATTCCATCTCTAAATATCCTCTCTGCATTTTGACAATTCATTTGATGACGTATATTAATCACCATAACGGTAAAATTACATAACATTCTGGAAGTTACATTGTAGCACAGTGAAAGTTGCAAGTAATATGTTAGCATTCAAGTTTTTTCAAAACATTTTAAAATTTTATTTCATAGTACAGCAAATTTACATTTTAAACAAATCACAATTCATGTTTTTATTTCATGGTACAACATATTTACATTTTAAAAAAATCACTTTTCTTCTTTCATTGTCCAAATATTTACATAAAAAAAAACAACGTTAAGGTTTTCTATTAGTACAACATATTTACATTTAAAAAACAACCTTCATTTTTTTTTATTTCGTGGTACAACAAATTTACATTTCAAAAAGCAAAGTTCATGTTTTTTTCTTTCATGGTGCAAAAAATTTACATTTCAAAAAACAAAGTTCGTGGTTTTTCTTTCATGGTACAACATATTTACATGTCAAAAGAAAACAAAGTTCATGTTTATTCTTTTGTGGTACAGTAAAAAGCCAATCTAAAAAAAACAGAAAATGAAAATTAAGAAATAAAAATTACAAAACCAAATTCTGAATAGAAAATTAAAACTGAAAAATTGAAAATGATAAAATGAAAATCAAAATTGAAAATAAAAATTAAAAAATGAAATTTGAAAAAACACATTTTTAAGTAAAAATTCAAAATGAAAGTAAAAATTCTTAATCAAAGATAAATTGAAAATGAAAATTGAAAAATCAAAATTAAAAATCAAAATTGAAAATGAAAATCGAAAATGAAACTTGAAAAACCAAGTTTGAAATAGAAAAGAAAAAACTGAAAGATTAAAAACGAAAATTAAAAGTAAAACTTAAAAACCAAATTTGAAAATGAAAAAATGAAAATGACATTGAAAATGAAAATTCAAATTGTAAATTGTCAAAAAAAAAAAAAAAAAAAAAAGAAAATTAAAAACTAAATTTATTTGAATAAAAGTTTGAACGATTGAGTTTTACCATTATTTACAATACGTTTCAACATTTTATAATGTACGAAGTTCCTGTCATGCAGCATACTTTGTATTTTAGAATGCATTAGTGGAGCAGATAAGGGGGTCGAGGTTGGTGAGATTAGGTTGGTAAAACAACAGATAACGGGGTCGATGTTGGTAAGATTAGGTTGGTAACACAACAGATAACGGGGTCGAGGTTGGTAAGATTAGGTTGGTAACACAACAGATAACGGGGTCAAGGTTGGTGAGATTAGGTTGGTAATACAACAGATAACGGGGTCAAGGTTGGTGAGATTAGGTTGGTAATACAACAGATAGCGGGGTCAAGGTTGGTGAGATTAGGTTGGTAATACAACAGATAACGGGGTCAAGGTTGGTGAGATTAGGTTGGTAATACAACATATAACGGGGTATAGGTTGGTAAGATTAGGTTGGTAACACAACAGATAACGGGGTATAGGTTGGTAAGATTAGGTTGGTAACACAACAGATAACGAGGTCGAGGTGGATAATATTAGGTTGGTAAGATTAGGTTGGTAATACAATATATACTTATTTATACAATGCAATTTTTGATGAAGAATGCTTGGGCTGAATCTTTGCTGGCAAGAATTAACAAGTATATATGCAAGAAAAAATGGAACAATAATGCTTTAAAACATAAAAAATTTGTTTATTTTCAAAAACTTTTCTTTCCTATATGACATGCACTGAAGATAAAAGATCAGTTAAAAAGAATTCAGAAACCTTACAGATACACTTAAGTTTGTAGTAACAATGCTTATTTTAGTTATATTTTGGTAATATATGGATATATTTGTTTATACTTTTTGCATGATATCTGTGTTTATATGCGCAAATTATCGCACCTGCAAAATTGTGCAATTGAATGATGCACTAATAGCCATCAGGTTATTTTTACATATATTTACCAGTAGTTACATTAAGACAAGCTACATATTTTAGCAACAATGCAATATCCAAGTCAGTGAACTGAGCGTTAGACACTGGTTGTACGTCTTTGAAAATTCTCAGAGCTGGACGAGTTGTATTGTAATATACATATACTGTTGTATTGTTCTAATAGGTCATAGACAACACTAAGATTCCTGCATATTGGCCAGTTACACATTTAAAGTGATAAGTAAACAGAAGGTTAAAACCTGGACACATCTTTAACAATTGCACATTAAGTCTGTGCATGCTGCGTACTTTAGTTGATACATTTATGCTGTAACTTATTTGGTAGCAGTTTATATATTTGCACTATCAAGTACATTCATTCATATTTCAGAAAGTTGTAACTATATTGGTGCATTTTGCATACTGGTGGTCAGTCTACAATATAACATATTTTCCGTTTGCATGATTGCATAAAAATTTTAATATCGCTTTACATTAAATAATATCTCTCCTGAAGTGAAAATATAAATATCATCAATGCCCGAGAAAACTAAATATCTCGCCTGAAGTGAAAATATCATCAATGCCCGACAAAACTAAATATCTCTCCTGAAGTCAAAATATCATCAATGCCCGACAAAACTAAACATCTCTCCTGAAGTCAAAATATCATCAATGCCCAACAAAACTAAATATCTCTTCTGAAGTTAAAATATCATCAATGCCCGACAAAACTAAATATCTCTCCTGAAGTCAAAATATCATCAATGCCCGAGAAAACTAAATATCTCTCCTGAAGTCAAAATGTCATCAACGCCCAACAAAACTAAATATCTCTCCTGAAGTCAAAATATCATCAATGCCCGACAAAACTAAATATCTCTCCTGAAGTCAAAATATCATCAATGCCCGACAAAACTAAATATCTCTCCTGAAGTCAAAAATATCATCAATGCCCGAGAAAACTAAATATCTCTCCTGAAGTCAAAATATTATCAATGCCCAACAAAACTAAATATCTCTCCTGAAGTCAAAATATCATCAATGCCCGACAAAACTAAATATCTCTCCTGAAGTCAAAATATCATCAATGCCCAACAAAACTAAATATCTCTCCTGAAGTCAAAATATCATCAATGCCTGACAAAACTAAATATCTCTCCTGAAGTCAAAATATCATCAATGCCCGACAAAACTAAATATCTCTCCTGAAGTCAAAATATCATCAATGCCCGACAAAACTAAATATCTCTCCTGATGTCGAAATATCATCAATGCCCAACAAAACTAAATATCTCTCCTGAAGTGAAAATATCAATGCCTGACAAAACTAAATATCTCTCCTGAAGTGAAAATATCATCAATGCCCGAGAAAACTAAATATCTCTCCTGAAGTCAAAATATCATCAATGCCCGACAAAACTAAATATCTCGCCTGAAGTGAAAATATCATCAATGCCCGACAAAACTAAATATCTCTCCTGAAGTCAAAATATCATCAATGCCCGACAAAACTAAATATCTCTCCTGAAGTCAAAATATCATCAATGCCCGACAAAACTAAATATCTCTCCTGAAGTGAAAATATCATCAATGCCCGACAAAACTAAATATCTCTCCTGAAGTGAAAATATCATCAATGCCCGACAAAACTAAATATCTCTCCTGATGTCGAAATATCATCAATGCCCAACAAAACTAAATATCTTTCCTGAAGTGAAAATATCAATGCCTGACAAAACTAAATATCTCTCCTGAAGTGAAAATATCATCAATGCCCGACAAAACTAAATATCTCTCCTGAAGTCAAAATATCATCAATGCCCGACAAAACTAAATATCTCTCCTGAAGTGAAAATATCATCAATGCCCAACAAAACTAAATATCTCTCCTGAAGTCAAAATATCATCAATGCCCGACAAAACTAAATATCTCTCCTGAAGTGAAAATATCATCAATGCCCGACAAAACTAAATATCTCTCCTGAAGTCAAAATATCATCAGTGCCCGACAAAACTAAATATCTCTCCTGAAGTCAAAATATCATCAGTGCCCGACAAAACTAAATATCTCTCCTGATGTCGAAATATCATCAATGCCCGACAAAACTAAAGAGGAAAATATTATTAAGTTATTAAGTTCCAAGATGAGTTAAGTTACCCCCCCCCCCCAAAAAAAAAAAGACAAACAAACAAACAAACAAACAAAAAATCTGAAGATCCTCAGTGTTTAACAGTGACTAGGTAAACCCACTCTATACCTTACAGCAGAGCACATTTTCCATGTTAACGTTGCTCCGTTAATAGCTACATACGTTTAATAATTTCCATGTAAAAACGAATCAGCGATTTAAGATATATATCTATTCTCAGTGCATGTATTTTATGTGGTACTAATATTAATACTTGACCTATCCAGATTTCCAGTCGTGGCTATCTTAATTAGTAAAAGATTATTTTTCTAAACGAGAAAGATATAAATGGCAAAACTGTAAATTTGTTCCATTATTGCATTGTTAAATACAAGTATGCTGCATGACAGGAAAATCGGTATATTCGAAAATGTTGAAACTTCATATAAAATAATGTTAAAACACAATCGATCAAACTTTAATTAAAATAAAGCATCTCTGACACAATTAAAGCACAACCATACGATTGCGCAATCACTCACCTTTACCCCCCCCCCCCCTCCCCCGCCCAACTCATACATAATGGCTGAAAATGACAGTACTGCGTAGTGACACTTTTAAATCAACACTCAGTATCTCTTTATTGGCAAAGCTGTGACTAATACAACCAGAAAACCGCTGGCGACACAGCTGGAAATAACTGATTGAATGCAATATTTTCATTTCCAACGCATTTATGTATTACGTTTGCCATCTTGAATTTTGTCCACCGGTATCGACCATTCAACGGTGCGTGCCTGGCCTCCAATTGAAACAACTCGGCCTTTTCCATCGCATGCTAGAAAAAAACCTCTGATGTAAATAAGGGAGATTATTAACTTCCCTCAAGCCCGTGTTTGATTTTAGGTCATAATAACTTCATAACGTCATCACTAACAACAACGCAAGCAATAGCTGCTAACGACTGAAACCGAATGTTTCCTTCAATTTTTTCATTACAAACGTGCAGGAATAACATTAAATATTAAATGTGCAGGTATTTCATTGATTATTGAAACGTTGTCGAGTGTTATTTTCAAGACCTATCACGTTATAAGACTTTGTTCCTCGCACATCTAACCAGATGTTTGTCCGCCAAAAACTTACCAGTTTGAGAAGTATCACTACCATTACCTCTGAGTGTCTTTCAGAGAGTCGAAGTTATTCGGGCAGGATCGGGTTTATAGAAAGGGTACCAGTCTACCACAGTCCAATACTTATAGGTTACTGCAGCCATGTCAAACATGCGGCCTGATCGAATTTGTTTGCGGTCCCGCAAAATAAATAATTACGACTTTCCCATAGAAGTACATTTCTTTGGTGACCCTGAAAGCTAGTTGTTTTCGTTTGTGCGGCCCTCAGTAGAATTTGAGTTTGACATCCCTGGGTTACTGCATTTGTATGGGAAAATATGAACGATTTTTTTCTGAGTTATACTCAGTACTGCACGACGTTACGAATGCAGTATAGCTCAGAAAAAAACGAGTTAATATTTTCCTATACACATGTTATAACCTTTTTATTATATACTCATTTTGCTTGTCTACCTAAGGCTGAATAATAATAATAACACCACCCCCCCCAAAAAAAAACAAAACAAAAAAAAAAAAAAAAACACTACAAGAACCGTAGTTAAACAAATGCACAATAACAGTATTCATGCGTACATAGCATCGTCCAACGACCTTTGAACCTGGTAGCGTACCGCGCGCTCAGTCATTCGTTTGAAAAGAAATCTTATTTTGGTCTACTTAAAATTGAAATTTAGTCATAATGTGAATGACTGCTCCTTGGAACAACTTTCCCCAGTTGCAGTGGAATGCAGTGGCGTAGCAGAGGGGTGGGGGGAGGGAGAGAAGGGGGCTGTGGCCCCGGGTGGCACTTTCTAGGGGGCGGCAATTTGGCAAGAGTTCCGTATATATCATAAATAATACGAATGGAGTGGGGGCGTAATTTTGGTAGTTGGCCCTGGGCGGCACTTTGCCTCACCACGCCACTGCTGGAATGGTGGGATTTTATTTTTCTGTCGATCCAACTAAATTTTTCTGTTCTAGTTGTGATGGACTGGAGTTATTAGCTGGGTCGATTTAGTACGATGTACATGTAGCTGGAGGGACTGGCCTTGACACCAAGCTGCACATGTGTTTCTGTTCTGCCATTGATAGTTTGGAATACAAAAAAGGTGGAAAAAATATGAAATTCTTTTAATTGAAATTCTAAAGAAGATGCAGGATTACATTTTTTTTTTTTAAGGAATGTCAAATTCATTTGGTTTTGGAGAGTGCAGTAAATTCTCATTTGGAATATGATTTCTCTTGGAAATGTAGTTTTGTGCATTTTGTTATATCCTTGATGCTTTTTGTTTTTAAAATCTGAAGGGGGGGGGGGTACAGACAAACGGGAGTGTTTGCGAATACTGTAGATTGCTGTACAATTTCGCGCAGTGGATCAAGTTTTGGAACCTTTAATTCTAATTAGCAGAAGTAACTCATAAAATACATTTTGAGGATGTAGAAAGGTCAGTACATGTACTTTTATTGCCATTGTTATTACCAGCTATAGGCCCAGATGACATATTGTTATGCCCTGTCACTTGCATGCTCTGTGTTTGAGGGACCCCAGCTAAATATGACTTGTAGTATAAATCCAAACATTTTCTCAAAAAGGGAAAACAGGGAAAATTGCAAAGCAGCTTGGGTGTAAGAGCCAATTTCGCCAGCGAAAAATAAGGTTTCTTCGTTATCTTTGCTTATTGGCTCCGAGGCTCTTGGTTTTCTAAAAAAAAAAAAACGCCTTCTTCAGTTGCATTTTTTTCGAATTTAGTGCTTGGAGTGACTTGTAAAATGGGCGGTCTCTGAGAGAGACGGGATATCCTTTGGCCTTAAATGCCTTTCTCTGCTATTTTGTTATAGACTCTAGAAAGTACAGCTCATAGTCTGAACCATAAGCTAAATAAGTTTTAAATGATCATAATGAGATTTTTAATACTGCATGTCTCACGTTTGTTGTCATAAAGCCATTGCTGGACATTGCGAGTATCACGTTCAGTCGCTTGCTTGGCTGAAAGTTTCTTTTGTGACTCAGTGAACTCATCCACATTGTCAACTTTATCATCTCAAGTAACAAATGGTTCAAACAGCTTGCTTAGTTCATCCACAGACAAATCTAATAAACCAAAAGCTCCCGAGTCTGCTACATGAGGGTACAATGTTTGTTTACAAAAAAGTAGTTCCTAACACGCGATACTATTTTTAGACACACGTGTCGTACAGTATAAAGCAGTGCAGTATTTATAGGTTCCTGCATTTTTATGGGAAAATATGAACGAGTTTTTTGAGCGTTACTGCACGACGTTATGAGTGCATTATCTCTCATAATGCAAAAATAAAAATGGAAAAAAATCCACCCCCCCCCCAAAAAAAAAAAAACGTGGATAATGTCGGGTACACCATGCTATTAACATCACACGTGTCTGGTACACTATTACGAAATGGCTGAATTTACAAATGAAAAGCCTAAGTGATATAAAACATGCACAAAACTTAGTAATTTCATTCATCAATTTATAATTTCTAATCCGATTGTCTCCAGGGGGTCCCTAACATTGTCATGTTGTTTGCGTTTCAAACAAAATGGGAATTTCTTTGCTAACACGGCGTCCAGAGTTGCGTGGGCGAGTCTATATTTTTTTCTTCAGATAACAGGAGTGAGGTAATTCATCGTCTACAATTAAGTCTCACTGGACAGTTGTTTTGGTGAATTTTTATCCGACAATGACATATTGTTCAAAAATGAGAATCATTTTACAATAAAGATACAAATAAAAACTAGCTAATGATTTTTGTAGAAAGCATTGTTGTAGGATTTTTAGTGAGGTATTCAGGTTAATTCCTTATACGACTGATGGCTTTTATACTGAACCGACACTACCACCAACCCCTCTTTTTGCATTCATTTTTGACAGCAAAGAGCTATTTTTAATATTTTCCTGTGACAAGGAGGCTAAATGAATCAGTACGTGCCTTATGCATGATTAAAGTTCACTAGCATTATAAAAAATTAGCATACTTCTGATCACCCTTTAACCATCTCGATTTTGAGATACTTACCCCTGTAGCAGACGTACATAAATACACAAGCCAAGTTGGCTATTAATTTGCAGCCCAAGTTACGCATTTGATCTCCAATGCTAGTCTAACTGTGACATGCCGTCACCAAACAAGCCAACCCATTTTCAAGCCTAATTCAAAGTAACTCTAACCAAATTGCAGATTTAGCTTCTGTGTGAATTTATAAGCGCTAGGCTTATGGTAGGGTCATGCCTTCTACCTTAAAAACTAGGTGTCAAAATACAAAACTATCCAGTGAAACCTAAGCTCCGAATAATTCCGCAACTTTCTGTAACTTTGGGAGTTACATCCCTTCGAACCTATGTACAGTATAAGAGTTAAACGTTTTATTCTGTTAAATTGTTGGTAGAAATATTAAAACTAGGCATTGGAAATATTGGACGCAGACGACACAGGTTTTATCTTCTATGTATGTGTAGTCTACAGGACACTGAAGACTCCCGCTTTGTTTTAAATGCAAACAAAATGATGGTGATACTGTTGGGGACCCCCTGGCGACAATCAAATAATGAATGAAATGACCAAGTTTTGCAAATTTTTAATATCCTTTATTCTTTTTGTTTTTAAAATCGCAAGGGGGATGCAAAATGCCGTGTGTGTGTGTGTGTGTGTGTGGGGGGGGAGAATATAGAGGGTTGTGGCCATTAAAATTTGGTAGGTCAGGTTACCGGAACCACGCTTTTGTTTTTGGCCTTATGGTCGATGATCGAACTTCCTCAGTATCGGAACCTGTGCGCGTGGATTTTCATATATCAGTTGATGTGTGCACGCCTTTTTCGTTGTCATTTCAATTAGATATTTTAGAAGCACTTCTAAGATTTTTATGTTGATATCCCAAACTTTGTCTAGTTTTAGCTACTGATTTCTCGACAGGTTAAGAAAGCACACAAGCAATTTAACTTTACAAATCTGGCTATTTGAGAGCCATGAGGAGAATTGGATGCCAGGATGTACTTCCCAAATGAAACCATCATCTGAGGTAGACACTTTATTTTAGAAGAATCTACTGTGAAAAGATATTCTGACAAATATATCCATTTGGTTCCATTTAGTTCCATTTGGATCTTCATTTGGGTTCATTTCACTGGCTTTTCATTTGATATTCATTTGGGCCCATTGGCTTTCCATTTGGGTACATTGACTTTCCTAGATTCCATTCACGTTTTCAACCTCAAACAGTCAGTTAGCCAACCCACCCATAAACATGGTCACATTTTAGACTGGATTCTTCATAGACCTGATGATAATATTCTACAGTCCTCTCTGGTGTCCCACGAACTTGCATCAGATCACTTCTGCATTATATGCCATCTTGACGTATCAGTCCCTAACCCTCCACCGTTATTTGCTACTAAGAGAAACCTCCGTATGATAAATAGAACCCAACTAATGCATGACATCCAAGCAATCCTAACAACTTTGTTACCTCCTACAGCAGAACAACTTGATAACTGCCTGCATTCATTGCTTGACAAACATGCCCCAGCAACTAAGTGCAGAGTGTCAATTCAAAAGTGTTCTCCGTGGTATAGCAATGTTAGGGACCAGCTTCGCACTGCTAAAAGCGACCACCGTAAGGCTGAGAGGCTTTGGCTTTCCTCCAGACTCACTATTCATAAGCAAATCTACGAAGCCGCTAAGAAGAATGTTACAAACATAGTCCATGCAGCGAAATCAGCCCACTACAGTACTAAGATTACTGAAAGTTCCAGCTGCAAAGAGCTCTTCGAGATTACTAACAAGCTAATGTCAAGGAACAAATGTACACCACTTCCAACTACCTTCTCTTCAGTCGACCTTCCGGACCAGTTTGCAAATTTCTTCCGTGACAAAGTACAAACCATTAGAGATAAGGTTGACAACACAATTTCAATTGACTCATCATCACCATACAGTTGCAATACAGAATTTCAGCGGCAACCGTTAGCAGCATTTGAACCTGTCTCTATGGATTTAGTACGTACAATCATGATGGAGAGTGCCCCAAAGTCATGTGAACTTGATCCGATTCCGACATCACTGCTGCTTGAGTGCTTAGATCCAATATTGCCTTCACTAACTGATGTTATTAATTCTTCTCTCTCATCCGGGGAATTCCCATCATTTTTCAAAACTGCCATTGTAAAGCCTCTGCTGAAGAAACCAACACTTGACCATAACGATTTAAAAAACTACTGCCCAGTTTCTAACCTCCCATTCATGTCAAAAATCTTAGAAAAAGTTGTTCTATCCCAACTTGTATCTCATCTGAATTCAGACAGTCTTTTTAGCAATGTACAGTCTGCATATCGCCCTCGCCACAGTACCGAAACTACCCTTCCGAAAGTATTTAACGACCTTCTCTCTGCTTTGGATAGTGGAAAGATTACAGTCCTCACCCTCCTTGACTTGTCTGCAGCATTTGACACAATAGACCATGATATATTACTTCACCGTCTCCATCATGTATTTGGAATTCACGATACAGCCTTACTATGGTTCAAGTCCTACTTGGTCAACAGGACACAAATTGTGTCTGCAAATGGAAAACACTTCAGCCCAGTTGATCTATGTTTTGGTGTTCACAGGGTTCTGTTCTTGGACCTGTTCTCTTCATTCTATACAACTAGCCACTCTCGAGTGTCATAGATCGTCATCCAGTGTCTCACCAATTGTACGCTGATGACACCCAAATATACAAATTGAGCCACCCAACTGAAGTTGATGCTACCATCCAAGGTGTAGAGAGGTGCATTTCCGATGTGAAATCATGGATGACATGTAACAAGCTGCAGATGAATGAGGATAAAACTGAAGCCATTCTGATTACAACACAAAGACTTTCTCATTCACATCCTTTACCTCAAACAATAAATATCAGCAACACCAACATTAAATTCACACAGTCAGTACGAAACCTAGGTAATACTCTAGACAGTACTCTCACATTGCACCAACATGTCATGAACATATGCAAGGCTGCATATCTTGAGCTGAGACGCATCAGCTTCATTCGCAATTTTCTTTCAGTTGATGCCACTAAAACACTTGTGTGTTCCTTTGTACTTTCAAGACTGGACTATTGTAACTCAATTCTATCTTGTTCTTCTCAGTATCTACTCCAGAAACTTCAAAAAGTTCAAAACACAGCTGCTCAGATCATTCTTAGAGTACCACGAACAGAGCACACCTCCCCCTGCTCTGTACCCTACACTGGCTACCCATTTGATCCAGAATCAAACACAAAATTTGTTCTCTATGCTACGTTTCATTGGTTCCAGTCCAACATATCTATCTCACCTCACCCATGTGTACACACCAGCAAAATACTTACACTCCTCTTCCGACACTCGTATTCTCATTATTCCCACTATCAAAATGAAGTCATACGGACAACGTTCTTTTGCATACCAGGGCCCAGCAACATGGAACAAATTGCCCACTGAACTTAGACACAAAGACACAGTGATCTCATTCAAGAGTGCTCTTAAAACTCGCCTATTTCGACTGCAAGAATAGACCTACAGACTTAATAATGTTTCCTGACCTTAACTATTTTCAGCATGTTTTTGTTTTCTAATTTCATAGTGTTTGTTTTTCGTAATCATATCATTATACATGTATATGTTTCTTTAGGTGTTATCTAATGTTGTAAAGCGCTTAGAGCTTCTAAAGATTAGGCGCTATACAAAGTCCTCATTATTATTATTATTATTTGGGCCCATTGGCTTTCCATTTTGGTCCAATGGCTCTCCATTTGGGTACATTGACTTTCCATTTGGGTCCATTGGCTTTCCATTTTGCTACATTGGCTTTCCATTTGGGTACAATGGTGTTTAATTAATTGAATCACCACTTGCAAGAAGACACTGTAAAGCCTACAGGGACACAGTCTCTCCCATAATTCCTGGCACTTCGCTCCATTTAACTCTGTCAATGTTTGATGTTTTACAAACAATTTTGTAAACTGCAAGCTAAAAAGATTTATATTTATTGCACAGGACCTTGAAGTTTTGTCACCAAAAACATGCACAGACATTACAAACCTTGAGATTTTTTTCTCCATAAAACAAAGTATACTATATAATAAATATTAATATAAAGTATTTTCTTTTTTTATGCAAAAATTATTTATTTGAGGTTTTTAATGCTTGCTCATGTGTTTCTTATATAGTTTATTTGGTTTTATGTGATTTCTTTTTTTATTTGACAGTTTTAGTGCTTGTGGGTGTTTTTGGTGACAAACTTGAACGTTGTGTGATTAATAGTGATCATTCTTGCTGATTTTCCTTGTATTTGTGTTGTATTTGTATTGCAAGTATCTTTTAATTCGTTCAAGTATATTTTTTACAAAATACACCAGGAAGTATTTCACAGGGGTGTAACTAGCAGTATTTAGGTTAACTTAATTTGCTATGTGTTTCATGTGGTGAGACCCAGGTCATAGATCAAACACCAGGGTTAAATCTTGGCTCATGTCCACTTGACCATTGCAAGTAGTTTTGACAGCCAACAAATGGCTTTTCCAAAGTGCATATCCTAGGAAGAAGTGGGTTTTAAAAATGACATGTATTTTTTTTTTTTTAATGATGATATGTAAAATGTATTCACACTAAAATAGAAAATTAACATGAAATAAACTAAAATAGTAACCATTATGCAGTTATCAAAAACAGGTGACATACTGAAATTTGGTCAGTGTATACTGTACAGAATTTATGAATTGTGGAGAATCAACTGAGAAGTTTAGAGTGGTGTTTATATGCAGATTGGTCTGCCACAAGTGATGAATTCTTCCATTTCATGTGGTTTTCATTAAACATGTGCAGCCAGTCGCTTGACATTGGAACTGAATTCCAGTTGTCATGATGCAGGAACTTCATAAATAATGCAGCGGAGCATTCAAAATCTTTTTTCAATAAGGGCAGTGGAACAAAGAGGTAAAGATTAGCAGATTCTAATAGGGCCAGTGATCAGAACGAAGCTAATAAAGATAATAGGGTAAAACAAAATAGCGAATTTTATAAAGGGGAAAGTCAAACACTCTAACACGTAGTAGCGACTTAAATCAACATGCAGATCTATTGCAAATTTATATATTTAGTGTCAGAATTGTAAAATTCATTAGGTTCTGCTTTACAATTTTGTACTTTGCACAGGGTTTGATTTTTAAAGGAAAGAATATATTTCTCACTGGTTATCCAGCTTATTTAAAAGAGACTTTTTATATGTTAGGGATTGTTAATATAACCTTTAGCTCCCATTATTTTGGTATATGATTGTTGGGTGTAATTTGGGTTATAGAGTATACACCTTGGCCTTACTTAAGATGTGCACTTCTCAAAATGACTGCTAGCTTCGCTTGGTCATTTTCACATCCTGGACTTAAGAGACAAATTGGAAAAAAACTAGTAGATAACTTTTTTCATTTGTTTGATATTTTATAATTCATTTATTGCACTTTCAGTTGTTTGATATTTTATAATTCATTTATTGCACTTTCAGTTGTTTGATATTTTATGATTCATTTATTGCACTTTCAGAAGTTAGTATTGTCCAGACTGGCCAAATTTTGTTCCCGTTTTAATAATTGCTAAAGTTAGTATACTTTGGACTATTTCAAGTTAGTATACTTTGGACTATTTCAAGTTAGTATACTTTGGACTATTTCAAGTTAGTATACTTTGGACTATTTCAAGTTAGTATACTTTGGACTATTACAAGTTTATTTCTCGAGCACATGGGAGCAGAGCAGCCATTTCGATCAGCTGTCTGCTTGAGGCAGTGTTTTGTTTTCCTAATACCACATATAAAGAAATTTCAGTCACAGTACATGAAGTAACATAGAGGTACGACAACATTCTCTCCATTGTGCTTGTTGCAAATGCACACAACTTCACATTATACCAGTCCTGGTTTCAGAAGTACATAATAACTGTTGAGTGGAACCTTAGTCCTTGTGCATTCTTTGCTACACAGTATGTTCACTTTACTAATATTTTGGCAAACATTGCCATATTTATTTGCTTAATAACATAGACCATGAACTGCTGTCACATATTGAGCTGACAGATCAGGGTCTATGTTGTTTGTTCTACTGATTACTCCTTACAAACTGCATAGACCTAGATCTGCCAGCGCATTATGTGACAGCAGATCTGGGTCTGTGCAGTTTGCAGTTGGACTCGACTTATAAGCGAGTAAAGATGGTACATGTTATCATCTTGTTTTACTCTTTACCTTCTGTTTTTAACATATAATTCATGATTTTAATTTTTCCTTCTTAGATATTTGGATTTTAATGCAAGTCTGCATTGCTTGCAACTAGTCACAATTATTGCCAGTTTTAGCTAAAGATAGTAACACACATGCATTGCAATATTTAAAATAAAAAAAAAAAATCATGACTCTTTCACTGTTATTTTTGTGTGTGCAGGGATTTGGTAAATCAATTATGGATCTTTACTCGTACAGCACTCCCTCATTATAAGACCTTCATTATAACATTCTTTCTGTTATAAGGTAAGTATGGTCATGAATTCCATTTCATTCAGGGTACTAAAACTGTATGTATCGCAGGGTCCATACTGAACTCTAATATTTGGCTGCAATGACTTCTCTCTCCAGTCAGAATATGGCAGAGTTGGAGAAAATAGGAAAAAGTGAGTGTAGAAAGTTCACAATTTAAAGTGTTAAAAATAGTCACTTTAAACTAATGTTTTTGCATATTTTCATGTCAGATGATTAAAATGCAGATGAAATACTATTTAAACTTCATAAGAAATATTACAACTTTTATTATTTTCCTTCATCACAGTTGTTGTATAGCATAAAGCGACAACCTTGAAAATAAGTTATTTAAAAATCAGCAACAGTTTCTATAATAGAAGTCCTCTTTTCTCTATAGGATGAAATATTGATTAAAATGACTTAACACAGATTTGTTTACTGGCCAGCAGAGCCAGCTCACATGGAAATCAACTGACCCTACGGAAAATCAACTGGTCCTCCCAATAAAACAAAAATTACAACTTTGGAAAATGTAACTGGCCCCATGGGCCTGCAACTGTCAGTATTAACTGGCGCTCCTCAAAACCCACAGACCATGGCTGGCGGACCTGCAGCTAAATAGACCCTTTCATTGGGCTACAAAAATACATTTTAACTAGTTTTTTTCAAGGATCATGTGGAAATTTTTGTTGGGAATTCCATAGATAGAAATAAAATTTCTATCATTTATGATCATCAGATTAGCACATTTGCTATGCTTATTAGTGCATTGTATTGACACAAGGGGGTGGGGAGAATGGTGAGAATTCAGTGCAGGGTGAAGTAGAGTTTGATTCTTGGGCATATTTAGGTGAAATGACAGACTTGAGGCCAACTATTTAGAATTTCCCCATAGAGTGGATCCTGGTATGATGTACTTCCTTTTAAGGTGGTCTCACTAATAGGCGGTATACTCTGTGGCTCCCATGGACAGCATTGTAATGAGGGAGTACTGTATTTAGAAGAGACAAAAAATGCTGAAACCAGGAGGCAACAGAAAGTCAAAGTTGGAGGAAGAAAAGGAGTCAGATGTAGGTCACAAATGTGTAGTACCGGTAATTGGTAATGAAGAAAAGCCAGCAAGTTGTGGATTGAAAACTGTAGATAGTCCTTATTTGAAAAATTTGTCAGAAAGATTAAAAGACCCGACCATACAAGACCCTGCATCCACAGAGTTTGGGGAGTTTTCTGGGGAAGACACCTTGAATTTGGATCATCAACAAACAGATCATAAAAATTGTAATGAAAATGAAGAGCAGCTTGGTGGCCCAAAATTTCAGCCTCCATTGTACATCCAGAGGTATTACCTGGTTGCTGAGGTTATGAAGAAGCACTATGTAGAAAGTGTAAGTATAACTTGATTGACATTTAGTGTAATCTGTTTTAGTGGACACTTCATATCAAAGACACCTGTCCATCAAGGACATTTGTGGGCCTCTTTTCTAATGTTCATTATCATTTGGTTTCTTGGACATCCTATATATACACGTTTCAGTGGGCAATGTCAGTGATGACACATGATAATGATGATTATAACAATGATGACACATGTTGATGGCTCTGATGATGATGATGAGAACACATAATGATGATGATGATGCAGATGATGATGATGATGGTAATAATAATAATAATAATAATATTAATAATAATAAGAAGAATATAAGCAATAGGGGATAACTTAAATGACTCTGTAAGCACTTCCAGCATACCCTGGACATTCAAATGGAAGTCTTGGATCCTCAGGGTTCAAAAATGCTGCATCCTCAATGGACCCTCAGTTACTAGCTCTGGTCCCTAAGTTTTCAGAAACTGAATCCTATGGATGTAGGTTTTTCTCTAACAGTTTATATTGGAAAATAAAACCATGGTGGCAAGAAAGATAATTACATAAACTGAAATAAAGAATTCTCATATTCAAAAATTGTGAAAGATAAATTGAAAATTTAAATGAGCTAAAATAATATAAATAATTATACTTTATAAGATTTACTATAGAAAAGTTTTATTGATTTTCCTTGAATATAATGATATTATGTGCACTAATGAACTATCTCTTTTCAATCGGGTCTCTCAGTTTCCCTATGAGGACCCCAGGTTTCTGGAGACTGAGGGTCCTTGACTGTCAGTGTCAAAGCCCTCAAGAGTGCTCTGGTTTGTTCAGTCCCAATTTATAGCATTTGTTGTTGCCTTCAATCTTGAAAATATAGAAACAACTAAAATCTCAAACAAATACTTGGGCTACAGTACTTGGAAGTTTCAAAGTTTACAAAATCAATAATAAACATGAAACTTTTTATTATAAAAATTATCACACTCATCCCATTTGTCATCATTTTAAATTATTGGAAGGAATTAAAGTAAGAGATTCTACTTTGATATCTGTGGTGACTGTGTTTTGTCTCTGCAGGTTACAGAGTTTGTTAGACACAAAAGAAAAGAAACAAAACCATATACATATGTATTTTTGTTAATGCCTTGTTTTTGAAAATCTCTTTCTGGTCATTATTCAGTCAGTAGATTTTAATGTTAAGTGAATATTCACAAGGATTAGATCTTGCTTGTGTGCCTCCAAATGTTTAACATAATCTCTTGCATTAAAGAATGAGAGAATACATAAGGATTTTTTCACCTCTACAGGTTATTGATTTTGGATGTTCTGAATGCAAACTGGCCCCCTTTTTGAAGCAGGTGCCCTCAATACAGCGTGTGGCCCTTGTAGACATTGACATGATTTGTTTAGAAATGAGCAGGTTTCGTATAAAGCCAATGGTATACGACTTTGTGGAGAAACGAGCCAAACCACTGATGGCTGAGATTTATTGTGGAAGTGCTACAGACTTGGATTCTAGATTGATGGACTTTGAAGCAGTTAGTATGATAGAATTGTAAGTTCGGAGGTTCTCTCATGTCCATGCTAGAGCTCTAGATATGTAGCATGTTTGTGTATTTAACACAGACAAATTGACTAAAAATGCATACAGAATTTTATTAATGCATTTAAACTACGCAAAACAATTTTAATTTTAAGGATTTGGTCAGAAGTAGTCAGCATATTGATTAGGATGTATGCCAAGTCCATGCATTGTGATGATGTGTTGAGTCGGTATTAACAATACTATCGATAAACATTATGGCTGTTCCATGCACTCACACTAATAGAGCCACGTAATTAAAGGCACCCTGAATTAAGTCTTAGTCATCGAGCCTTTTGATGCATTCAAAAAGGCCTCAATAACATCTTGATGAATTAAGACCCAGTCTGGTGCTGCAAGTTTATTTTTGCAGTGGACACAAAATATCCCATCAAATTAAATATAAAAAAAAAATTAGTTCCAAAACAGAGTAGAATACCCAGTTAATTAAATTTGTGTCTAGGCCTCAGCATGCTGTGATAAAGTACATGTAATCATAAATACACCACTCCCTCAATAACTCGTGCCCAGATAATTCACGAACCCACTTATAACGCGGGGTCTGGCGTGGATCCCATTTTTTTCAACTAGAAAATCCGAAAAAATTGGCCCCTATGTGTTGAACGTGAAACAAATCGTGATCAAAATTAGTAAATGAAACCCTGATATATTGCTTGTTTTATTGTCAAAAAGAGTGGTTAGTACCCGGAAATTTGAATCAACATCATGAAATTTTCAACTTTTAATAAGAAGTCATATTTTGTTCAATTTTTCTTTCTTTCCAAGCAACATTCTCAGTACACTGTACGTAGCAATATTCAACAAAATTTCGAGCTATGAAAATGTCACTAATGCCTACTGATGGTTAACACTTTAAAAAAATAAATACCAATTAGTTTTGTCATGTGAAATTTATATTTTAGTTCTATCTTTTAATTTCGTTTCAGTGTAATCATCATAAATGCGATATGCCATCTTGTATTCAAACTTGAAAGATATAATTCAACTGATCCAGCTATGTCTGCGAGCGTTTCCGTGAGAACCTAATTAAGTGCCGACTGTTTTTGCGGAAGTATTTGTTGTATCACATTAATTACATCTTTTTTATCATATCAAATAAAGGGGGTGGAATAAAAGAAAAGTTAAAAGGCACGCAAATCCTACATGCGTAAGAGCTAGCAGTCATGGCCATGTGTCAGGTCAACTTATTTCAATTGATCAATCGAACACTGTTATAAATATTATTATGAAAGTAATACAATTAAACTACCTTAAATTAGCCTACTCATTCACAAATGTAATCAAAGAGAATAAGGCAACCAAGCCAAATGAGTACTTGGTGAATAAAAAGCTTTGTTTTACAGATACGGTTCATTACAGAGAAGTGAGTTCCAGAGTTTGTATTGAACTTAAAATTTCTAACTTGCTACTCAGAGATTTCCTCAAAGATGAGATGAAGTTTCACTGTTTCTTGCAATGAAATCACGGCATCCATATTTTATTAATAGAACAATAAATAAATCGAGTTTCGACGTTGACGGTTGTTTCACGAAATAAATGTACCTAGTTTTTGAAAAAAGGAATCTTGTTTAATTATGAATCGACAACAACAAAAAGCAGTGATGTAATACACAATGTTTTTGCGTACACGTGTTGTTGAAACTGCTTGGACTGATGTTGTTAACGATCCTTCAGAGGTTCGGTATCTTGAAAATAAAGGTAATTTATACCAAAAAGCAAACAACTACATTAGAAAAAAGCTCTTTATTGACAATTATTCCCAATGTAATTATAAAACAGGTATTCAGCCAGTAAACAGCCCCGTTACCCCCCCCCCCCCATTGCGGTTTTCTTGATGTCCAGCGGGGATTACCCCCCCCCCCCCCCCATTGCGGTTTTCTTGATGTCCAGCGGGGATGGCATTCTCTTCATTTTTTTGAGGTCCCTCGGTAACTTGTGTCCTCGCTTGTAGTGCGGTCTATGTTTTTGGACCCTGTTGTGCGCGAGTTATCGAGGTACAGGTGTACTTCCATTTTAATGGTGATTATGTGCCAAACAGCTATCACATATATTTAACTTAGCAACAAATAGCAGTCTAATCACACCACATATCTGCAATTTCATTTACTGCTTTGATGTGTGATTGCCAAAAATAATAATATTTCTTTTGAAAGTATATTGAAACTTTGAAATCAAAGATATTGGAGTTCTTAAAAAAAACAACCTGTCAGAAAACAGTTATCCAGATTTGTTCCATATTTATCTCCCCTTTTCAAGTTTTGTGTTTCCTTTATAATAAAGATATGTATGTATGTATGTATGTATGTATGTATGTATGTATGTATGTATGTATGTATGTATGTATGTATGTATGTATGTATGTGTATGTTTGTATGTATGTATGTATGTATGTATGTATGTATGTATGTATGTATGTATACAGGGTTTAATGGCTTATCGGAACAGTCTTGGCTATATAGTGCCAAATGAAATTTACATTCTAAAATGTGAAAGTCAAAATTGTTAAAAAAACTTTAGGCTATAATAAAACAAAAGGTAAAGTGTAAAATTAGTCTGTACTGTTGAGAAATAATAGTATTGCAAATTTGCCAATGTCTAATATAATATTTACATGAGCAGTGAATATTTATTTCTGTTTACAATACAAAAGACACATAAAACTAGGTATAGTACAGTGGTGATGTACAGTTTTGACTGCTCCTGACAGCAAATGGTAAAAATTCAAGTTTTTTGTGTACATAAATTACACACAGAAACATAAAAGACATAGGTATATACAAATGAGAAACAAGAAAAACAGATGACTACCAAATTGTTTTAAAAAGGAAAAAAAGAAGTGCTGGTACACACTATTCACTTTACTACGTTTTACTTGGTGGTATTTCAATCTCTTCCAGAAACCCATGACATGCTGTCTACTCTCTGTTACTTAGAATAGTTTGTATTTCTAATAATAAGACACTTTCTATATTTAGCTCTTCTGGACTTTTGATCTCAAAAGGTCCAGTCCTGCTATTTGAAAGGAGCACAACTAAAATTCTGATCCTTAGAGGAAATGATCAGTCAGAGTGGTTACCTCCCTTGATATAGTTTGACAGCTTATGTGCAGCACTGAAAACAATACAGAGTCATTTCAATAGAAAATGCTCATCAAAGGTTATTGCTGAAATATATTTCTCAAAATATATTGTGAATTATTTTATCAGTTCTTTGTTGAGAGAAAAAGAAAAGACTTTAAACATTTGTAAATAAGATTGCATGTATTTTGAGGCATTTATTTTTTTTGCATATGATCTTAAAAAGGAACACGATTATCAATATCTCACAAGTTATATTCATCGCTTTGATCCTGTTCAATTTTGTATTACATGAACCTTCCAAGTCATCAGTATTATCAATACACCTCTCAATAACTCACACAAAACGGGTCCCAAAACAGACCGCGATATAAGTGAGGGCGTGAGTTGCGAGACCATTGAAAAACCAAGAAAGGGATGGAGATCGACAGAGAAAGGCAAAAGTTGAGTTGGGGGGGGGGGGACAGGTTACATTGTTGAATGCTCATTTTATCATTTTATAATCGTGTTGAGAATAATTTTCAGGATAACCAATCTTGAAAAGATCGTTACAAATAGTATTCCAAGAGGTTTCAGTACACTTCACATGTGTACCATTGTACACATTGTGTATTACATCACTGCTTTTTGTGTTGAATTGGATACATTCTAGTGTTATTTTTCATTCAAAATTAAATGAAATTTCTTTTTTTTGAAAAGGTAGACATTAATTTCGACATTTTAAATCCATTTATATAATAAATCCATGAATTCTATTATAGGTCACATACTGGTATAAAAATAATAGTCCAGAATGATCCGATTCACAATATTCCATAATATGTTAATTCCATACATCTTGCAAATAAACAATGAAAGTAAAGTCCACACTTTTGTAATTCACAGTATCCTATAAATGTCACTGTCTGATGTCATCTGGTACAGAGCCCAAGCATTCTTCCTAGTTGTCATAAACATTGTCCTACTCTGATTCCTTGTCTTTACCGTCATCTGCGAGTGCTTATGTGGAAACTGAGCTTGGGCTCTGTAGGTGACACTTTGAGCATACATTCTGTGAAATCTATTCATGGTTATGCTGCACTAAACAAGTATCAAATTTGCGGCTGTGAGTGCTGCCTTTACAAGCTAAGGGCTTTGCAGTTTGACAGATAACTTGGGAAACATTACTCAAGGAATTAGATCTGGCTTATGAAAAAGGCAAATATAAATCAAGTCAAAACTTTCATTGCATTAAACACAAACAGTGTTTATACTGCAAAACACACAATATAATACAAATACAGGTTGTTTGGACTTGCACAAAAATGAAAGCAATATACTTACTAGTAGACAACAAATATCTCCCCAAGTTGTAGATCAAAACACAGAGTACTTAATTAGGTTCTCACAGAAGTGCTCGCAGATATCGATGTGATGGTCGATTGACTCTTTTCGTCTTTGCATAGAAGAGGACATACCATGATTATACTGATTACAGTGAAACAGAATTAAAAGATTAAAAACAATTTCACATGACAAGACATCTTTGATTGGTGTTCATTTCTTACAGTGTTTCCTGTTGTTAGCATTTACCAGCATTTTTCATTGTTCGCTATTTTGCTGTATATTGTTATTTACAGTGTATTGAGAAAATATTTTTTCCAGGAAAATCTAACAAAATATGTGATTTCTTATTAAAACCTGTGAATTTCACAATATTGATTCTAAATTTCTGGGCACTAACTGCAATTTTTGACGATAAAATGAGTGATATATCAAGGTTTCATTTACCAGTTTTGATCGTGATTTTCCTCCCATTCAACAAATAGGGGCCAATTCTTTTGGTATTTTCTAGAAAAAAATGGGATCCATGCCTGACCTAGGATTATAAGTGGGTTTGTGAGTTATCCGCATGTGAGTTATCGAGGGATAGGTGTACTTTGATTAATTGACTGTACCCTGTCAATCCACTCTTTTGTTACTGTTATGAGGAAAATAAAAACTGAAATACTTTTGTCTAACCTGACTAGAAGAAAAATATTTCAAAATACACAGGAGATATCTTTCCAAGATAACAAAGTAATCAACTTAAACTTTAGGCAGATTCAGATATTTAGTAGAGTTTTTGTGCCTACATTTTTTGTTGTTGAAAGTAAGTTAACAATATCAGATATTACAGATTTCTTTATTAAACTTTCATGAAAAGGATATCATTTTTTATTACCATATATATCTGTTGATAAGCCCATACTTGATGATAAGCCTACCCCACCCCTATTTTACAAAATGTTGCCAAGTATTTACTAAAGATATATTTATCTTTAATTAAGCCCACCCCATACCTTTTGAAATTTGTATTAGTCTGCCCCCTGAGCTTATCATAAGAACAAAATACTGCATGTATGTATATTCAATATGCAGTAATGAAGTAAAAGCAGGTTAATACTTTTGCATGAAATAAAAGTTAGTGAGGTCATAACTTCTAACAAATATCGCATTTTCAATTTGTTTTCAAATTATTATATGTAAATCAAAATATGTTAATACAAGTCATATAGTTACTACTTCTTACAATGTGCATTTGTGTTTTCATTCAGCCTCTATTGCAGTACCGTATATACTCGCATTTAACACCGGTCCAATTGCAAACAACATGGACCCTGATATGCCAGCGCATTATGCGATGGCAGATCAGGGTCTATGTTGTTTGTTCTACTGATTAGTCCTTACAAACTGCATAGACCCAGATCTGTTGGCGCATTATGCGACAGCAGATCTGGGTCCATGCAATTTGCAGTTGTTATTGGCTTATACGCGAGTATATACAGTATTTACTATTTTTTCTTAGAATTGAACATCTATACCCTGATACACTTGAGGCAGTCAGAGAGAATGTATTTGGTCGTCTCCAGCCAAGACTTGTGGTCATCACAACTCCAAACGCAGATTTCAATCAGCTATTTCCTGGATTTAAGGGTTTCAGACATGCTGACCATAAGTTTGAATGGACAAGGGATCAGTTTCAGTCTTGGTAAAAAAACTTGTTAGCTACCAGGATCAAAGAAATAGAAAATTTCATTTGATATGAAATTTATGAAACAAGTTCAGTTATACAGTGTATATCTGGTGTGAACTTCTTGCAGTAAGTGGTGTATTGTATCTTGCAGTAATTTGCATATGGTATTATACAATAAGTTCTTAAATTTATTGTCAAATGAACACTAATTTGAGATTCTGTTTATCACATAATGTTAAGGGCTTGGTATAGATCAGGGGTCGGCAACCTATGGCTCACGAGCCAAATGTGTCTCAGTACGGAACAAAATATGGCTCTTTTATCATCCCTAAAATACACCAATTTTTTTAAATTAAACTTAAAATTAATTTAAAAAAAATAAAAAATGCTTAATTACTCGTGTCAGTTTTGGTCTTTTTGTCACTTTCTTTTCTTCTCATATTATTAATCAACATGTTTAATATCAATAATGTTAATTTGTATACTGGGTTAGACCCTTATTCTGGCTCTTTGTTGATCTCTTGCTCCGAATTGTGATGTAGTTTGTTTCTTTAAGTATAAACGGTTGGCGACCCCTGGTATAGATCAATGAAACTGCTATTTTGGATTGATACAGGTCATATCACAATGTGTCCAATCAGTTTTATATGCCCACAATAAGGCAGAGCAAAGCATGTTATGGTGTTTTTTTGTCTATTCATCTGTCTGCTCCCTGTTTCATTTCTGCACAATAATTGTAGGTTGCCCACTATCTACCATTTCCAAACTTTGTAAATAGCTTGCATTTGGGGTAAGGAAGAAGCATATTGATTTCAGGGCCAAAAGGTCAAAGGTCAAGGTCACTGTGACTGAAAGAAAAAAATACTAGTTTCTGTGCAATAATATTAGTTCTACATCATAGATCTGGATCAAACTTTGTGGATGACTTGCACTTGACTTGAGGAAAAAGTCAATTGATTTTTGGGTAAAAAGTTGAAAAGTGCAGGTTTTTGTGGCTGAAAAATTAAAAATGGTTTCTGCACAAACATTTCAGTTCTCAACCATATACCTTCTCCAAAGTTTTTGGATGGCTTACACTTTGGGAAAGAAAAAAGCCTGTTGATTTTGGAGTAAAATGGTCAAAGGTCAAGGTCATTGATTGAAAGAAGAAAATGGTTTTTGCATAATAACTTTAGTTCTAGACCACATACGTTGACCAAAGTTAGTGGAGGGCTGGAACTTGAGATATGGAAGAGGCCAACTGATTTGAGGGATAAAAGGTCAGGGTTATGGTGATTCAAAGAAAATGGGCTTCTCAGAATAACTTTTGCTTTAGGGTAAGTTTTTTGACCAAGCTTTGTAGTAGCTTGCACTTATGGTAATGAAAAAGTCTATAGATTTTTGGATCTAAAGGTCAGTTGTCATGGTTACGGTAGGATTAATAAGAAAACAATGGTTTCTGCACAGTCAGTTTAGTTTAAGACCACATACCTTGACCAATTAGTCAATAATTTCCCCAAAGTCAACCATGCCCTACTAGTGCCTTCATAGAGGACTATTAAACAGGGGTGGGCAGATAATGTACCATTCATGGTACTCTTGTATTTGATTGTTTTGTTGTTGTGGGTTTTAATGGCACTTTTAACACATTATGGGCTATATCATGCTGAGGAAATTGGAGCTACATGCCTTTCCCAAGGACACACTGAGGCAGCTGACCCAGGCTGGCCTTGGTGGGTATCGAACCTGTGACCCTTGGATTATGAGTCCAACACTCTATCAACTGAACTACCATGGCTCTTCCTCTTGTTATGACATAATTTCATGACAATAATAAGGGTCAATACGGTGAATACACTATTAATGGTGGGGTACCAAATTTCATGGATTTTGTTGTTGCTACAACCCATGAAGTTAAAGCCCCAACAAACAATAGTCTTTCTATGGAAAGAAAATGGACCCCTTCCCCAATCCCTGTATTTCAAGTACCAACAAAAATGTCATTTTCCATACAACTATGAAAATAAATACATTTACAGTGTTATGTGGTAAATGAGGTTTTTAGTACATGTACTGTATGTACAGGAGTTTGATATGGATTGTTGTATCACACTTAGTTGAGAACTTCAGGATACAGCCCTAGTAAGATTTCATGTATCTGGAGATTGTCAATGAGCATGATACAATAAGCCATGCTGCATCATCCTACTGACAATGGGTAAACTATTTACCAGATAAATGTTAAAGTTAACAGGAAAAGTAAATAGTGTATCATTTTTGTATTGGATTGATTACGAATGTGGAAATCGTCACAAAGTGTTTTCTAGATTTAACCAAAGAATCACTGCAACTGTAATAGGTGAATGGAGGTGTAGATAATTCTCACTGTCCCCGTGATAAAACCAACCTATACACAAAATAATTTCAATACCCCTGTATTCCTAATACATATCTAATCTGCTTTTGACAGGTGTTTAATAAGACAAATCTGCTCTTGGAACATGATAAACTCATGCAATTACATGTTGTTGGATTTTTTATGAAACTCCTAATTACAGATAAACCTCATCATACCACGATGATTGCTGTCCATGAAATGACATAGTGCTGTACACTGTATAATTTAAAGCAAGACAATCATAATTTTAAAAAAATAGTGTTATGCATATACTGAGCCAGTTTGGGATATTATTTGCAATAGCTACAAAATCATCTTTCCTTTAGAGTCAATGAATTCAAGCCATGGATCAATCCAGTGTGGTTGAAAATTTCTTTGTTTCTTAGTTGTGTCATCCTTGACATTTTTTGCTGACACAGAGTCTGTCTTTTGTCTCTTTGGAAAAATAGTTAGCTCAGACTCAGCAGCAGCCTTACATTTTATCCCTCCACTTTCAGATGAATTTTTCTTTTCTGAATCTTCCTTATGACCTCCCTTGCAAAAATAATATAGTAAACTCATTTTATCCAAATAGAAAAGATCACTTCATTTGACAACTACTTCTGCTAAAGTGATCATAACATACATTTTGTCATTTAAATGCAAATGAAGTCGGCTCCTTAATTAGTGTAACTGTTTCGCTTGAAATGCAATATCGCACATTGAAGCTGATCCTCCGTATATTCAATTAAAGAAATGAAAGACTCATTACTGTCATTTATTCAGTTCATAAAGAAAATGGACATTGATGTTGGTAAAGTGTCTTTGATTAATTTAATTGTATTGACTTGGTGGATTGAAATCAAAAAGTGATCAGCTTGTGAGTATCTGGTTGAGTAAACACAGTTGAATAAGGTCGTTTAAAACATTGCTAATTAATCATACTGGCTTTGTTTTATTTTAAGTGTTTTGATTGGCTGATAATTTGGTTGCTTAGTCCATTATACAATCGAGCAGTAATAGAACTCACTCACATGCAACAGTTTTCAATGACCACTTACTGTAGTATCACAGGGTGTAAATGAATAAATGACGAGAGATAGATTCAAGCATTCAGTATGCCTGGAGGGTATGAATGGCCAGATAAAGGTGGATAAAGTGAATAAAGTATGACTATTAGCACTTGTCTGACTTGTTTTAAAATAGGAAAAAGTACTTGTCCTGGTCTAGCGCCTTGGAAAATTTTACTTGTCCGACTTTGAAAATGAATAGTCAGTGACGTCGGGCTATGGGATTTGATCAGCCCTGTCTGTTGTTTTAGAGTAGATGTTGGTTCTTCCCTCTAACCCTAAAGAGCATTGGCTTACAGGTGCTGAAGTACTTTGACGCCCACTTGGTATTTTGTGGATATTGAGATATAATTTAAAATTGTGCAAAATCTTAGTAGAAACCAGAACTTAGTTTAGATGCTGACTATACGGTAAATTTTCAGCATAAAAGTAATAATTTTACATAAAAAGATCACAGCTCCAAGGAGATTGGAACTAATTTTTAGGAGCAGTAATTATCCATAACACTGACTTTTTCTTGCATCTATCAGGTGGCCGATTATTATGATGTTAGGACAGATCGTTTTTTTGCTGAAAATTAAGCAAGAAATAAATAGAATTGATCCTGACACCTGTTAATTGTTGTCTCTGCATAAAGTAATATTGGAGAGTATTATTTAAGATCATAGAAATAGTTTATTGCACAGATAATGAGATTATTTCAAGCAAGTGTTGATTTGATTATTTTACTGATGTTTTATTCTAGCACAGTAGATATAGAGAATATCTTATATTCTTGCATCAATATTTATTAAATAAATAAATAAACTGCAAGCTGTATTCAATAGGTTTCTGGTTTTAGTGGAATAATTCTATTTGTTGTTATTACCTATGCTTTGGGATAGTCATCATGATCATGTTAAAATCACTTAGTGTATTGGGAACCATGACATGACCCTGTTATTTTCCAAATTTATGTTATCATAAAGTGCATCATAGTATAGTTTTCCTGTACATGTAGTATTTAAGAACCAGTCATAATAAATATTACAGGAACATTTGCATTTGTTCCTGATTAGATAACCAAAAAAGTTGGATGACAAGGGTCGATTTGCAATGGATGCTCAGGAAAATTATGAGAAAAAAGGTTTTCCAAATACAAAAAAAAAATAAAAACAATTACAATCTGACCTGAGCACCTGTATGGCTTGGAATTAGGAGACACACCTCCCTTGCTTTAGTGCACCTGAATAACTCACAAACCTGCCTACAAAGCAGAGGCAGGTGTGGATCCCAGTTTTTTCTTATAGAATTGCACAAAGTAAGATTCTATTTGCTTGACATGAAAAAATTGCGATTGAACTTGGTAAATGAAGGCTTGATATATTGCTCATTTTACTGTCAAAAAACAGAAGTTTGTGAATTGAAAATTGGAATTGTCATCTTGAAATTTGAAATTTTTAATAAGAACTCATAATTTGTAAGACTTTCTGTAATAAAAATATTTTCTCGATAAATAAAACAATTGATCAGTGAAAATGTTGGTAAATGCCTACTGGTGGCAACATGGTAAGAAATATATACATATTAAAGATGTCTTCTAAAATAAAATTAATGTTTTAATTTTATTTTATAATTTTGTTTCCTTGTAATCAATATAAATGTGATAATTCGTCTTCTATTCAAATGTGAAAGAAGTCAGTCGACTGTTACAGCATAAAAGGTGCTGACATTACATTTATATCCAGGTGTGGGTCAGCCTAATTTCTTGTTTATGGACCCCTTCTCTGCTAGTGAATTATCGAGGTAATGGTGTAAAAGCAAAAACTTGCTCAGTCTCATAATCCTCTGCTCATAATACAATACCGCACCATCATGCAACAACATATTACTGCTGTTGAGAGGTCAATTAAGGTTTATATTCCCATTTTGGTCATTTCACAAAATATTTGGGCCGTATGACTTCAAATGAGCTCAGCAGAAACTATTCATTGTAATTAATTTTAACTTGTAGGAATACCTTGATTACATTATGATAATTGTTAATAGGTAAAAATAGTTAATAAACTGCCACTAGAACAACCAGTTTATTTTTTGTAGGTTTTTATGACAAAGTCCAAAACATTTCAGAGTTATTTTGAAGCAACCCCTATAAATGTACATGAGAGCACATGCAAAGGTGTCTTCTTACTGTATTAGTCATGTATTTAAACCATGGTGATCACTGATGTTAGGGTGAGTAACTTCAACTTTACAACTACATTTTTAAGGGGTCATTTAAAAAATGATTGTGAATATTTTGGACTTGGACAATATTTGGTGAAGTTTTGAAAATGAAAAAAATTGGTTTCAGTGGCAGTTGTTTAAATATTTTTTTACCTATTTGTAATTACAATAATGTAATCAAGGTACTCCTATCAGTTAGAATTAATTACAATATATGATTTCAGCTGTGCTTATTTCAAGTCATAGGGCTCAAATACATGGTGTAATGATCAAAATCGGTACTGTCTATACTCGCGTATAAGCCAATACCAACTGCAAACTGCATAGACCCAGATATGCCATCGCATAATGTGCTGGCAGATCTGGGTCTTTGCAGTTTGTAAGGACTAATCAGTACAACAAACAACATGGACCATGATCAGCCGGCGCATTATGCGATGTCAGATCAGGGTCTATGTTGTTTGCATTTGGGCCTGGATTATACACAAGTATGTATGGTAAATAAACCTAAATGCATGCATATACGAAGAGTTACCATATTGTCTGTATTATACAGGTGTGATGATACTGCAGAGATGTGGGGCTATGATGTCAATTACACAGGTGTTGGAGAGGCTCCTGAGGGTTTCACACAATTCGGTTTCTGTTCCCAAGCTGCAGTATTTCAGAGGAAAGAGGGACACAGTTGTAAACAAGAGAAACCCATAGGTTCAGAGTGTTACAAAAAGGTAAGTGATCAGCATATCAACACTTTTATTTTGTCTTTTGTTAACTTTTCAGTATACATTGTGTGCAAGATATCATAGAGTTAACAGATAGGGCACAGTTCATTTCATATAATCAGACATGAAACATTTCAGCTACCATATATACTTGTTTAAAAGTCGGCTCCAAATGCAAACAACATAGACCCTGATCTGCTGTCGCATAATGCGCCGGCAGATCAGGGTCTGTGTTGTTTGTTCCACTGATTAGTCCTTACAAACTGCATAGACCCAGATCTGCCGGCGCATTTGATATCGGCTTATACATGCGAGCATATATGGTAATTACTTGTTCTCATCTTTTTCTTTTTTCAAGAAAAACTGGAAATTTTTACTTGAATATAGTATAAAAATGGGGATTTGGGCAATTGTCTCACAGTTTTCAGCTTTTTTTTTTCTAATCACCTGATATCATGCCTATATGATGCAGATGTTAAAGTATAGGTAAATGCTGGTTTGATTTAAGCATAAAACCTTAATTGCTCTTAGTACTTTCTTGAGTATTTTAAAGATGTAATGTCAGGTACCTCATGGCTACTTACTGTATGTACTCGCATATAACCAGGGTCCAAATGCAAACAACATAGACCCTTATCTGCCATTGCATAATGTGCCGGCAGAGCAGGGTCAATGTTGTTTGTTTTACTGATTAGTCCTTACAAACTTCATAGATCCAGATCTGCCGGTGCATTATGCGACGGCAGATCTGGGTCTATGTAGTTTGCAGTTGGTATGGGCTTATACGCGAGTATATACAGTAATTATGTTCAGCTACATACAGTGAATTATTACATGGTTAAATGCACACTTCTGCGAAGTGGTAGACGGAATGTAGTGAACATATGACTGGAATCGTATCCCATCGGAAAAGATAAAGTATGACTGGAATCGTATACCATCAGAAAAGGATTAATGTGTGAGCAGATGGACCCATGAATGTTGTAATGAAAAACTGTGATTATAGTTTTGTTACTAATTTTATTGGAACTTTGTGTTCAGAAACGACATTTATGAGCTATGTTTCACCATATTTTACCTGTACTTAAAGAATACCTATCTATATAAAACATACTTTTGTAATCCATTGAGTGTTTATTTATAATAAAGGTGTCACTACACTAAGCACCTTATACATTCCTTCATTTTCTACAATTTTTATGAAGTCCAGTGAAATAGTTCAGATGCAACAATATTATCTTACTATATATACTCGCTTATCAGCTCATACCAACTGTACACTGCATAGACCCAGATCTGCCATTGCATAATGTGCCGGCAGATCTGGGTCTATGCAGTTTGTAAGGACTAATTAGTAGAACAGACAACATAGACCCTGATCTGTTGGTGCATTATGCGACGGCAGATGAGGGTCTATGTTGTTTGCATTTAGACCTGGCTTATACGCAAGTATAGACGGTACTTATGTTAAGCACTAACTTGAATACAGCATCAAAAACTCAGCATAGGTCATGTCGAATTTTTTGGAAATGGTTGCATTTGAATTAAATGACTGGAATATTCGGTGTAAGTGACCATTATGGAATTGTTGAATCACACCCTGTTTTGCTTTGTCATCCTACACAAAAGCCAAGAGGCTGAACTCAATAAACATTTTCATTTCTGTTTAGGCTTTAATGCTGCCTTCTGTTAAATGCAAGTAACATTCTTCACTGGTTAGCAAATCTTAAGGAAAAATAAAAAAAAATTAATTATTTTTTTAGGAATTACGATAGGATGCAGTAACAGCTGATTGGCTGAATTACTGTAGTGATACCTTCTATATATATTTCACTGTGTTATGAAAACCAAAATTTTACTTTGGAGTGATAAATCTGTCTCCTATTGGCTATAATGTAGTAGATAGTGAAAGAAATGAATGAAAAAGTGACAGGATATTATTTTTCACTGTTGCAGTTTTATTTTAAGAATTTTTTTATTTGGGTGAAAAACATGTTCTGTCATCAAACAGAAAGATTTATTGTCTACTGCACTTTATATACATGTGTATTTCAGATAGCACATAGTGATTTTCCCCTCCAGGAGCTCTCCAAATTGACAGACAAGGAAAAATTAGCTATAGAAGTGTGTTATCATCTTAAACAGTTCCAGAATGATGTCTGTTTCCATGATGATGCAGATGAGAATGTTTTGGTTCCCATAGAAACACTACATAAAATGAAACAGATCAGCAGCTTATGTTCAGTTGATGAACTAAGGTGTGAAAAATGCATGGTGATAACAAATTAGAGAGCATAAGTGTTCTCAGTTCTGAATTTTTCATTTCGTGGGAATTAAGAAGTTTAAAACACAGGTTGCATATATGGTAATCATTTGCAAGAGTGCTATGAGTTTTGGGACTCTCCCATGGGGTCCCTCAGTGGGGGGAGGGATAAAGGATCAAAGATAAAAATTTGCAATTAGTGACATTTTTTAATTTTTGTTACCAAACTTTTTTCCACATTAATTTGTTGCAGGAGGATACCTGATGTATATAATGGATTTGGGTTATGTCCCCTGGATCATGGACTAGAATGTGGGAAAGATGTAATAATATGTGTGGTCATGGAAGTAGCTGTTGTTGACATTTGTATTTAAAGTCAGTTCCCAGTCCTTGTGTGAACTCCAAGGCTTCAGTTCCATAAAGTGTGGTGATTTGACATTACAAGGGACAACTCAGATGCTTTAATCTACCATGTTGATCATGCAAAATGCCCATGTGATCAAGATTTTGGTTTTATGATTTAGCTTCATCTGGTAATGTCCAACAAATGAAAACATGTTGAAGATAAAGGTGATAATCGGCCTCTTGAAAAGTCCAAACATGGGTACAGAAGCATACAAAAGAATGTTATGATACTTAGTCTTGCTTGGAAAATAGCACGAAGTGCAAAAAAGTTACATTTATTGGACATTAAGTCGAGAGATGATTGCCACTGCCAAGTGAATAAAAAAAAAAAATGGATTACATTGAGTTGAAGTATAGCACAAAGTCATTGACCTAGAACTAGAGTTTCTGAAACGGAACTGGAGGTCATTATGGCTGAAGTGTACTATGCAGATTTTAATTGAATATGTTGTCTTTGTTGCATCTGACCAATCTTCAAAACTTTTCAAATGAACATTTTCCAAGTCGGCAATAGATGTACATAATTCATTTCACCTTACTGAAAATTGGTTGGAAAAATGTCAACTGTCTTACTGAGAAGGTCTTATTTAGGGTTAGCAGGTCTATAAAATACTAAACTCATGTGATATTTATATCATATTTGGCAACTTGATGGTAAATTTGAGCAAAGTATAGGAAAGAAATGTTTCAACTCCAAACTTAAAAACTGCGTTATGGATAGGGTTATTTATGTCAATCAAAACTTAATGTAATTTAATATTATTTGTTCTTAATATGTTTTATTGATGTACCAGTTACGAGGTACTCCTTTCTGTTTCAGGGTGTATCTTAAGGAGAGTGGGCATCAGTTGTCAGAAGATAACACATTTGTGATAATTTCCTGTCAAGAGGAAAAAAATTGGAGGAATGATATGTATGATGACCTGGATGATGACATAGAAACATCGTGTGACACACTAACATCATGTGATCAGTCAGGTGATCAAGATGAAAGGCAAGCAGTGGTTCCAGCCATGGAAACTGATTGTTGGGATTGATAATGAAGCAGTCTTATGAATCATCTTATATTTTTTTATTATGTATAGTGTTCATTTGTTAATACAAATTATTTTAGTATTAAAAAAGTTTCATTTTTCAGAGCTTGAATAAAAAAAATTTATTTTTTATTTTGTGAGCGTTAGCTATAATTTCAAATTGTAAACACATAATTTGCAGGCTTTTCTTCTTTCTTTTGTTTTCTGTCTTTCTTTTCTGTATACTCCACTTCCTTGAAACTTTAAGCAATATTTTGTTTTCTTTCAAATCTTCCATCATGGAGATGAAAACCATTGCAAATATCCACACTTTTTGCATACTTCCCTTTCATCACCCCAACCCCCACCCCTACCCCTCATTACTCAAACCCCACACCCAGACAGTGACTCCAGGGTCAGAATGCAAAATCCTTCATGTACATGATCCGTCTTGCTAAATGACTGCATATATACAGGTTCGTACAGTCATTAAGGGTAATTGAAAGTCATTGAGAAATGAGCACCTCATTTCAAGGCCTTGAAAGTAATTAATTTTTCATCTAGGTCATTGAAAGTCCTTGAATTTGAGAGATTTTGCATAAAAATAAAAAAATACCCCAAATTTTGCTTTCGAGTAATTTATTTTACGTTGTGCGAGAATTAGAAGTAGAGTTTGATTTTTCTGTCATCTGCTCGACGTCCTGCCATCATCAGAATCGACGGGAAGTAATCAAACACTGTGCATAGTGTTCCTTTCACATGATGTACTTAATGCATGTGCACTCTTTCACTTGACGTGTTTCCTCCATGCAAGGATGGTTCATTAGCAACAGAGTCTTTTGAACGAATGATCATTGTAAAATGCCTGGAAAGTGCACATTCAGCAATAGGTGGCTGAAAGACAAACACTTCATTAAGTGGCTGAGAAAAGATGAGACCTTGAAACACTGATCGCTTTGCATAGTGCACAAAAGGATAGAAACATATGGAACAAATGAAAGCACTCAAGCCTGCTGTTTCGATGTCAGCATTCATAGGGTCAGTGCAAACGTCATTTAATTCTTTGTTGTTGCTGTCATCTGCATCATAAAAGCCAGTTTCAACTTTGTGAGTGGGTTTTACAAATTCAATGACTGTCTATGGGGGGTGCAGTTTTGTTTGCAGGTTTCATGCAAATCAGCGATGTGTTGAAGGCTGAAATATTATGGATGTAAGCAGCCTTTTCCAAGCAGCAGACAAACTGGCAGATGAAGCAGAAGAGAAAGGGATGATCATACTAATGTCTCTGTCCAATGGACTCAGAAGAAAAGGAAAATAAAATGAAGAGCAAATGAAAGCACTAGAGTTGCAGCTGGAGGAGAAAGTACAGCAGCTAAAGAGAAGTGTTTAATATTTTGGTCCAGTTACAATGATTTTGTTATCATTTGCCTTTCATATTTCATCACATTTATTTATATCTTTATTGTTTTTGTTTTTGTTTTTTATATTTAAATTAGTAACTGGAAGTAGAACACTTGATACTGAAAGTAGTACTTGAAAACTGGTTATTGAAAAGTCACTGAATTTCAGTTTTCCTGATCTGTATGAACCCTGTATATAAGAAAATCGTGGAAAATGTATTGTACTTGAAAGTTTTCTAAATCTGACCTTTGACCTGCTCCCAGGGACCCCAGGGGTGGGAGCCAAGGATGACCTAGTGTATTTGGCTTCAGTGGCAACCAGGTATAAAATGCATGTCTGACTTCTCCAGAAAGATTTAATTTTGATCAAATTTAATAGGAATGTTTCTTAGGACATGCTCAAACAACATATGTCAGGGCTGGCATACTGGGCAAACAAATAGCTTCCACAGTAAACAATAGTTAAACCCATTTTCTGCTTCTTTTGATCCCCACAGCATGTAATATGGAGCAATAAAGGTATATAGCTACCTCTGGAGCATAGGTCTCAGATTTTAAGATGTATCAACTAAACTTAGTACACATATCAAGCAATATGTGTAGAGGTGCCTTTTGATACTTGGAATTTTTTATATGCCCACCATAAGGCAGAGCATATTACAGGGGTGGATCCAGGAGGGCACAGTTGGCTCGCCCCCACCCCGAAATGGGCACGAAACAACTGGAATGTTTCCTAAAGAAAGTTTACTGTACAGTTAGATGGTTAAAATTATGCCCTGGAAATGCTTAAAGTACAGGAGCTTCTGGAGGCTTCACCCGCTGAGCCTCCACTGGATGTTCTGTCCCACAGACCACATGCCCACCCCTTATATCCCCCCTAAATGATATTTCTGGATCTGCCACTGATTTGATGTTGTCTGTCCATCTGTCTGTCAGTCTATTACCAATAGATAGTAAAAGGCAGATTTTCATGTAATTTTTTTAAAATCATTTTTTGGCATGAATTATTATGGTAAAAAAAATTGTGCACCATTTTTGTGATTTTTTTTTTTATCTTCATAATTTTTCGCCTTGTCAATCTACTTAATAAAATATGTAATTGAATAAAGGTTCCAAATTTCATGTCCAATGAAATATTACTGTTTGTTTGGTCATATTTTGTGCTTGAATAAATGTTCCAAATTTTATAGTTCAATAATTATATAGTTCAATAAATGCTCCAATTTGGGTGTGGTATTTAAAATTTTGTTTTCTGCTAAATTATTAGTCAGAATTTGTATGGTCAATTTATATGGTTCGTTAAAGGTTGTTAGAAATAGATTTAATTTATATGGTTCGTTAAAGGTTGTTAGAAATAGATTTAATTTATATGGTTCGTTAAAGGTTGTTAGAAATAGATTTAATTTATATGGTTCGTTAAAGGTGGTTCGTTAAAGGTTGTTAGAAATAGATTTAATTTATATGGTTCGTTAAAGGTTGTTAGAAATAGATTTAATTTATATGGTTAATAAAAAGGGTTATTAGAATCAGATTTAATAAAAATGGATACATAATATGGTTAATCAAATGGAAATATTAAGCTGTCAAAATTTTGAAAACAATTTATTGTACATTTTTGTGGTCAATATATGCTTTTAAGGGGGGGGGGATTATTGTAAATAAAGGTGACTTACCTTCTTCATCCCAGCATGAACTGCATGCTACACAAACTTAAAAAAATTAGCACGATTATATATTTTCCAGAAAAAATAATAATGTCATGTTCTAAAGATAGATTATGACATTATTTTTTAAAAATAAATTATAATTACCAATCTTATAATAATCAGTTGATGGTGATACATGTTCTAAAAATAGATTGTACATTATTTTTAAAAAATATATTAGAATTACCAATCTTATCATAGTCAGATGATGGAAAGTCATCAGAATTCCAATTTTTATAATTATCAGATGATGGTTAGTCATCAGTGGCGATGTCATAATCAATCTTTAGAACATGACGTTATTTTAAAAATAAAATCAGTATTTCCTGCTGGATAGGATACAAGCCAGTGAATTTTTATGTTTGTAGATAAGTTAATTTTCTTTACAATTATAATGAACATAACATTTAGATCATTATTACATTAAATAAAATGCTTTTACTACCAGTACTGACTGTTGATGCCCAACTATATAGGACTGAAAAGGAGTGTTGAGTCCAGTACGTTTTAGAAAAGGGTCAGTAAGCGACTGTTTACATTTTTGCTGAGTTTAGTTTCGAGTGCTTGCAGCATAAATGTATGGAGACATAAATACACTAGCACTGTTTATGTAAGAATGCCCTACATAACTTTTCTATTGAACTGGTTTTAAGACAGAATAAATTTCCCATATGTTACAGGTGTGTATGAATCATCTTTGAGTCATTTTGTTATGTATACTAAGGGTTGAATAATAGTATGCATGTAGGGAAAAATTATTGAATGGATGGAAGCTGCAGTGCAGTAAGTACATTTACCTTGAATTGTATATATAGTTATTAGCATGCCATACAGTGGATTGATAAAATTATTAAATATCATGTATGTATTGGAAAAATGCTACCCATGAGTTAAATTTCGAAGATCTAAATTACATGTTACTGGATTTTTTATCCTGTATAGGAATAGTTTTTAGGTGCATGTAAATAAGGTTTAAAAGAATATTTATATATAGTACATGTATAATGGAAGATGTTGGAAAGGTTTTACTGATAATGGTCACATGCCAGATAAGGATATATTATATAAGCTGGAGCCATGCTTTGATTGGAAAAAATATAATAATGAGATAATGAAGATAACAATGATGATGATTTATTAGATGATTCTTTTTGTAATAAAAAAAATGTATATTAGACCCTGATTGACGATATATTTGTTGAAATTGTGGTAGTCATAATGGGTATATATAGATATATGTGAATGCAATAAGTATCATAATTTATTTAAATATTTATTATTATATCCCCAAAAAATAACAGGCAGTAGACAATAAATATCATATACAAAACATGTTGTGGGACTATGAAATTAAACATAAAGTTATTTTAGACCACAATGAAATAGAAAAAAAAATAAAAAATCTGTGAAATATGATGCAGATTTGTTTTTAAAAAAATTTCGACCTAAACAAAGGATGATAAACTTTGATTATATTTTTGGAAAAATATTTTAGCTTTATAATATAAATTTTAATGTTCGCCAAAAAGCAACTAAAGTGATTTATTATGGAATAAAATTGAACCACAATTTTTACAACTTTCATAATTGTTTTATTTTGGTTTTCAGATGTTCTAATAAAGTTTTAGCATCAATACAACATGCCAGTGCAACTTATCATTGTCATAAGTAATTTCAATTGTGGTAGTTGTTTCTAACTGGCTCAGTTCTTGTCTGGTCACTAAAATATTGTCTGTTCCATCAATTTTAACAATTAATTTAATTGTATGGTCCTTATGAGCGCTTTCATACAATTTATTTAATTGTGTTTATTATTTTTTTATTTTGTAAATCATTTGCTTTAATATGCGAATTTTTTTTCGGACAACTATATTATATATTTATGTAATATACATGAGATACACTATTTTTGATTCTGGAGTAACATATATACAGTTAGATATTAGTAAATGTGCAACAAGACGTGAAGTTATAAATATTAAAAATGAATTAAATGATTAATTACATTGAGGTTCTGGTGTGATTCATCATGAACTAAATAAAATGAAAACGAATATGAATTATTTCAAAATTGTAAATTTAAGGCTGCCAGAGAATCCAAATGATGCTGTGCCAAAAATATACATGGATACTAATATTAACAGCATATTGTTAGGTTTTATTGATGATCAATTTCAAAGATTTGATACAAAGGTTGATACTAATATTAATGATATTGTAACAAATATTGATGCTAATGTTGACAATTATTACAATGATTGATGCTAATGTTAATGATATAGCAACACATATTGATGCTAATGTTGACACAATTATTACAATGATTGATGCTAATGTTAATAATATTAAAACAATAATTGATGAGAAGGTTAGCAAGTTTGATCATCATATTCAAAAATTTGACATCATTTTTATGTGGTTATGTTAAATGAATGTTGGAGAAAAGTCAACGGACATGAAGGATTTAATATTAGGCTGTGATGATATATCAGAAGGAATAAAAATTACATTGAAGTTAGGCAACGATCAAAACAATAGAAGTTAATGATGATAAAAAAAGTATGGGAATATAATGACAGCTGATGGTTTATTAGTCAGGTGCAATGGTGATAATATAGTTAGATTTGGAACGGAATGGGACAGAAACTAAATTTTCACACAATCAACGTGAGTAATAAGTTTATTATAATAATTCTATTTTAAATATGGTATAAAGATTATAGAGCCAAACAGGAATTTAACATCGAAATGGCACTCTGCACCTAAACCGGAAATTAACATAGGAATTGCACTCTGGATCCAAATGTCAATTTAACATAAGAATGGTACTCTGGACCCAAACGAGAATTTAACATGGGAATGGTACTCTGGACCCAAACGGGACTTTAACATGGAAATTTCACTCTTGACCCAAACGGGAATTTTTTTAAAAAAAATGGTTCATAGGCTTTTTTTTTTTTTTTTTTTTTTCCCACAGGATGAGTCTGTCTGGTTACAAATGGTAACAATATCACAAGTTGGTTCTATTTTGCCGGAAATATGTGGTTTTACACTGAAATGAATATTGCGTCGTAGGTTTATCAGATTTGAGAGAGAGAGAGAGAGAGAGAGAGAGAGAGAGAGAGAGAGAGAGAGAGAGAGAGAGAGAGAGAGAGAACTTAACATGAGCGGGTGGGTGTCTGAGAGAGAGAGATGGTGTTTAATATATAGATAAGTCACTCATCAAATAGGAGAGATATTACCTATCAATAGTGACAATCAGACTCCTGATGTCCATAGGTTTAACATGAAAGGTGATTATATGGACATGGGAAAATTAACATTAGACCTCCATTTTTGTGTGAGTCTGGAGACAAGGGAAAATCAAATAGTTTCTACAAAATAGTCGGAAATTATCCTGACATTGGTGTCATTCAACCCAATGTACTTGTCTTATTACTATATTTGCCTTTTAGACCAATGTCCGTCAGGTGAGCGATATCCGGTCCACTTGGGCCTCTGCTCTTTATTTGTCAGTGCAGATCTTAAACTACCTCACCCACTTGTTTAGCAGTCGAGATTTTTTAAATAAAACTTTGTCGAGTTTGCAGAATCGATGTAAAAGAAATATGGTATATATTTGTACAAAAGACCACAAAAAGAGGTTTTGCAGGAAATAATTTAGTGTTATATGCATATGCATACATATATACAAACATACACACAATCAAATGTCGGATAAGATACAAAAAGAGTCAACAAGAAACAAGGTCTTATTTTTTTAATATAGAATCTATGCATGCCATTTCTCCGAGTTATAGCTGTCATAGTTTGTATTTTCGAAAAGAGGGACATGTTTTGATTTTTGTAAATAATATACAGCACAACTTGATGAATCTTGTAGGCTTGCAGATTACAGTCTTCCCCAAGTTCGAACATTTACAGATTACAGTCTTCCCAATGTTCCTCAGATATCCGGTCTTCCCCTTGTTCGCAGATTATCCAGTCAAAAGGACGTTTACTTTCGATGACAAGCAGCTTATGTCTATATTTCTAATTGAACTGAGCACGTTAGAGATTAAATAAACTCCACAAATAAATGATTTTTTTTTATAGCTGGTGGAAAAGAAAAGTGACGCATGCACTTACACACACGGAGTGGTCAATAAATAATAGTTGCCTGCATGCTATATCTGTGCCTAGTTTAAATCGATTTCATTAAATTTAATATAATTTGAAAATGTATGTTTTAAGTTTAAAAGTAAAAATATAATGCTTAAACACTCCTTCTCTCCATTTTTCTTTGCTGTTCACCAATTTTATCTCAAAAAAGGAACCCATAGTCAACAGTGCTCTCTCTCTCTCTCTCTCTCTCTCTCTCTCTCTCTCTCTCTCTCTCTCTCTCTCTCTCTCCTATAATACACGTAGGAAATGACATAGGAATTATATTATTACACACTCCCTTGTCGTAGATATGACAAGGTCCCTGACCTCTTGTATTTAATCAGATCTTGAGCGTGGACACTCCTTTTCACGCCCATAGGATCTGTTGACAGATACTTAACAATGAAAGGTTGGTTGCAATATTTATACATTTTGTTTAGAAATATGTAGTTATTTAAGAACGCTATGTATAGCTTAGAATATAAGCTTGCGTTATATGAGACGAATAGAAAAATGTCACGCGAGTGCAAAATGCTTTCAAATATTGGGAATTAACAGTAAGTGTAGAATTCCTTATGTTCTTCTTATCTTCTAATATTTATTACAATGTAACGCAGTACATAAGAATTAACTGTTTTTATGCTTTACTTTCAGTATCGGAAATATTTACTTAGCATGTTCCACTGCAATGGTAATACTGATGTGTCACTTAGGAATATGTAGTTATTTAAGAAAATTACGATTAGTTTAGAATATATCTTGAAGATCTTTTTATTAGAAAGGTACATACGTAGTATCAGACATAGAAACAATTGGCATCAATTTTCGAATTAAATTCTCGCAGCCATATCACGATATTTGGTCCGCCATTACACATATGCTCACCTGATATTGTTTAGGAAAATTCGAACGTTATGACACGTTTATAAGACTCGAAAATCATTTGACTGTATCTAGAAGTTCAGTGAGATGGTCCAGTAGTCATAAGGTGCAATGTGTTTACAGTCTTTCTAATTTTTCGGTCAATTTATAAACAAACGGTAAGAGCAAGACCATGAAAGAGGAAAATGAGGAGGAGAAATAATCAACAATAGTATTCCAAAATACTTTAAACAAGGGTGGACTCGAAAGCAAAGATGCTTATACAATGATTTCTTAAAATACACATCTGCCCAGAAAGCATGTCAAGTCTACGCTGCAGTTGCAACTGTTGCAGCACTGCTTTAACTCTTCTTTCTACTACTGCTGATGCTGTTACTACAATCACCACTACTACTGATACCCAGCCATCACAACAACCACCAGCAAACCTTCCACAATCAATATGTCTGGTGGCGAAGATAAAAGTATATATTGTAATATAAAGTAGTAATGTTGTAATATTATGCAAATAGTGAGATGAAGAAAATAATACTATAACCATTTTTCAGGATGAGGATTTCAGTGAGAATAAAAGTCAGGAACGAGATTTCACTGAGACGAGAATGCAATAAGAAAAACCAACAAAAACAAACAAAAATACATACTTATCATTCATTCATCAGCGCCTGTAACCACAGCAACAGCTATTGTATCAGCGTTATTGTTGTTCCTATTGTTAATGATGATGATATTATTATTGTTGTTATTATTATTATTATTATTATTATTGCTGCTGTTATTATTATTGTTCTTCTTCTTCTTATTATTATTATTATTTTGAGGAATTATACAGTTTCTGGATCGAATAACCAACTGTTAGTTTTCCCAAACCTCCACGATATTACCTCAGAAAGTATTTCTTGCACGGAACCCACCCCACCTCCACACCGAAATTCACAATTCCGTGCTAACAGAGGTATTTTGGAGAAAAATCCAATGAGCACTTAGACACAATTATAAATCTAAATTTAAATCTAAATTCAAACCTATGTTTGTAAGGTTGTCTGGCTAAAGAGGACATGCACTCTACAAGAAAACTTTCTTCTTGTTTGTAATGTATTCATTAATTGTTTTTATTTTATGCTAGGCAGTGAAATACTGGATTTTCTGAGCGATATAATTGTGACATTTCACTGCAGTGAAAAAATATCATGATATTTTTTCACTACCAGTCAATAGCTCGCGTGGTGTAGTAGTATAGATGGCCACTTCGCATCCAACAACAAACATAATTTTTTTTGGGTTTCATTTTTTTTTTGGGGTTTCATTTTTTTTTTATCTGATATTTTACCTTGAATTGGGAAGAAGCATTATGTAAGTACTGATATTTTATGTGCAAATATACACAAAACAGAGCAAAACATAAACGGCAAACCGCTGACATTATCGCGCGGGATGCAGTAAGAAATCAGCTACTTCTGTGTGTTATACAAATTGCTAGACAATACGCTTGAGCATAAAATAAAAAGAATATTTGCTTGCTCCGAGTGAATAACGGATATATTTCATCTCGTGGGTGAAAAACTTAAGTATTTTCACCCACTCGATGAAATATATCCGTTATTCACTCGTTTCAAGCAAATATCCTCTCTACATTTATACAGATAATAGAATTGTATGTATTATTTTGCATACAATAATGATTTTATAATGAAAAAATTTCTTACATGTAATATTTTTCTCTTCCTTGTGTATCTTTCTGTTTTGCTTTATATTAACAAAACTCTAAAATTGTTTACAAACGAAATATTGGACTTCAAACGTTTGAGCAAGAACATAACTTACAGGGTTTCACACTTTTGATCTAAAACTTGACTTACAAGGTTTCACACATTTGATCTTAAAGTTGTTATACAAGGTTTTTCACGTTTGATCTAAAAATTGACCTACAAGCTTTTACACTTTTGATATATAAACTTGACCTACAAGTTTTTCGTTTGGTTCATGTACCTTCAAAGTTGTTAAAAATGTCGTCATTACAGTGGAATATTAACAACTATACCAACCCCACCCCACACAAGCGACCCAATAAGTCGGTTCGAGAAATTGGTAGTTCGAGTCAGCGAGGTTACATATAATTATAAATACTAGTACTATGCTGGGTCTTGAGCACCAGTTCCCGAGATCTTGGATGATCGAGCTGAATGTGTTCGATGCAGCGAGATTCTTATGTATTTGCAGTTTGATTTATAGTTCGATTATTTTACAGTCAGTTGACACATATTGTCTCTTTGTATTTGAGGTCCAAGAAAATGTTTTCCTGTAACTGTGTACAGGCTCTCGAACGTGGGAGGACAGTATCTATAATTTTGTGAATCGTCTTATCATGCGATCGATGCTACTGCGTGCAGGCCGATTTACAGTTATGTAGGTTAAAGAGAGATAGGACGGGGTTCAAGATAGACATGAAATAGAATCCATCTGACCAATAGATTGTCTCCTTGCGTTATACAAGATAAAGAGGACAAGGAAGTTGAACAAAATCGTGTCTTTTAGACTCCCGATGAAATGTGACCCAGTACATAACTGTTTATATAAAGAGAAGTCAATTCCCTTCCAGTAAATTTTATTTTTCATTGTATATTGGAATGTAAAGGCTTGAAGAAAACGTTCGGCTCAAAACATAAATGAGTATTGTTTTACAAAAAAATTTAATAATCCTATTCGAAAATTTGTAACAGACATTTAATCTCGGAAACTTAATTGAAATAAGTGTAAAGAGGAATTTCTAAAAACAAAATCTTCTCTTTTATGCTTGACTTAGTAAGGCCTAAAAAACATTCGATTAAATAAACAAGCAGAAAAGTTACATTTTACATCGTCTAGCAGAAACATTTCATTGTTTAAATTCAATCGTACGCAAGTGCCTAACACGATCAAATATTGGAAATGAACAGTAAGTATACAATTCCTTATTTTCTTATCTTCTAATATTTATTACAATGTAACTCTGTAAATAAGATTTAACTGTGTTTACGCTTTACTCTCAGTATCGGAAACATTTATTTAACATGTTCCACTGCAATAGTTAATACTGAACTGTCACTGTTTGTTTTGACAGGTTACGCCGTGATAATTGTTGTTGCCGTGATCATTCTCTTTGTTGATGAGGGTAAGTGTAATTATACATCATACCTCTAATTATGAAATCTTCATTAAAAAATACGTATGTTACAAAATAAAATAACATAATGATTTACTTTGGTATTTGTAAAATGATTGTATAGTGGGGGATCAAATAGTTGTGGACAGTTAATGTTATCATTGCATTCCTAGTTAATGCCAACATCCCCTCCTCTCTCTCTCTCTCTCTCTCTCTCTCTCTCTCTCTCTCTCTCTCTCTCTCTCTCTCTTAGAGACAGAGATAGTTGTTTTGGTCATTCACGAATATAACGAAAAACATCAACTTCTATCTTGTCATATATCTTAGAAACCAAGAAGATACTATATATTGATTCTCGTGAATTAAATGTAATGTTGATTTTGTATCTCAGTATGTTACACCATAGACAGTGTGTTAGTCTCAGATTACACCATAGTTCTACCATTCTAATTCAGCTTTACCGACCCCTTTCCCTTAGCATCTAATCTGAACAACACATGATTCACAAGAAAATGTTTCATTGTATTCTAGATTTTAAAAAAATATCATGTCTTTTTCTAGTGTCTTCTACTAGATGTAGGCTTTGCAATGGTGCTAGATACCTGGATGACTGCCCAAGCTTTGTAACGTGCTCTACGGATGAGGTATGATATGTAGTATTGACAGTTTTCATATGCTATCAAAGACAGTGATATGTAGTATTGGCAGTTTTGATATACTACCATAGACAGTGATATGTTGTATTGACAGTTTTAATATACTATCATAGACAGTTTTCATATACTATCATAGACAGTGATATGTTGTATTGACAGTTTTCATATACTATCATAGACAGTTTTCATATACTATCTTAGACAGTGATATGTAGTATTGGAAGTTTTCATATACTACCATAGACAGTGATATGTTGTATTGACAGTTTTCATATACTATCATATACAGTTTTCATATACTATCATAGACAGTTTTCATATACTATCTTCGACAGTGATATGTAGTATTGGCAGTTTTCATATATTACCATAGACAGTGATATGTAGTATTGACAGTTTTCATAAACCATCATAGACAGTTTTTATTTACTACCATAGACAGTGATATGTAGTATTGACAGTTTTCATATACTATCATAGACAGTTTTCATATGCTATCATAGACAGTTTTCATGTACTATCTTAGACAGTGATATGTAGTATTGGCAGTTTTCATATACTATCATAGACAGTTTTCATATACTATCATAGACGGGAAACATTCGCAACTTCAAGGTCGATCCTACTAATCATACTTTGAATGTATGCCGATAGCTGCATTTCGGACCTCCTCGGCTATTTACGAAACAAGGATTGACCGAGAAGTTGTGAATGCATCGAACTATTTTTTAATTCGCAACTTCTCGGTCAATTCTATGGTCAATCCAATATCAGAAATAGCAGAGGTAGTCCGAAGAGATTGCAGTTTTATTTTTGCAGACATTTCCAGCGAACCAAATATATGATTTGTCTGTATATTACTACGCCGACATACATCTAAGGCCTATTTTTGTCGCACAGAAATAGACGAGGTGCTGCAAATGGGCAGCAGTGACCATTCGGAGCATCCTCGTCTCTTTTCGATGTGAGTAGAATAAGTTCGACTCTCTGAAAGAGACTCCGAGGTAGTGGAGGTGATACTTCCCAAACTGGTAAGTTTTTGGCGGACGAACATCCGGCAAGATGTGCAAAGAACATAATCTTATAATATGATAGGTCTTGAAAATAGCACTCGACAACGTTTCAACAATTAATGAAAAATATCTGCACATTTAATTGTAATGCTATTCCTGCAAATTTGTAATGAAGCAATTGAAGAAATCATTCGATTTCAATTGTCTGCAGCTGTCTCTTGCGTTGCTGTTAGTGATGACACGTCATCAATTCATTGTGAGGTTATGAAGTTATTATGACGTAATAACAACTACGGGATGGAGGGCGGTTCAAAGTGACCATCATTTACATCCGAGGACTTTTTCTAGCATGCTAAAGAAAAGGCCGAGAACAGAGTGCAGAGTGACATAGGCAGACTTACTTATCTCCCTTGAAATAAAGAAATAAAGAAATGTTGTCATCTTTTGGGTATTCCTTTATATATATATATATATATATATATATATATATATATATATATATATATATATATATATATATATATATATATATATATATATATGAAGTAAATATTTATTGCTAAAAGCATGTTGAAATATATTCCCAAGATTTGTAAAGATTAATTTTGAGAACTTCTATGATAAAGAAATTTGAGAATTTTAAGTGAACAGGAGGACAGATCCACAGTAGACCAAATAATTTCACCTACCGGAAACTGAGGTCTAGGTCCGTTTAAACCATATGTTAACATTTTGGATAGGAGCAATTTGATCTCAAGTAGTTTATTCGTCCTGAATATAGCGTAATTTTGAAAATGTATATGACCAATATAATACAGGATAAATATGACCATTACTATAGCCAGTATAAATCTTGTTTCGACGACCTTTTTTTACAATATGTATCAAATTATTCTTCTACTAGTCAATAATAATGCGGCGGAAGGTATACGCAAAAGATGGCACTCGAAACGTCCTCAGCCCTTTCTGGCACATATTAGGGAAAGAAATCGGATGTAATTAGTGGCCATTTAAAACTGCCCTCAAGCCAGTGGTTCTTATTTCATCATAATAACTTCATTAAAGTCACAACGGTTTCATGACGTATCATCACTAATAGCAACGTAAGCAATATTTTAAGTCTATTTAAACCGAATGATTTCTTCATTTTTTGTAACAAAAAATGCCCATTAAAAAGTTGTGTGAATAACATAAAACATTAAAAGCACAGGTATTTCTTTGATGGCTGAAACGACTTCGAGTGTAACTTTCAACATGTATCATTTTGCATGGATATGTTCTTTGCATATTCGTCCACCAAAACCTTTCTTGTCTCGGTCTGCCCAGTCTGTGTCTGCATAGAGAATTTGCAGATATCAGTCTGCGGAAACTGGATCCCCTTGGGGACTGTTTACATAAAAGTGGATATATTTTGATCCTGTTTCTTAAATATGTGTTGACATTGTTGAAATTGTGACGTGATGATGCGCATACCATTAAAAATGACGTTAGGGTAACTTACAAATTGATCTAGCAGCGTTCTTACTGATATCAATTTTAGCTTTGTTTACCTTAAAAGTGTGATTTTGAATGCTTTTTTTGCAATATTACATTTAATTTAGTTTGGTCAATGCTCAAAGTGCCGTCTATCATCCTAACATTGAAATTTATCAGTTAAATCAAAATTTAGCAATTATGTCGCATAAGATTTGATTTAAACTAGACCCGTGGGATGCGTTAGAATCATTAACCTATATTTCATGATTTCTTGACCCGAGGCAATAAATAATGAAATCTAAATATCATAATTGTTTAGCCCAGATTTCCATATTGCTCCAGTCACATACTCTCTTCTAATGTTCCCATCTTGCTCCAGTCACATACTCTCTTCTAATGTCCCCATATTGCTCCAGTCACATACTCTCTTCTAATGTCCCCATATTGCTCCAGTCACATACTCTCTTCTAATGTCCCCTTATTGCTCCAGTCACATACTCTCTTCTAATGTCCCCATATTGCTCCAGTCACATACTCTCTTCTAATGTCCCTTTATTGCTCCAGTCACATACTCTCTTCTAATGTCCCCATATTGCTCCAGTCACATACTCTCTTCTAATGTCTCGCAACATGTTTTGTGATGTGCTTTTGTAATGATAAGATACTTGCATGAACTTAAATACCCACGATCGCTTTAAAAATAATCCAGGTCAAAGATAAGCTACAAAAACATTTTTGTAATATTCTTCAGTTTATAATGATATACAAAGTTGATACAAATTACGAATAATACATGCGACAATGCTTTTCTGAAAACAATTGATAGGTTTAGTTTACAAAGTTTAAAGAAAACACACACACACACACACACACACACACACACAGAGCAAGAAAAAAATCCACTACGCAGCGACTAAAATATAGCAGAGTATTTTGCAGCCCAAGATTTGAACGTCTATAACGTCCATTTCAAATAGGATCGCAAATAACCATAATTTATTAAAATTTTCTTTGCCAGTCTTGTTTCATGGAGATGAAGATCACTGAAGCTTTGGATATCGAATATTGGGGAGGATGTAGATCCAAACATGTAAGTACATTCCAGTATTTAAAACACTCCCATCTTTGCACTAACACCCTAAAAAAGTGTATTTCCGAAAGAAAACAAAAATGATTTTAAGAATCAGTTTAATGTTTTAATAGAAATGAATTTATCATTCAGTTATATGGCACTGGACTGGAATCGACCATCTAAGCCTTTTCGTTTGGAAACACAACATTCAGAGTTTTTGATTTCAGTAAATGCCAAATATGATACATTTTATATTATTATTATTATTATTATTATTATTATTATTATTATTAAACATGCTTATATTAGATGACATCGATTGTTAAACAGAGGAGTTCATATTTACTTTTGTGTGAGATATAAACTGCTGTAATAATACTAAGTGCACCGACCGACTGAATCATTGTACTACCTGATCCATCAGAGACGGTCAAGAAGCTGCCTGGGTAAGAATTAGGTACACCAATTTCTCGTTTTCAGTCACTATAAACTCTTATGAAATATCGGTACGAGGACAAAACGATACGGCACTCACATGGTTAGAAAAAGGTGCAAAGACGACGTTCAAAAGCTCTCCGACCATTAGGAATGGTACACAAACGGGACGAAACGGTGTATATGTTATAGGAGAAGTGGACACAAATATTTGGAACATAGCTGGAGGTATTGGTAGAGGAGAGCTAGGGTATGCGGGGCTCTATGTATTAAACGGAATGAAAATTTAAAAAATTTGCCAGGTGGTGTTCCTTACACCGGTCGTGTTCAACTGTCTGTACCAAAAAGTATAAAATTCTAGGCTTGGCATGACTAACCTCAGTCGATTTGTCAAACATTTATATATCTATCTCTTCCATTTGCTAACGTCGGAATGATGTCTATACATTTTAATTCATGCATATTCACGGCGAGTTGACATAGTGGCGGCGAGGGGCAATGTTCTTTAGTGGCGCCCCTACCAAGCCGCTCGCGGGCAAGGTTCTTTTTTGCTTGCGAAAACAAAAATTACAGCAATATATCCATCTGTGAAATCTTCCCAGACAGTTCCAACTATACCATGATAAGTAGGAATGCCATCTACATCAGAACCTGATAAAGACACACATTGTGAAATATTATGAGCAAGACAGATTTCAAAAACAAACCCAGTGCATAGTAGATCATTCTATCATCCATCTTCATATGATAACAATGACACTTAGCTAAAACTCAATGGATCACTGTACACACTTAGCAGTAAACAAACACTACCGAGTGTGACATTGATCGGTAACTTCAACTTACAGGATATAAATTTAGAAGAAAAGACCATTGACTCCCATCAATACAGTTCGGGACTAAAACAAACAATGAATAATATTGTAGATGATAATTATCTTCAGCAACTTATCTAGAGGAAATAAAACATTGGATTTAGTTTTCCAACCAATAACAACCTTGTTGAAGGAACTAAAACCATTCCTGACATAACCGATCACTGTATGATCATTGAATTATTGAGCATCAATTCAAGATGACATTGCATGGATGAACAAAGGTAGTGTACCAATTTGATAAAGGAAACCGCAATAAAGTAGAGGCTGATATTCGTATGTGTGTCACAAATGTCCTGATAATCAACCCATTAGAGAAATCAATAGAATCTAACTGGAATGATTTTAAAACAAGTGCGAATGCTATTTTATCAAAATTTGTTCCGCAAAAGAAACTTAGCTATATATGGAATCTACCCTGGATGACAACTGAACTGAAGCGTTTATGCAGACACAAGAAAAGAGCATAGATGAAGGCCAAGGCCACGAAATAAACATAAAAAGTGAGTTTACAACAACACCAAATGATAACATATTTGGAATCCTGAATAACTGTGTGACAATCCCTCTCCCCCTTCAATTTACTCGTCTACCGTCTACTCGTAGATAAAGATTAAAACGTCTGACCGATCCAGTTTACCCCCATTGATAGTTGAGGGAAAAACCACAGTACCCCTGTTGGGAAGCCAACGCGTTAAATGGTCAGTACGTTTCCGTTTTCCACATGAAGTCGAATGTTAGGCTACCATCTAAAGGACTTTGTCCATAGTCAGTTTTGCAGAAAATACAGTTTACTGCTAATGGTGTAGAGAAACGTCTTCGAAATCTATATGTGCCAAAAGCAAATGAACCCGACAAAATACCAAACCGTGTTCTGAAATTGGCTGCAAAGAAACTTACTCCTTCAATTTGCTTCATTTTTCAACAGTCATCTAATACTGTTACAGTCCCCTTAGACTGGAAACAGGCCGACATCACTGTTATCTTCAAAAACCTGATTAAAACACACCATCAAATTATAGACCTGTCTCTCTAACTTGCTTGCTGTGTAAATGCACGGAGCATTATTTTATTATTTTTAGTCAAATGATGCTTCATATTAACCATAACAAAGCGCTAGTGCATTTTTCACATGGAGTTAATCAAAACCATTTCTGTAATACCCAGCTGACTACACACATCGATGATGTTGCCAGAGAAGTTGGTTTGAAGAAATAAGTAGATGTATTCATATTTGATTTTTCTAAAGCTTTCGATACGGTACCACACCGCAGACTTTTACACAAACTTGACTACTATGGCATTGACAGATAGACGACAAATTTGATCAATACATAGTTCACTCAAAGAACCCAAAGGATGGGCTTTGACGGGGAAACATCTAACACTGAGAGGGTTATCTCCAGTGTCTTCGGAGAACAGTCCTGGGCCAATTATTATTTTTGCTCTACATTAATGACATGGATGACACCGTTACCTCCACTATCCGCTTATTCACTGATGACTTCCTTTTTATACAGAACTATAAATACTCCTGATAATTAAATTATGCTTTAAAAGATCATACTACTCTAATTGACTGGACGGACCAATAATACTCTAATTGACTGGTCGTACCAATAATACTCTAATTTACTGGTCTGACTAATAATTCTCTAATTTACTGGTCATACCAATAATACTCAAACTGACTGGTCAGACCAGTGGCTTATGAGATTTAAGACCAGCAAGTGCTCTTCTCTTCGTGGCACAAGACTGAAACAACCGCACGGCTCTATATATGAGACCAAGTGTTGACCGAAGTTACCAGCAGACCCGTGTGATCGAACTGGTATTTGCAGTCTTTAGTTGCTTCAGTAATGATTACTCGTGTCAATTTCGTTGAAGAAATACATTTGTTCTTTTCGAGTGAAAAAGCAACACAATGTTTTGAACTAAATTTAAATTCATTAAGCACGTTGTTTTTTTGCCTTGACGTTTAAAATTTACATTTCGGAAATAGTTGCCCCTGGAAAACATTTATGGTATAAGACAGGACAATGCGAATTTATTTCATGCTAAATACATTTTCATATCGTCATGTAAAGGTCAGTAAAAATATAACGTTATGCATCCAAATTTCCTCTGTCTTATAATATCTGGCTTTAAGTTTAGTATTCAAAGAGTTGTAAGATACACTTGTCTGCAACTCGAAAGTTATAAATATTTCTCTCCTTCATCTCTACGTGCCCGGAAGTGGACGTTACTCTTAAGGGAAATGTCACACTTAAGCAACCCTGCCTAATTTTGATATACATGAAATACACGAACAAGACAAGTGCACTTCGAGAGAAGGCGGAGCGCCATCTGGGAAGCAGTTGGCCGTGTGGTTATATCAGAACGTAAGCCGATCGAACTTCCCTTGTCACGTCGTTAAATTCTGGTATTGTTGTTGTTTCCTTTGTAAATTCTTCCCCTATTTCGAGAACCACTACAATTAAAACTCGGCAGGGTTGCTTAAGTGTGATGTACCTCGATGGGTAATGTCCACTTCCAGGCACGTAGAGATGGAAAGAAATCTAATTCGCGAACGTGGCACGCTAACCACTGAGCCACCGCGAATCTAATAACCGTTTTAAGGATCAGCTATGAAGTTTTATGTATAATCCGACTTATGTTTGCGCTACTATATATGTATTTTATATAGTGTTATGTGTAGCGTATTGCGCGATGGACTCATGGGATGTGATAGTCAAGGGAGATAACCAATACCAGTAACAGCAGTCCTCCGAAACGCGTAACTTGTTTGCTAATACAATACTTATTTAATATCTTTTTTCCCATAATTTTTTCTTGATCAGTGATTGATGAATTGCATAACAAAATAAAAATCTCACAGATATACCTTGTCAGTCCACGTTTATGTCCAGACTTAAATTTTGCTGGTGACTGTCAGGCCAGGCTTCAGGTGATCAGAATTATAGGACATCTACGTTGTTTTGAGTAGATATAAGGAAATATTTCACGAGTGAAGCGGAAACATTGTATTGTCACGAGTAGCGAAGCCACAAGTGACAATACAAAATGTTTCATCTTCACGAGTGAAATATTTCTTGATATCTACTCAAAAAACGTAGATTTTTCCTTTTATTATATATTTTTAATGCATAAAGCTCGGAATTGCATTGATTTGTTTCTTCATTCTGTGTCAATGTCATTAACGGCTGCATTGCTACAACGATAACAAGAAGTTCCGAAATTTTACAATAATTTTAGGGCAGTGACTTGTTACAAATTTAGATTGTACATGTACAATGCTTCTAATTGGGTATTTTGTCAAAAATAATGAATGTTTTCATGCGAAAATGAAGAGATTTTTAGTTTTGTTAACACATGTCTTGCACGGATTGATACAGTCAACATTGCTGGGGTGGGGGTTACTTAAGCTACGTGATATAATGCTCCAAAGGACTTAAGAGCGTAACATCATTAAACAACAGCTTTCAATGATTGTGAGTTTACTTGTAAGGATATTGGTTGCTATTTTTGTTTATTTGTGCATTCAGACGTGAATGTTGTGTGTTGGCAAGCTTGGAGTCTATTTCATTAACAGACGCTGCACTCAAAGTTCGATTGTCACTTAATTTTGGTATGCAGTCGACACTAATCAATGCCTGATTTCTCCATCGTTTTCAGCCATGATTATGATTGTGATGACTGTTCAAATCGCTACTTAAACAATTTTGTTACTATATGTAATCAAGAGTTTTCTTAAAAATGTGTGCCGTTTGTCGTTGAGTGTAACAGGTATACGGTATTGTATAGGTGACCTAATATCGAATAGCAACAGGTCATGTAAGTTCCGTCACTGACAACGGCATGATTCATATTTGAAAACTAATTATAAAAAGTTAATGCTTGAAGCCTTGCTTTTTGTTGTTTGTGGTTCATTTTTATGCATTCTTGCAGGCGCCTTTTCATTGATTACATAAATATATATTAGAGGGTCAACAGTCTTTACACATTTTGCGATTATCCTGATGGAGAGAGAGAGAGAGAGAGAGAGAGAGAGAGAGAGAGAGAGAGAGAGAGAGAGAGAGAGAGAAAAGAAGAAGAAAACATAAAATAGGCCTAAATATAGAAATACATGTCTGAAGAACATACATAAGGGCAGATATACGTTCTATACGGAAAAAGAAAGTAGTTTCAAAAGTGATATTGCCACTATGGCGATAAAAGTGGTATCGCTACTGTGGCGATATCATTTTTCTCCCACTGATATATTTCAATATCTCGTTATGAAATATATAATAAAACCTTATAATGAGTTGCGTATTGAAGTTGTTTGACATGTCGAATATATCAATTATTGCTGATTATTGCAGACTTGTAGATCGGCGACTTTCAAGAAAGACGCCCTAATCGCCTGCTCCAAATGTTGTTCAAGGGATGATTGCAATACACCACTTTGTGGTTTGTCCTCCATAAGTAAGTCCAATACTCTGTCAAGAGTTAAGGAACCTGTTTGTTTGTCGCCACAAGAATGGTGCCGGTACGAATCCTGCCATCGGATCAGGCTGTATCGGGTGCCGTGGTATATCCCAGGGCAAGGCATTTTACTCTACTTGGCTCGGCATGAGATAACTTTCATGTGTTGATGTGCCGTAAAACATACACGTACCTGTATGTCTGTAAGCTTTCAGCTTTTAATTTTTTCTTCTATCTGTATTTCAGCTTGTTTGTCTTTCTTGCTTTCTTTCACTTTTACTAGCTCTGTTTCAAAGTTTAAAAATGATGCTATATATTTTGGTGATTGTTAGGATGTGATACAATCAAGGTCTGGAAATGTGTCTTCCCGATTGTTTAATTTGCATAGGGAGCATAAGTTTTCTTTAGATTGAACGTTTACATCCTCTGTTATAATTGATAAAAATGTCCAAAATAGCAAAGCTCTGGTTGCCACAGAATAAACTTAAAAATAATATTAAAATATTCTTTGAGTAAAATCAATTCATTTTATCTCAGTTTTACGAACAGGTATAACAATGTTTAACGGAATAATATGAACATTCTTACCGAGTAACTGTTGATGGATTGATTGACTGATTGGAGTATAAAGGCACATCAGCACATGAAAGACCGTTTGCGATTCAGGCATGCTAACCATTGAGCAACTGCAGTTCCTTACTGCGAAGTAGTCTCTTGTGTGCATCCCCCCCCCACCCCCCCAATGAAGTTGGTATAAAGCGCCACTCCCTGCACAGGCCGTTTGACCAAGAGTAATTTTTGCGTGGAATTTTGACGACAAATGTAGTTAATCATATATTGTGACACCTCTATAGATCTGCTGGCGCAATCGTTAAAATTTGTATATTCTGTGTTACCTTTCTGCGAATTCCATAGAAAACCAAACAAGGCCTTTCTGCAAGATTTCTTGCAGAAATCAATTTATTGTGGCAGTGTCGTTCCGAGAGAAGCGCAAGCGCCATCCGAGGAGTGGTTTGAATTGTGTAGCCTGGAGTGCTACCGACGACGGATGGAGACCCACAAACACTTACAAAATAATGCCGGCTGGAATCGACATTTTGACTTCAGAGTTGCAGAGTGAATGTTTTATTTAAGAAGTATTTTAATTAATGAGCTATGTGGCATGATATTTTTTTCTTTCATAACACTACTTTTTATAATATGAATATATTTGACTTTCATAATACGACCATTTGTATTATTCATATATTTGACTTTGGCAGTAGTGTCGCTTGCATATTAATTTGCATCTTTTCCTCTGAAAGATTCAGTTTGCTGTATATATCTATATCTTGTATATGCTGCCTATCTACTTCTTATATATATATATATCTATATATATATATATATATATATATATATATATATATATATATATATATATATATATATATATATGTTTCAGACAACAAAACGGTGCATTGTTTTTCTTGTCCGAACGGAGTGAATGATCCAAGTGTTTGTGATACTGTATCAACCTGTGCCGATAATGAGGTATAATCTCAATTTTGTATGAGTTTTTTTAATGTTATGTATGTATGTGCATGTATTTATCTATATGCATGCATGTATGTATTGTGTATATATGTATATATATAAGTGTGTGGATGTATGTATATATAAGTGTGTGTATGTATGTATGCATGTGTTTTTTTAAATTCATAAATACATATATCTTTATCAGTCTAGATATACATCCATCCGTCCGTCCGTACATATTTACATTGATACATAACGGCAAGAGAGAGAGAGAGAGAGAGAGAGAGAGAGAGAGAGAGAGAGAGAGAGAGAGAGAGAGAGAGAGAGAGAGAGCAGAAGGATAAACTTCATTAGTATCGAGAAACACTCCTAATCAGTTACCGGAATGCATACCATGTCAGTGTCCACTGAAAGTGGAACATATTCTTGTCGAGGGCGTCGATTTTCACCCTGTGAGACAGAAGTATTGACTTGAACTGCTTGAAGAAACTGTATAAGGACGTGTCACCGGAGAAAATATTGGACATTTTAAGGGAATGCTGTTTATACAACAAAAGGATTTTACATGTTTTACCTTTATCTGTTATTTTGTATACATTTTTCAGAGTTTTGGCATCTATACGTTTTATAATTTGTCTTTTTGTACTTCATGTTTACATTTATTTGGAAAGGTTTGTCTTATTAAATTTGTGCGCAGTTCATTCTTACATTTCTTGAGCATTACTTTTGGTTGGCACTACATAGCCACTTTTGTTTTGCGGTACCGTAAACACAACTACATAGTAAATAGGAATTCTTACATGATCAGGCCGGTTTGTACCCATTTAACAAGTGCGATTTTGTGATGTCAGTCTCACTCAGACTTTCTAATTGTACGTACTGTTTGAGTAAAGTTCTTTTGCATGCTTAAAAATGTCTTTTTGTTAGATATTTGTTATGTTATTTATGCACTTAGTAATCGAGTATATAAGAATAACGATCATGCATGTTTCTCTTTTTGCCGTAAATCTACTGTAAGGAATTATTGATTGTGGCCATTTTGTTGATACTTTCAAACATCAAATATTTTGAATGCTAATGTTTGATTTTATTATGTTTAGTTCTTGTACATACAAGTATACTAGATCATATTTATCCCATAAGTAAAAAATGGCATTTGTTCGCAATTATAGATGTGCTTTTCCGGTATGAGGACTGATGGAACTACCTTGCAGCACGTTTCACACTGTTATAGGAAAGAGGTGACGTACGGTATTACTTTGTCGCATAAACTATGTATTATCGCGTACAAATTTAGACAGGGTTTTCCAACCACCGGATTGCTCATGCACAGACAAAATACCAGGTATGCTTAGCAAATCAATTAGGCATGAATCAGTTGAATATTTCCTATTGCTCTTGGAGAATCAGGCAAAATATGACACAACTCATTTAATCATCCTTTTTTACCCTATATCCAGAGTACAAGTTTAAACCCTATATTCAGTCTCTAAGTTTGTACCATATATCCAGTCTGTATGTTTATACCATATATCCAGTCTGTATGTTTATACCATATATCCAGTCTAAAGGTTTATCCCTATATCCAATCTATAATTCTATACTCTGTATGTAGTCTCTAAGTTAATTTCGAAGTACTTCTGCTAAATTCAGTTGCTAGCACGCAGATTCATTTTCATTTATTTATTTGTTAAAAAAGTTGATAGAAGTTTATCCGATTTGTAGCCCTAGGTGCTGTGAGTCCATGTGAATGTATAGTACGTCGCCGTATCAGTCCGTCTAGGGTCGTTCGTTGGAAAACATTAGCCATTTTCAATTTCTTTTAGAAAATAACTCAACCAGTGTTCAGTGTATTTTAAAGGCTGTCTTTAGTTCAAGGTGTGTGGCGTTTTAACAGTAATTCCGATCCACAGTCCAAATAAGACGTCTTTGTTAAAAAATATATAAAAATACTCATATAATTTCTTTGATAAATGGATACATTCAAGTTAAATACCAGAGGGAACATGTTGGCAAATATATTGGTGTAAGCTCCCCCTATACAAACATACCACATGACGAACGCAAACAAGCATGCGTAGGACAGCCGTTTCCACACACACACACAACCTTGTCAAGCATCTAACCATGTTCTGATGATGAACCACTATGTGTTTAATGAACAAAACTATCTTCAAGTCAATGGTACAGCAATTGGCACCAAAATGGTACAAACGTATGCCAACATATTTATGGGGAGGGTAGAGCGAAACCTTCTGAATCAAGTAACCCTTAAGCTGGTGCAGATTTATTTATGACTTGGAGAGGAACACACGAGCAACTCCAAAAATATTCTTAACAATTTCCATCCCACCATGAAGTTAACGTTGGAGTCATCAGACAAGTTCAATATATTCCCGGATACCCGATCCATATTACAAGATGGAAACAAAGAAATTGACTTGTATTGCAAACCGTCCGACTCCCATGAGTTATCGTACCTACTAACTGCAGTCCTAATATGTAAATCAAAAACCTTCCGTTAAACCTATGTGTTCGCACAAATTGTATCGACTCAATTAAGGAGACGCTTAATAAAAACATAGGGAACTCTAAGGGCGCTTAAAAAGAAGGGGATATAGGAGCAAACTTTAGATCAAGCTATAGTAAACGCTAAGACTAACAACCGAATCCCTCTCGTTACCCATAGGCAAATTGTCAGGAGACAAACATTATTGACGCCTCTGCAGGTCTAAAAGAGGTCTTCAAAGAACCACCTATGGTCGCTTACTAAAGACATACAAATTTAAAAGATCACATTGTGCTTGCCTAGTTAAACTCAAGCCATAGTACGGAACCAGGAACATACAGATTCAAAGATTGACGTCGTGTAATATGTAATCAAATGCAATAGACTACAACTTTCAAGAGTCAATCAACAGGAGTTACTTACAATATCAACCAAAAGTTTAAGATGTGTAAGTAAACACGTCATTTACGTCCTGACGCGCAAGATTTGTGTCATCCAATATGTTGGCGAAACAGTTGACTTCAGAAAAAGAATGAACAATTATAAAGCCATATCAAAAACAAATTCAGCACAAACTAGTCAACCTTTCAGCTCAGCCGGACACTCTGTCTAGTTCCTCGGAATGCTGCCCAGCCCATTGAGTCAAATGGCAGATGGACTCAAAAGGAACGTGGCCATAAAGAGAATTATTCTATACTGCAAATGTAAATGGATGCGAAAAATCTAGTCCAAAAGTATTCTGTTTTAACCCACCGTACGTCATTTTCTTTCCTGCAGACTACTTAGTCTCACTCACATCTAGGGAAATCAAGTTATTATTATTACTATTATTATTACGTCTTTCCACCACCTTCCCTTGTAATGTAAATACATTCTTATCTTTGCTTGTCGTAGTGGAAATGATATTCGCGATGTAAAACTAAAAGCGAATGATAATTCACCCCTGCAGATAGCGCCCTGTATAGTGCAGCTGAATCCAAACTTGTTCACCCTACAAACTTCAAAAGATCCGGAGTTTTTCAAAACCGATCACTTCCAATTAGGCATAATGGGATTGCGGACTACATGCAAGAACTACCTAGCTCGGAAATTTAAGAGCTTGACAACGGAAGTGATCCAAACAGCATGGTCAGTTTTACGTTTTACAAAAACACATGTTAATACATTTTTAGGAGGAATTTTACTTAATTCAAATTACAATCAAGACATATATTAGATTGACTTTATATATATCTGGTCAGAGTAGGGATAATATACAAAACTGTATAGTGAATCGCCAAATACCAGAGGCTCTTACTTAGCGGCGATGGTGTAGAGTGGTTCGCCTTTTTCATAATAAGTCCCTTTCTAGACATGCACTTATTTCTCATGTTATTTTTTTATTTTCCTGTAGATTATACCTCTTTTTTAAATTCTAGATAGTTTTGCTTCTCTGTGCCAAAATGTAAATATGTTTTGTTCTACGCATGTCATTCTTTGTGTGTGTGTCTGTCTGTGAATGTTATTGAGACACATACCATTTCATTCATTGAATGCTCTGGGAGGGGGACTAGCATTTTCTTTCCAGTCAGGATATTTGTTTTTCTTTTGTCTCAAGATGAAAAAAAACTTTTTCGAATAACATGATGGAACGAACTAGTTCTTGTTTTCTATGAACCAGAGCAAGAGTATTTTGTTTCAAGCTACTGGGGGAGGGGGCGGAACTTTTTTTAAAACACTCACAAGCTCATCCCCTCTCTCCAACAACCAAAAAAGTAATGGTCGGTCCTTACTGTACCATGAAGAAGACCTTGCGTTAGAGCTATGATTGGTTATTTTTGAACGGCACGTTCATCACATTATTTGCTATATCATGCCAAGGAAATGGGAGTTGAGCGCCTTTCCCAAGGACAGACTGAAACAGACGACCTGGGCTAGCCTGTTGGTATCAGCCATTGACTTTTGGATTACGAATCTAACGCTCTACCAACTGAGCTGCTGTAGCTCCCTCCTTTTGAAAAGTAGTGAATCTTTACTATTTTCCCCACCCCTTTTGAAAAGTAGTGAATCTTTACTATTTTCCCCACACCTTTTGAAAAGTAGGGAATCTTTACTATTTTCCCCACCCCTTTTGAAAAGTAGTGAATCTTTACTATTTTCCCCACCCCTTTTGAAAAGTAGTGAATATTTACTATTTTCCCCACCCCTTTTGAAAAGTAGTGAATCTTTACTATTTTCCCCACCCCTTTTGAAAAGTAGTGAATCTTTACTATTTTCCCCACCCCTTTTGAAAAGTAGTGAATCTTTACTATTTTCCCCACACCTTTTGAAAAGTAGCGAATCTTTACTATTTTCCCCACCCCTTTTGAAAAGTAGTGAATCTTGACTATTTTCCCCACACCTTTTGAAAAGTAGGGAATCTTGACTATTTTCCCCACACCTTTTGAAAAGTAGGGAATCTTTACTATTTTCCCCGCACCTTTTGAAAAGTAGGGAATCTTTACTCTTTTCCCACACGTTTTGAAAAGTAGGGAATCTTTATTATTTTCCCCACACCTTTTGAAAAGTAGGGAATCTTTATTATTTTCCCCACACCTTTTAAATAATTTTACACGGAAAAGACTGTGTTATATATGTATTTCAGAATTGCCAAAAGCTGACAATGGCTGTTATGAAGGCAATGGAAGGGCATCCATCGACACTAAAACGTGAAACAGATATCTGTGACATTTGTTGTGGAGGAAACTTGTGCAACAGCAAGCCATGCATGATTATCAGGGGTACATCTACACTCCAAACACTGCATCTCATGCATTGCTATAAATTACATTACCTTATATTACATTAGATTACATTTAAGTACAGTACTGTGATGGAGAGGTTTTCAAACAACCTCCTATAGAGTTGCATCAAAGCATATTAATTGACATAACTATAGGATAGCTTAACCTGAACTAACCTTACTATACCTTACATTACGTTTCGTCAAAACTACATAACATTGCACTACATTACTGCTTTGAGAAGGTTTACATCATCTCCTCATATGTTGCATTATATAATACAGTAAAACAAGGTTAGTACGAATACCGATAGAATGAATTTACGGTAAATGTGAAGTAGATTCGTATGCTCGGTATAGATATACATTTGCAATAAATAACGTCATGAATTATTGTTAAAACAAGTAATTTTGGGTCCCCCAGGGGATCGCTATAAAAGTGTTTATATTTCTTTACCTTATCATAGCTTCAGTGATCTTGATCATATTTCTTTGAATAGGAACTACAGTACCTATCTCTCTCTCTCTCTCATATGAATATTTTCAATGATATTGTCCCTAATAGGTATCGAATCGACGCTATTCTTTCAACGTAATTTACTGAAGTGTTTCCGAATTTCACCCTGTGTGACAAAAAGTGTTTGATATGAGTTCAATGAAGAAACATTTCGATGATGTACCACCATGGAAAATCTTGGACTTTTGAGGGAATGCCGTTTATATATATATATAAATGTTGACCCTATATTTGAAGGATTTTATATATTTTACCTTTTCTTTTATTTCATATACCTTTTACAGAATGTTAACGTCTTTAGCTGTTATTGTATTTTTGATCTTGTAGTACTTCATATTTACGTTTATTTGGAAGAGTTTATCTTCCTAATTTTTGTTTTATAGAACTTTAATTTTAATCGGCACCATATAGCCATCATTGTGCTGACGTGCCGTTAAACGATAATGCATGCATACATATGCATCACCGACATTTACTGAAGTGTTTCCTCTTTAGATTTTAGTTCTTCATATTTTTATTCATATTATAAAGTTCCTTTTGCTTTTTCTTTCAGCTTCTCAATACACATTATACCTACGTGGCATGCTCAACAACGACACTTTGACTGTGCAGATACCACACCAACCTCACCATCCATAGAACAATCATAATGCGAGGGAATGATGGTTATATTGCATAGCAGACTCGATCCTTCCTAAATGGCAATTTATATTTCGATATTTAAATAAGCATATATGTAGGTAGACATGACTGCAACTGACACGTTTACATGGAAACGACTGTGTGATTAAACATTTGAATGTCACCACTATTTGCCTATTAACGCCATTTGGAGATATTTTGTGTCAATAAACTTGATGCATGCTGCCTTATAGTTGAAGATACTCTTTTATTATCGTTCTCTCTTTGGACAAAATCTTTACATAGAGTCTAATATATACTGCAAATTTCTCAGAATCCCGTTTTTCGTCAAGTACAAACATTCCGTAACAATCGCTTCTGCACAAAATACTTGTATTTACCCGTATGATGAAATGTAACTTTCACATTATCACCTCTGCCCTTCTAGTATTCCTATGTATTATTGGAATTCTTTTCATTCTTTTAGTTTGATATATATCCCGGACATTAGTGGGAAAAAGACAATTCTGGCTCAGGTTTTTTTTTTTACAGCCAGGAAACCAGCCTTTTATACATAAAAAAAAAAATTGTTCTTTAAACCTCTTTATCCATTATTCATTCTTTTATTTTTAAAAATCTTTTTATTTGTTGTCAAACCAGGCATTTATGGGACCATGCAAATTTTTATCCATTTTTTCATCTTTTAATTTTTGTTCAAACTTTATATATTTTTTCAAACCAGCAATTTACAGGTCCATGAAAATTGGTTTATAAATATATAATTATTATCATTATTATTACCTTTTGTTGAATCAGCCAGATTTTTTGTAATATTTTTATTTTTTTAAGTTCATGTTACCATTATTATAAAATCTTATAGAAACACTACCTGTTTCACCAAACCTATCAATTTGCTCCTCATTTATTTTCATTAGCATACCATCTGAAGTTGTGACATTTACAGGGTTCATATCATCATTGCATGCTATTATATTTTTTTGTTTGTTTCCAAATTTGAGTGCAAAAGTCTTTCCAGAAGCAACATTGGAACATCATAACGTTCTAATTTGTAGCCATAATCACTGAAGTTGACTAATAAATCTCCTTTCATTTTATCACCAGTTTTATTCAAAGAAATTTAATTTAATATTAGTAATTTTTCATCTAATTTTATTAATTCTTCATCAGCTTTAGGAGATTAATAATCCATGAAACGTGTTACAAGGGTGTTGACATTAGTATCAATTATTCTCTTTGTTTCTGCATCACTTCCGCTAACAGGTTGTCTAAATTTTACAATCTTATGATCATTCATATTTAGATTTTTGTAACATTTCCGATGATCCGGGTTGTATCCCAGCGTATTCATCCAAATCACCTTTAATAGCCATAACTTCATTTCTTGTTTCACATTTAGTAGTATCAAATTCTGTATCACGAGTATTAGTTAATACACTAAAACTTGTACAACTCATACAAAATATAATTATATATGGAAATATTGTACACCCATAAAGAAAAATTATCTGTGATTCAAAAAGAAAAACAACAATGATTAGTACAATCAAAGAGTTATATAATAACCCGCCCCCCCCAACCCCCCCCCCCAAAAAAAACACTTTAAAGTTACGTGTCACTAAGGTAGTAATGCCAGTGTGTTATTATCACTTTTAGAAATTACACAATTAGCAAAAGATGGTGTAATCAATATTGAATTTAATAACGATAAATAAAACAAACGTGCTGCATATTGTATACCAAGAGAAACAGTATTTAAATTATAAGGATTAGATTCTATTTTACCCCATAGTAAGTCATACTGTTGTATTACTTTTTTGTTTTTAATAATTTTTGTTTGAATAGGAATTAAAAAGATATCGAAAACTATTTTGGAATATGTAAACATACTTAAGAGTTTTCTTTCTTGGAAATTCAGTTTGATAAACTCTGCCAATTTATAATGCATATTTAATAATTTGGTTCTAGTTTTATGATCAGCGTCATATTTATTATTTGTTTCAAAATTAAATATTAATTTATTAATGTCATATTTGCTATGATAAACACTTTTTAAAAAATATTAGCATAATGATCATAATAACTGATAAATTGTTTAGCGTGAGTATAACCATGATGCGATGCACAAATCACTCATACATAACCAACATGAAATAATTGTATATTAGATTTTTGGCAACATTTGCCTGCTAAAATTATCTCCCACAAAACAAAAATAACATTTTTTATCTGGTATAAGCTTTTCTTCAATAAAATAGATTTTTATATCATTTTATATTATAACTAATTATATAAGATACCTATATATTTTGTTGGCATCATATATTTATTATATAACGTAATAATATATATGAGCTTTGAAAGAATTGATTCGATGCAGAAAAGAAAAAAATTTAAGTGACAAATGGTTCTCAGACCGTGAAATTTAAGAAAATCAAAACACAAATATTAAAAGCAGAATTAGGAAAATATAAATTTCAAGAAGATATTGCCAAACCTTTAGCAAACCCATTACAAAAATAGTAGGAAAACTACAAAAAGTGATAGACAAAAACAAAGATCAGTTAATTAAAAGATTAGAAGAAAAACAATACCAGTTAACAGCAGCATTAACGCAATCAGATTATGATAGATTTCAACAATTTATGCCAGAAGAAGAATTTAGTCTTTTTGATGAAAAAAAGTAAAACTCTTCCTGCTTTTACTCTTGCCCATGCCATGCAGGCAGATATAATAAAGGATATAACCGACTTTGATTTAAATAGATATGAAAATATGAAATTACCAGAATTATTATTGTTTTAATAGATATTTCTATGACAGAATTAAATGCTTTGGAATATTAAAGTAAATGCAAAATAGAAAAAGTGAGACAGGAAAAATCCCGTGCGACTCGTTATAAGGAAACAAAAAGTAAAAGGTTTAAATGAAACACTGGTTTTATTAGATAAATATAAAACGAAAATTAAAGCAGTTCAACAGTACAAAGCAAATATTCCATGAACTACAGAAGAACTCCGCACAAAACAGATCTAAAAGCATAATAAAAACAAAAACAAAGGGAACACCACAACCAACGAAAATATCAGATTATCCCGATGTTTATACTCCAGCGGAAACATACAAAATAACACCATCAGATATAAGCCCACCATAGTCACGAAAACAAGAAGAACTAGCAAAGATTGAAGAAGGATTTTCAAGACTCAAACCTGTTGTAACAACACAGCCTCGTAAAGTAGTGAAATCAGATGAAGAAGAAATTAAAAATAAACTACTAATGCTACAATATTATCATTCTACTTTAGAAAAAAAAAAGAAAGAAAGAAAGAAGAAAGAAGAAAGAAGGAGTAGATGTAGAATATGACTCGGATATTGAAATTAATTTCAAAATTAATATTAAAATTAATTTACCAAAATCCTATAAACTTACCCCGAAATCATATTTTTGTAAAGTACATATTGATCCTAAAATATTATGTGAACCAAAACTAGATGCTTACCGAGACAATAAACGTGTATTATCTCGTAAAATAGATTACGTTTTGATTGATTTGATAAAGATTCAAAACCAAAAAGGTTTATAGTAGTAAATCTATGAAAATCTTTAAAACATTTAATAGAGTTAGCGGCTTATCCTCGTAATTAAAGGTAAACAAAATAAAAAAAGTAAAAGAAAGTAACTTGTGATAATATCAGATGCTATAAAGATCCCGATCAATTAATACAACGGTTATATCTATTAGGTTCAAGCAAACAAAATGGTAATAAATAAATAAAAAATATTGATACTTAAATTATAGGTATACTTAATAAATTGTATAATGAGATAATAATTAATAAAACTCAACATAAAAAATATTTGAAAATTACATGTAATCATATATAATATAAATTGGATTTGAAACTACATTATTCTTTGATAGTGGAAATGGGAGTTATGGCACATCACACAATTTTACAATAGAGTTCAGAAATTTGGCATAGTTGGTTTAATATCATATCAGTGAGTCCTAATTTTAGAGAGTTCGATAGTAATAAACGGAATACATTAACTATACCTCCAAGTGCATATTATGTCCCAGATGTAAATCGAGTAATAACAAACTTACTTGGAAATACAAACGGGAAGTACATAACAACTGAACCAGACTACAACACACGAAAATTTAAGATAACATTAGAAAATAATTGGTTGATTATTCAATACCAAACAGCATAAGCACTATTTTAAGTTATAATTCTAGGACTAAATAATCAATACTGGAGATACAACAGTCAATATAACAGATATAAATTTTTCACTATTAATACATTGCAGTTTAGTTACAGGAAGTTATATAAATGGAACTAGTTTTGATGTATTATTTTCATTGAAACTAAATAGTCCTCCAAGTACTCTGTAAAGTATACTGATTTGTGTAAAAAATGCATTTCTTTCCTGTGCTGGAACATCGAAGGACTTAAAAAATATAAGTATGTATTTGAATTTACCTCTTATTGTATGCGTTTTGATATAGTAGGTTTCTGTGAAACATAGGGTATGTCGGATGAAGAGTTTCATAATTTTGTAGAGGGTTATAAAGATTTTTGTTCCATACGTAAGAAGAAAAAGGCTGGTAGGAACTCAGGGGGTGTAACTGTATTTGTCAAAACATATCTAATAGAGGAAGGTATAGTGTCAAGAATATGTACTGATATGCAAGATTGTGTTGTGTTACATATTTTCTAAAATTTATCAAATAATATTCGAGAGATAGTCCTCATATTTGTATATATCTCTCCGGAGAGATCACCAATTTATGACGATCCTAATGAAAATGGAATCGATTTGTTTATTGAGAAATTAGACAGATATATATCTATATATCAAGAAGCCACTTTGATCCTTGCTGGAAATTTTATTGCTTGGATCAAGGATTTTCTTGACTTTATACCGGATGATACTTTGGGAAATATTTTAAATACAAGTGACATGTACGATAGCGATAATTTCTCACTGCCACGTAACACAAAAGACTTATAACAATTTTGGTTTGTCTTTTGTAGAAATGTGTAAAATGTTCAATATACATGTACTTAATGGTAGACTTTTCAATGACAAGAATGGGAATGTAACATGAATTGCGAACAATGGCTTCAGCATAGTTGATTATGTTGTAGCATCTACAGAGTTGTTTCCCTGTATAACAAACTTTGGAATCGATGACAGAGACGAATCGTCCCATTTTCCAATCTACTGTAACCTGAACATTTCGGATAAATTAAATAACTGCAGCAAAATTATTCAGACCTCAAGTGATTGTGCATATAATCAATTTGTCAGTGAAGATGGCACACATGATCACTTTGAGAGCGATGACGACGATAATAATAGGCAATTCTTTCGGATGAAGGACACAAATAGAGAAGCTTTTCTGCAATGTTTTGAGCAGAAATTTAATGAACATTTACAAGATATAACTGATTTATTACATTTAAATATCAACGAATGTGTAAAAACGTTTGGGTCTGTATATAAGGAAATTTGTGTTGAAATGCAGACAACTAAGTTCCAAGCTTCACGGCAGAGTTTACAACCACTATGGTGGGATCAAGAATGCGATAAGGCAAAAAAGGAAATATTTCAACTCTTAAGAAAATACATATTCACAAACCAAATTACTCAGCTAGACGCATACGTTCACAGCAGAAAAGTTTTCAAAAGCTTATGACAAGTGAAAAAATCATTATATGAAAAATCAAATAGAGATAAACTTGTACAATCAAGAAATGACCCAAACAAATTCTGGCAAGTATTAAAAGGAAAATATAATAATAAGGTAAATGTAAGCGAATCTAAAGTAACAAAGAATTACTTTTTTGTTTATTTTCGTTCTTTACTAACGTCGAACAGAGATGAAAATATTAATGACGAGGAAGGAACCCCAATAAATGAGCTTAACAGTTTCGAATTGAATAAGCCAATTACAAATCAAGAAATAATTGATAGCGTTCGCTCTTTAAAAAATAAAACTCCTGGTCCCGACAAGATTCCGGTCATTTGTTACCAGTTAACTTTACCATGCATTGTTACATTTCTTAATGTGCTCTTTAATAAGATCCTTCAAACAGGGGAGTTCCCAAAGGAGTGGTCAAAAAGTATAATTTGTCCGATTTTTAAGAACGGGTACATGAATGACCCGATCAATTACACGGGAATCTCCCTAATAAATGTACTATGCAAAATATTCACATCTATATTGAATAAACGGTTGTATAGGTGGGCAGAAAGTAATAATCTAATAGACGAATCTCAGGCTGGTTTTAGAAAACATTACAGTACCTGTGATAATATATTCAGTTTGCAAGCAATTGTTCAGAAGTATATATGTAAATCTGGCGGTAGATTTTATTGTTTATTCGTTGATTTTTCAAAAGCTTTTCATCGTGTACAACATAATAAATTATGATTTTCTCTTGTACAAAAAGGTATTGATGGAAATATCTTACAAGTTTAAAAAAGTAGGTATTGTTGTTTAAAAAGCTGTTTACGAACACCAAATGGACTAACTAGATATTTTAATTGCAATGTGGGAACATGATAGGGATGTGTTCAAAACCCAGTTCTTTTTAGTCTTTTTATTGATTATCTAGTTAAAATGTTGCGATCAAAGTGTAATAAGGGTATTTTCATCACAGAGAATATACCAGAAATCTTTGCCTTGTTGTATGCAGATGATGTGGCTAATTGTGCAGAAACTGTACAGTTATTGCAACAACAAATCAATATCACAGATGAATTCTGCATTGAAACAGGAATGGAAATTAATCTAGCAAAAACAAAAATAATAGTCTTCCGAAATGGAGGCTATCTAAGAAACTATGAGCGTTGGCATTATAGAGGCAATCCTATTGAAACGGTGTCTGTCTATAAATACATGGGGTTGCTCTTCACATCGAGCTTGAGCTGGACTAAGGCAAAAATACGTTGGGATCACAAGCACTGAAAACTGTATCTAGAACTTTTAGATATCAACAAATATTTGTAAGATTACATGTACATGATATATTCAAAATATTTGATGCTATGGTGAAACCAGTATTATGTTATGGTTCTGAAATATGGGGGTTATGAATATTCACTAGAAATCAAAGCAATTCAGCACAAATTTTGCAAAAGATATCTTAACGTACCAATTACAATGAATAACTATGTTAGTCTTGGTGAATGTGGGCGATACCCTCTAAGTACAACTTATATGTCCAGATGTGTAAAGTACTGGACTAAAATTATACACATGCCGACAAACCGATATCCCTCCCAATATTATAATATGTTAAAAAACCTGGATGATGCAGGCAAAAGCACATGGGCTAGTAAAGTTAAAACCCTCTTATTCTCCCATGGTTTTGGTTATGCATGGCCTCGTTTCAGATCTGGTCAAGTGAAATAAGCGAATCTAAACATTATTTTTATTATAACCAGTACAAGTCATTATTGGATATTGAGAAATATTTAGCATTAGATTTACCTTTCATTTTCAGAAAAGCATGGCATCTTTCCGATGCTCTAAACATGATTTAATGATCGAACGAGGAAGACGCTCTAAAATTGGAAGAGACCTAAGAGTTTGCAAATTATGTCTTAAAGATAATAACAAGGTTGTAGAAGATGAGTACCACTTCGTATGTATTTGTAATTCTTATACCGAGTCTAGACCATTAGCATAAAAAATGAAGTGGAAAAAGCTAAGTAGAGACACAGGGAAAAAAATCTTGGAGAAAATGCCCTTGCGAAAATAAATAAAAAAATGAAACCAAAAGATGTTGAAAATATAATTGAACAAACATGCAGAATTAACACCAGAAATAAAGGAAACAGTACACGAATTATCAAATGGACAGACCCAAGTACATATTGTCTTAGAAGATACATCAACGATATTACTAAATCAACATGCTAGAGAAATCTTGACAGATTTGATGCATGGTAGTAATTTGATGTATGGTAGTGGAGTGAAAAAGCTAAAAAAATATCTTTATAATATATTGAGATGACGAACGTTCTATCGGCATATTTAAACATATTTGAAGATGATCCAACGGATGAATCAATTAGGAAATTTGAGTATGTTGAATTCCTTCCGCGTGATAGTAATAACATGAATAAGGATGGTTAATAGATCATAGAAACGATGGATAAAGACGTGTAATTACTACTGCATAAGGTTTTATTGAGATCCGAGGTAGATTACAAACAGACACTGTTCCCCCAGTAAATTATGCTGCGAGTGCTGCAATATCAGCAGTTAATAAGGCATGGAGTCTCTTTCATGGCGCCCACTGTTAGAGGAATTATAATGTGATAGAGCACATTTCATGATACCTTCCACAAGCTAGTACTATAATAGGACTAGTATCATACTGAAATGATTATGCAACTCACCAGGAACACATATGTTATGGTTTAAAGATAGTGGACAGACTGGTAAAGCTCTTATTAGAAAGTTTGAAACAGATGAAGAATTGATCCTGGTGGTGGTGCTATATTTCTAGGTAACGGAGAAGGTGTACAGGAACTCCAATTAAGGATAGCAATTTGACAAAGGCTTGAAAGATATGGACTATAATGTAGGATATTTAAAACCACAAAAAATCACTACTAGCAACAACCATATGTTATTCTTATTATAAAGTATATTTGGTGTATGTCGTGATATAAATACTGTATTTTGAGGTGATAAAAACCATTATGTTAGACAGAAATTCGCCTGAAAATATATTATGACAGCAGATGGAGTAGCTGCAGATAAATTTAACATTGATCATGCTAGCTTATAGATGCCAAGATTTGATTTGTCCCTCTCAATGACAAGTAATATTGAAACAAAATTAGTTATTGGCTATACCAAAAAGACGTATAATGAATGGATGAAAGTGTATATACAATAATATAACTCTAATGAATTAAATCCAACACGGAGAATCACCACAAATGCATCTGAAGAATTGCCAAGACATGTGTTTGTAACATTTCAGGCTGCAGACAGAAGTAATGACCAAACAAAAAAACAATATCGTATTTGGTCAATCAAATTTAAGAAAATATTTTGTTAGAATAAATAGTGTTCAATATCCTGGGCGTACATTACGATGCAATTTTGAAGAACCAAATCAATTTTTTTCAAGAGTATATATAATGTTCCATGATGAACTTAATAAATACCTATACCTTTACACTGGCACAAATATAAATATTTTTGATTTTCGAACCATATACCCTTTATTTCATTTTCATGTCAGCAAACATGATGACAAACTTATAATGCGTACCAGTGATATTGAGGTTACATGGGAGATAATTTTCGATATGGAGATCCTGCTGCGGATAGACCATTTCATTGTTATGCTGTTATCTTAAGTGACCTTTACCTAATATTAAATGCAATAAATGGTTAAATGAATGTTATTTTATAGCCGTATATTACATGAGTTATAGCAAAGTTCCCCTGTATCATTATCAAATCAGCAAAAAGAAATATTAACAAATGCTTATTTGAAAAATCAAGCAATAACAAAGATTCGAAGCGAATCAATAAAAAGGTGGTTATGATAGACTTATTCTGACTAAAACACAATTAAAGAAATAATGACTGAGATATAAAGTGAAAAAAAATGCTAAAACAAGGTGGTTCTATCTTTTTGGCTATTATAAGTTTTGTAAAAGCGCTGGCTTCAAAAATATTTACAACATTAAGAAATATATTGTCACCATTAGGTGCATCCAAAGGAGCAGTTCATGATGGAACATCAAAAGCAACTCAAGGTTTTGGTTTCTGTCAACAAAAAGTTCCGAAATAACAATTTTGATATAATATAATAATATAAGATGCTATACATTGAGTTCGGATTGAGTTTAAGACACACACAGACACACACAAACAAGAATATGCAACAAACCCCCCCCCCCCCAAAAAAAAGGGAAAAGGATTAACATCGTCAGGAACAAGAGAAAATTTCTTTTTATCGGGAACATCACACATAAAAAAGTAATTAGACCTCCTATGAATATTTGAATTGAAACGATTATTTAAAAAATAGATACAAAAAACTTTAGTGATTGTTTCAGAAAGATATACTTTCCAACATAATAAAAAAAATGAAAGTATTACAGTTAATTTTGAAGACTTTTTCAAAGCAAATCGAACAGATTGATTTGCTGTTTATAATGATCCGAAAATACACAAATTTAATATTTTTATTTATTTGGACTACCTCCAATCGATATTATTGAAACATATATGAGTAATTAACAAATTCTTTACAACTTCTTTACAACTCATTTCAGAATTAAAATGCGGACAGTATCATGTGCGGTTATTATTGTGTTTATTATATCATCCACAAATACAGAGGTGAAAAGCCAATAGATATTTTGCCAGATATTTAAACAACAACCAACTCATTTTAATGAGCTCCTAATACAATTTCTTGGATATGGTCTATCAGCAGATTTCTTTTGGTACAAGTATGACTATTCCAACAAAATGGAATGGTTTTTGATGGCACAAAATAGTTTTTCTTGTTCTGCATATTAAACATACTCCTTACAATTATGTTATATTGTATTTGAATATTGAAATTACTTGGTTGTTGTTTTTGATGGCAAAAAGTTTTATTTTGTTATATCCCTACCACAAATAGAACATACACCATGCAGAATCCTTTTATTATTATTTGCATGACTGATAACCTTATCATTTGTATCATTTTGTGATTTACGCATTAAACAGTATGATTTCATGTATTATATAAGAATATGTTATATTGTGTTTGCAGAGGAAATAGTTTAGAAGAGTACACTCAGAATCTACATTTGGAACTGCGAGAACGCATTTACCACTACTTTGTTCAGATTCAAGTGAAACGCAAAGAACAGTTGCATTATCAATTTCATAAAATGAATAACCATTGGTATCTGAATGCTATACAAATAATGATACAAGTTTACTGTACATTACCTTTAACACCGTGTGCTGGTCAGTAGGTATGGATGTTTGTAAGTCGATGGGTGTGCTGGTCAGTAACACTGTGTACTGGTTTGTACTGGTTTGTAAGAATGCGTGTTGGTCAGTAGGTGTGGGTGATGTTGAGTTGATGTGCGTCTGACCAGTAACACTGGTTAGTAAGCGTGGGTGCTGGTCAGTAGATGTGAGTGCTGGTCAGTTGGCATGGTTGCTGGTCAGTAAGATTGTGTGTTGGTCAGTAGGTGTGAGTGTTGGTCACTAAGACGGCGCGTTGGGTAGTAAGTGTGAGTGTTGGTTGGTACCCAACATAATTTTAAATTCCCCTTGCCCCTGACAGTTCTATAACGTTAATCCGATGGACTTTTTCCACATTATATTTCCCCTTGCGCCCATAGTGCCATCTAATATGAATTATTTTTTTAACAATACATTTCCCTTTGTACCCATAGTGCCATCTCATGTTCAACCTATGGACGTTTTTAACATTACAGTTTTACTTGACCTAAGAGGGTCATATTTAATGTTAAACCTATAGACTACTGTTAAATTCACCTTGACTCCAGAAGGTCATACTTTCAAAGTGACCGCCTAATGTTAAATTCCCATTGACCCCAGATTTTTTTTATTATAAAATTTTAAATTTTTTTTACATCAGATCGGCCCCTATAAATACTGAGGTGTATTATAGCCACTAAAAATGTCGGATAAGATACAAAAATGGTTTACAATCCACAAAGCCTTATTTTGATAGAACTCTATCCAAGCCATTTCTTAGATTTATGGATGTCAAATTTTCTGTTTTCGAAAAGAAATGCATGTTATGTGTTATAATATACAGCACAACTTCTATATTCTATTTCTTTTAGTGCAACTCATCATACAGATACCTTAAAGAGGACGTTTGCTTTAAACGACAAGTAACTTACGTGTATAAATATAATTGAACTGAGCACGTGCAGGATTCAACAAACTCTAAATTTGAATGAAATTGTTTATAACCGGTGGAAAAGAAAAAACAACAACACAAAAAAACAACAAAAAAACAAAAAAACAAACGCATGCACCCCCCCCCACACACACACACGTGCACGCACAAGGGATGGTCAGTAAGTAATAGCTGGCTGCATGTTATATCTATGCTCTGTTTAAATCTATCTCATTAGTTTGAATATAGTTTGTAACTATGATTTACTTTTAAACTTAATCTTCAATTAAATACTTCAACACTCATTGCCTCCTTTCTTATTTGCTCTTCAACTCTTTTATCTCAATAAAAGTAACCTGCAGTCAACGGTGCTCTCTGTTTCTGTTCTCTCTCTGTCTGTCTCTCATACCTCACACAATTGTATACTATAATACATGTTGGAAATGACACAGGAATGATATTAGTAAGCATTCCTTTGTGCTATACACGCACACACACAATATATATATATATATATATATATATATATATATATATATATATATATATATATTAAAACCATATATGTGGATTATCCACTTTTTGTTAACGCCTATATGATCTATTGTCAGATACTGAACCATGAAAGGTTGGTTGAAATGTTTATGCTTGTTACTTAGAAATATGTATTTATTATGTAGTTATTTAAGAAGATTATAACTAGATTTAGTATATATCTTGAAGAGCTAATTGTTAAAAGGTAAGACAAATATCACATAGAAGCCATTGGCATCCATTTGGAATTAAATTATTTCAGTCATACACCATATTTGGTCCATCATTACACATACACTCAGCTGGTATTGCTTTGGAAAACTCGAACGTTATGATATTTGTTTCTGACTGTGAGGTCAAGTGACTACATTTAGAAGAACAATGCGACCTTCCAGTAGTATTTGGTAGAATGTGTTTGCAGTTCTTTTGTTTGGTCAGTTTATAACAAACCGCCAGAACAAGAGCATGACAGAGGGAAAGAAGACGAATAAATAATGAACAATGGTATTCCAATATACTTTAAACAAGAGTGGACTCGAAAGCAAAGATACTTATAAAATGATTTCCTAAACTACACATCTGCCCAGAAAGCATGTCAAGTCTACGCTACAGTTGCAATTGCTTCAGCACTATTCAAACTCTTCCTTCTACTACTACTGCTGCTGTTTCTACTACTACTACCGATCCCCAGCCACCACCACAACCAATTTCAATAATTGGTGGCAATTATAAAAGTATATATTGCAGTCTAAAGTAGTAATGTTGTAATATTAAACCAAATAATGAAAAAAAGAAAATAATATTCTAAACATTTTTTATGGATTTCAGTGAGAATAAAAGACAGGAACGAGATTTCAGTGAGATAAGAATGCAATTTAAAAAAACAAAACATGCAAAAGTAATCACTCATTGATTATTTACATATATGCAGAGAATATAATTTTATATATTATTTTGCATACAATAATATTTAATAATTGAAAATTTTTCTTACACTTAAAATTTTTTTTTTTTTTTTGTCTTTCTGTCTCTTTCTGTCTCTCTTTATACTAATAAACTAATTAAAATTATTTACAAAAGAAACAGGACACTTCAAACTTTTGATCAAGATCATAACTTCTAAAGTTGTAATCTTTTGATCTTTAACTTGAACTACAAGGTTTCACACTTTCGATCCAAAACTTGAACTACATGGTTGATTACTTTTAATCTTAAACTTGACTTACAAGGTTTCACTCTTTTGATCTAAAAATCGAACTACAAGGTTTCACTCTTTTGATCTAAAACTTGAATTACAAGGTTTCACTCTTTTGATCTAAAACTTGAACTACAAGGTTTCACTCTTTTGATCTAAAACTTGACCTACAAGGTTTCACACTTTTGATCCAAATCTTGAACTGCAACGTTGTATACTTTTGATCTTAAACTTGAACTACAAGGTTGTACATTTTTGATCTTAAACTTGACTTACAAGGTTTCACTCTTTTGATCTAAAACTTGAACTACATGGTTTCACTCTTTTGATCTAAAACTAGAACTGCAAGGTTTAACATCGTTGTTCTAAACCTTGAACTACAAATTTTCACTCTTTTGTTCTAAACTTGAACTACAAGGTTTCGCTCTTTTGATCTAAAACATGAACTACATGGTTTAACTCTTTTGCTCTAAACGTGAACTACAAAGTTTCACTCTTTTGATTTAAAATTTGACCTACAAGGTTTCACACTTTCGATCCAAAACTTGAACTACAAGGTTGTATACTTTTGATCTTAAACTTTATTTACAAGGTTTCACTCTTTTGATCTTAAACTTGACTTACAGGGTTTTAATCTTTTGATCTAAAACTCGAACTACAAGGTTTCACTCTTTTGATCTAAAACTAGACCTACAAGGTTGTACACTTTTGATCCAAAACTTGACTTACAAGGTTTCACTGTTTTGATCTTAAACTTGAACTACAAGGTTTCACTCTTTTGATCTAAAACTTGACCTACAAGGTTGTACACTTTTGATCTTAAACTTGACTTACAGGGTTTCACAGTTTTGATCTAAACCTTGATCTACAAGGTTTTTCACTTTTGGGCTAAAACTTGACATACAGGGTCTTACACTTTTGATCTATGACCTGGCCTACAAGTTTTTCTTTTTGTTCATATACCTCTGAAGTTGTGAAAATTTTACCTTTACAGTTGAACAGTGATAACTCTAAAACTCCCAAGCGACTCAGTAAGTCGGTTCAAAAAATTGGTTGCTCAAGTCAAAGAGATTAAATATAATTATAAATACTGGTGCTCTGCTTGGTCTTAAACACGAGACTCTTATGTATTTGCAGTTTGATTTATAGTTCGGTTGTTTTACAATCAGTTTTTGCCAATTGCCTCTTTGTATTTGAGGTCAAAGTGCATTCTTTCATATAAATGTATACAGGCTATCGAAAGTGAGAGGACAGTGGCTGTAATTTTGTGAATTGTCTTATCTTCCGGCCAAGGCTACTGCGTGCTGACCTATTTACAGTTATGTAGGTTAAAAATAGGCAGGATAGGGTTAAAGATAGACATGAAATAGAATCCATCTGACCAATAGATTGTCTCCATGCGTTAAATGACACATGCACTAAAAAGGCACGTGAGTGCCTAACGCTTTGCAACGTTAAAAATGAACAGTAAGTATACAATTCCTCTTGTTCTTATCTTTTAATTTTTATTAAAATGTAACGCTGTACACAAGATTTAACTGTTATCATGTCTTACTTTAAGTATCGGAAACAGTTACTTAACTTGCTCCTCTGCAATTGTTAATACTGAACTGTCACTGTTTTGTTTGCATTGACAGAGTACGCCGTGATAATTGTTGTTGCCGTGATCATTCTCTTTGTTGATGAGGGTAAGTGTAATTATACATCATAACTCCAATTATTAAATCTTCATTAAAACCTACGTATGTTACAAAATAAAATAATATAATGATTTACTTTGGTATTTTTATGATGATTGTATAGTGGGGATCAAATAGTTGTGTACAGCCAATGTTATCATTGCATACATAGTTATTCTTGCCAAATTTTCATCTCTCTCTCTCTCTCTCTCTCTCTCTCTCAGAGGCAGATATAGTGGTTTTGGTCATTCATGAATATGACGAAAAACATCTCTAACTTATATCTTGTCATATATCTTAGAAACCACGAAGATAATGTTAAAATACTGATTGTCGTTAAAAACAAAGTTCAGTATGTTACACCATGGACAGTATGTTAGTATTCAGTATGTTACACCATGGACATCATGTTAGTATTCAGTATGTTACACCACAGACAGTATGTTAGTATCAAGTTACACCATAGTTCTACCATTCTAATTCAGCTTTCCGACCTCTGTCCCTTAACATCTTATTTGAACAACACATGTTTTACGAAAGGATGTATTATTGTATTATAGATGTTTTGTTTTTGTTTTTTTTAATGATGTCTTTTTTCCCAGTGTCTGCATTACGATGTAGGATTTGCCGTGGTGCTGGACACCTGGATAGCTGCCATAACTTTGAAGTTTGCACTTCACATGAGGTATGATATGTAGCATTGATAGTTTTCATAGGCAGAAGAGTGTCAAATAACAGATGTATTTATCTCCCTTGAAATAAAGTACTGTTGTCAACCATCTTTTGGGAATTTGGGAAATTCTTCATTTTATATATATATATATATATATATATATATATATATATATATATATATATATATATATATATATATATATATATATATATATATAGTATGACGCTTTCACTGGCACTCAACTAATCAAACACCGCTATCTGACATGTCAGAGTAGATGATTAACTCTATTGTTATCCGTTAAGGCGTTTGTTTTTGATAGTGAACAATATCGTAATAGCCTGTCATAATATAGTTTAAATCCAAAATATTTATTGCTAAAATAATGTTGAAAAATGTATTCACAAGATTTTTACAGATTAATTTTAAGAAATTCTGCGATAAAGGAATTTTGTAAATTTAAGTCGAGTGGAAGGGTAAAGCCAGAGTAAACCAAATATAGTTTCAAATTCTGGATTGGAGCAATTTGCTTTCAAGTAGTCTATAATACAGTCAGGATAAATCATATTTCCACGACCTTATTTTACTATATGCAAAAATTAAATAGTGCCCAAAAGATGGCACTCAGAACGGTTTTTTTTTTTGTGTTTTCCGTCACAAGTTAGGAAAAGACCTCGGATGTAAATAGTGGCCATTTTAGACTGCCCTCAAGCCCTTGGTTGTTATTGCATGGTAATAACTTCATTAAAGTCACAACGATTCCATGACCTGTCATCACTAATAGCAACGTAAGCAATAATTTAAGCCTATTTAAACCGAGTGATTTCTTCCTTTTGTTTCACTAAATGTTGCGGGCATAACATCAAAAATTAAAAGTGCAGATGTTTCATTGATGGTTAAAACGTCATGAGTGTTACTTAAACGTCTTTCATTTGACATTGATAGATTCTTAGCATATCCAGCCGGTTGCTAGTCCGCCAAAAACTTTCTTGTCTCGGTCTGCCCAACCTGTATCAGCATTGAGAATTTGCAGAAACCAGTCTGGAGAAAATGCAGTAAAAACTGGACCCTTTGGGAATTGTTTACATGTAGTGGATATATTGTGATCTCATCTCTTAAGCAAGTGCTGACATTTTTGCTATTGTAATGTGATAATGTGCATGATGTCAAAAATGACGTTAGGGTAACTTACAACTGAATTGTTCTGGCAGCATTTTCTTACTGCTATACATTTTGATTTTATTTACCTTAAAAGTATGATGTGGCAGGCTTTGTTTGCTTTATTAAATTTAATTCAGCTTAGTCAATGTTCAAAGTGCCCCAAAATTGAGACTTGTCAGTTCAATCAAAATTTATCAATCACATCGCATACATTTTTTATTTAAGTTTGACCCATGGGGAGTTTTAGAATCATAAACCTATATTTCACGATTTCTTGACCCGAGTCAAGAAATCATGAAACCTAAATTTCATAATTTCTTAGCCTGGGTCGCCATAATGCTCCAGTTACATATTCTATTCTAATGTCTTGCAACATGCTTTGTGATGTGCCTTTTTAATGATGAGATACTTGTATGTATACTTGTATATACACACAATTGTATGTACTTGTATGTATACTTGTATATACACACAATTGTATGTACTTGTATGTATACTTGTATATTCACACAATTGCTTAAAATAATCCACGTCCAAGATAAGCTACAAAAACATTTTTGTAATATTTTTCATTTTATAATAATATACACAGTTGATACAAATTATGAATAATAAATTCCACAGTGCCATTTATTTAATACTGAATGTTTAGTTTGGAAAGTTGCCACAAAAAAAAAAAGAGGAAAAAAGATATTAAATAGACAGCGACTAGAATATAGCATAGTGTTTTGCAACCCAGTGTTTGCACGTCTACAACATCCAGCCCAAATAGGATCGCAAATAACCATTATTTAATTACCCTTTCTTTGCCAGTTTTGTTACTTGGATTTCAAGATTACGGATGGTTTGGATTACGAATATTGGGGAGGATGTAGATCCAGAGCTGTAAGTACATTTTAGTCGTCAAAACATTCCCATCTTAGCACGAATGCCCTGAAAAGGTGTCTTGCTGAAAACATTCCCATCTTAGCACGAATGCCCTGAAAAGGTGTCTTGCTGAAAACATTCCCATCTTAGCACGAATGCTCTGAAAAGGTGTCTTGCTGAAAACATTCCCATCTTAGCACGAATGCCCTGAAAAGGTGTCTTGCTGAAAACATTCCCATCTTAGCACGAATGCTCTGAAAAGGTGTCTTGCTGAAAACATTCCCATCTTAGCACAAATGCCCTGAAAAGGTGTCTTGGTGAAAACATTCCCATTCTTTTTATGTTTTTGGTGAATGATTGATTGATTTTTGTAATTTGGGATGAAGAGTATACATCTTAGCCTTACTTCACAAGTTCAACTCTCACAAGAGTGCTAGGTCAGATAACATTATTCATTTATTTATTTAAAAAAAAAATATTTTATGATTGATTTCTTGCACTTTCAGAAGCTAGTATGGTCTGCTCTGGGAAAATAAATTTTCTTTACTTTAATAACTGATAATGTTAGTGTACTTTGGACTAGTTCAAGTTCATTTCTCGAGCACATGGAAGCAGCCACTTTGATCAGCTGTCTTCAATAGGCAGCGTGTTGTTTCCGTTTTGCAACATATAATGAAATTTCAGTCACATTACAAGAAAGTAACTTAGATGCATGCCAACATACTCTTCTTAATGCTTGATGTAAATGCACACAACTCTATCGTATGCCTGCCCATCTTTCAGAAGTACTTAAAATGACACTGAAGTTAGAAATTGATGTAATACAAATAAAGAGGACATCTTGAGATTAATAACAGTAAAAATCAAAATCGGTTAAGTACTTCTCGAGATATTTAAGTTTAAAAATTCCAGGGGAGATAACTTTGGTAAATCTCATTAATGGTCATGAGTATTAATGGTGTCATAGAAGATATAACAGATTTTTTCTTCTTCTAAATGATCTTTTATAATACAAATTAAAGGTAAATGTAATGAAATGAATGATCTTTTATAATACAAATTAAAGGTAAATGTAATGAAATGAATGATCTTTTATAATACAAATTAATGGTAAATGTGATGAAATGAATGATCTTTTATAATACAAATTAATGGTAAATGTGATGAAATGAATGATCTTTTATAATACAAATTAAAGGTAAATGTAATGAAATGAATGATCTTTTATAATACAAATTAAAGGTAAATGTAATGAAATGAATGATCTTTTATAATACAAATTAAAGGTAAATGTAATGAAATGAATGATCTTTTATAATACAAATTAAAGGTAAATGTAATGAAATGAATGATCTTTTATAATACAAATTAAAGGTAAATGTTATGAAATGAATGATCTTTTATAATACAAATTAAAGGTAAATGTAATGAAATGAATGATCTTTTATAATACAAATTAAAGGTAAATGTTATGAAATGAATGATCTTTTATAATACAAATTAAAGGTAAATGTTATGAAATGAATGATCTTTTTTAATACAAATTAAAGGTAAATGTGATGAAATAAATGATCTTTTATAATACAAATTAATGGTAAATGTGATGAAATGAATGATCTTTTATAATACAAATTAAAGGTAAATGTAATGAAATGAATGATCTTTTATAATACAAATTAATGGTAAATGTAATGAAATGAATGATCTTTTATAATACAAATTAAAGGTAAATGTGATGAAATGAATGATCTTTTATAATACAAATTAAAGGTAAATGTGATGAAATGAATGATCTTTTATAATACAAATTAAAGGTAAATGTGATGAAAGGAATGATCTTTTTTAATACAAATTAAAGGTAAATGTGATGAAATGAATGATCTTTTTTAATACAAATTAATGGTAAATGTGATGAAATGAATGATCTTTTATAATACAAATTAAAGGTAAATGTAATGAAATGAATGATCTTTTATAATACAAATTAAAGGTAAATGTAATGAAATGAATGATCTTTTATAATACAAATTAAAGGTAAATGTAATGAAATGAATGATCTTTTATAATACAAATTAAAGGTAAATGTAATGAAATGAATGATCTTTTTTAATACAAACTAAAGGTAAATGTGATGAAATGAATGATCTTTTTTAATACAAATTAATGGTAAATGTGATGAAATGAATGATCTTTTTTAATACAAACTAAAGGTAAATGTGATGAAATGAATGATCTTTTTTAATACAAATTAAAGCTAAATGTGATGAAATGAATGATCTTTTTTAATACCAATTAAAGGTAAATGTGATGAAATTAATGATCTTTTATAATACAAATTAAAGGTAAATGTTATGAAATGAATGATCTTTTTTAATACCAATTAAAGGTAAATGTGATGAAATGAATGATCTTTTTTAATACCAATTAAAGGTAAATGTGATGAAATTAATGATCTTTTTTAATACCAATTAAAAGTAAATGTGATGAAATTAATCATCTTTTTTAATACAAATTAAAGGTAAATGTGATGAAATTAATAATCTTTTTTAATACCAATTAAAGGTAAATGTGATAAAATGAATGATCTTTTTTAATACCAATTAAAGGTAAATGTGATGAAATGAATGATCTTTTTTATTACCAATTAAAGGTAAATTTGATGAAATTATTGATCTTTTATAATACAAACTAAAGGTAAATGTGATGAAATGAATGATCTTTTTTAATACCAATTAAAGGTAAATTTGATAAAATTAATGATCTTTTATGATACAAATTAAAGGTAAATGTGATGAAATTTTGAAGTAGAACGATGTAGAAGATGGTGCTACAAATTCGGATAACTATTTAGATACATTTAGCAGCACTGAAAATTGAAATTGAAATGATATAAATAAAATTTAAATTTATTCCATTATCAGCAATATATCTGATGGGCGTTATTAATATGTCATTAGACCAGCGTGAAATGTTATGAAAACTAGCAATAATTTTGAATAGGAGAAACCTCAAAATAAATCTGGGTAATAACTAAATTTAATCTTCCATTTTTGCCAATAATATAAATACAAGTTATTCTTTCGCATTTGCAGATGTATTTATTTAATGACGAATGTTAATTTAAATGTATTTTATTGAAAATAAAGGGAAAAGAGGGCTTAAGTGCTGATAAAGAATATTTTACTTATTTTAAATTAGTATTCTTCACCTGTGATGTCATCAAGACGAGAACTAAATAATAAGCGTTGGTAGAGTTATCTCCCCTAAAAATCGTTAAATTCTGATGACAATAAAAATATGAGACATTTTTTAGATCACACCTTGACCGTTGTTTATATTTATATGTCCTCTTTATTTTTATCTTCTTTGTTTCTAAACTTCAGTGTGGCTTTAATAACTGTAGAGCTGAAATATATAGACCAAACATATATTATTATAGCATGATTTAATTTTGGTTTTATAGCTGAAAAATTTCAGTCATTTGGAATAATTATGTATTTCTTCCACAGAACATTAATCATTAGTACCCAAGTCTGACACAAACCCTCTCCCCCATACAATGGTGGAAAGGGAGGTATTTAAAAAATGCACATTGCATTTTCTCAACATAGGAATCAATACTATGCTGTGCGATGGGAACATGAAACTTGCCACAATTATTCCTGAGATGTCACTGATAAAAGTTGAACAAATATAGAACAGATCAGGTTCACAAGGGTCAAAGGTCAAAGGGTAACAAGTTTGCTAATACTTCATTCATCAGTATATAGAAGCATGCAAGTCTGCTTTTTCCTTAATTGTATTACAAATGAATTAAAATAAAAGTTTTTGCTACATTTTTCTTTCACTTAATCCAGCAGTTTTAAATTTAAGTTGATTTTATTTATATGTTGCAAGACTTTTAATTTCCCCATAGTGAAGACTTTTCACAAACAATACTGCCGCAAGGCATATTGTATGAGCAAGAGTATACTATTAAACAATGAGCCTCTTTTCATACATAACATCAATATTAATGTACAATTTTGTTGAGAAAATAAATTCATTATGATATGAAAAAGAGAAAAGCAAGTGCACACATGTTCAAATTTGTCTTTAGGTTCTGGTCTACCGTTTCGTACTTTCCCTAATTTTCCTCACTGGTATCCTTGTTATTTAAAAAAGACTTTGTATAATTTTATCTTGGATATTGTTAAAAGAACTTTGAATTCACTTTAATTTGATCTATGATTGATGGGTGTAATTTAATTTCGAAAGTATAGATCTTGGCCTTGCTTCAAACAATCATTTCTCAAAAACAGCTAGCTCCGTTTGGTGATTGACACTTTCCAAAGTTTAGAGGTAAAGTGGAAAACAAAATAGCTGAAAACTGTTTTTAGCTTTTTTATATTGTATAATATTCATTTCGTGCACTTTTAGAAGATAGTCTACTCTGGGAAAGTTCCTTTTCTTTATTTTAATAAGTGCTAAAGTTAGTGTACTTCGACTAGTCCAAATTCATTTCTCGAGCACATTGGAGCAGTCACTTTTATCAGCTGTCTTCTTTGGACAGCGTGTTGTTTCCATAACACCACATATAAAGAAGTTTCAGTCCCAGTACCTGAAAGTGACCTAGAGGCATGCCAACATTCTCCCCATTATGACTGTTGAAATGCACACAATTTCACCTTACACCTGTCACTCTTTCAGAGGTACTTAATAACTGTCGAGTGGAACCAAAGTTGCTGATTTATGATTTATCGACAGACTTACTTTCATTATGCTAATCATGAGGGTCTAGATCACTTGCGAAAATGTATGGTTGTGTACATGCACCGTGGATTCTTGATATAAACGAGATTATTCACGTGCACGAAGGTTCCGGTCATGTGATACCAGTAATATGGTCTTTAGGATCTTTAAACCTTTTTATCAATTTTATCATGGGCTTTTATCCGAACACTCAGAATGTTTAGAGTTTTGACTGTTTAAACAATTTAAGGGAGGCGTATACATGGAAGTTCTATCTACATCAAAACCTGATTTAGACAAATTTTGTGAAATATTCTATGCAAAGAAGCAGATTTCAAAAGCACAACCAGTGTGTATTGGATCATTTTAACGTCCACCTTCGTATGATAACAATGACACGTCGCTAGAACTTAATGGATTACTCCAGACAACTAGCAGTAAACACACGCTACCGAATGTGACATTGGTCCATAACTTCAACTTATCGGATATAAATTTGGAAGAAATGACCATTGACTCCAATGAATACAGTTCGTAACGAAAACAAACAATGCATTATATTGTAGATGATAATTATTTTTAACAATGCATCCATGATCAAACAAGAGGAGATAAAACCGTGGACCTGGTTTTGCAACCAATAGTAACCTTGTGGAAGAAACTACAACCATTCCTGGCATGAGCGATCACTCTGCGATCATTACAGTATTGAACATGAAGGCAAAAGGACTGAACAAACAAGCAAAGGCAGTGTACCAGTTTGATACAGGACCTCTATATAGCTACAGCTTATATGTATGAGCATGTCACCAATGTATGTCAACCCATTAGAGAAATCAGTAGAATGTAATTGGAATGATTTTAAAACAAACGTGAATGCTATTTTATCAAAACATGTTCTATAAAATACAGAAGGCTTTGGAAAGGAAAAATAGCTTTGGAAAAAATAATAATGAAAAGTCATTTGACAAAAACTCACAATCCTGAATAAATGTTTGAAAGACAATCTCCCTCTCCCTCCCTCATATACTCATACATAAAGACTAAAACGTCTGACCGATCCAGTTTACCCCATTGAAAGTTTACGGAAAAACCCTAAGCACCCTTGTTGGGCCAGCGCATAAAATTACCAATACGTTTCCGTGTTCCCCAGGGAACCAAATATTAGCCTACCATCTATAGGACCTTGTTCATATTCAGTTATGAAAAAATACAATTTATTGCTAATGGTGTAGAGAAACTTCTGTCAAAAGCAAATGAAACAGACAAAAATACCAACCGTATTCTGACATTGGCTGCCAAGAAACTTGCTCCTACAATGGGTTTCATTTTCCAACAGTCATCTGATACTAGTACAGTTCCCTCAGACTGGAAACAGGTCGATGTCACTGCCATCTTCAAACAAAGTGATAAAATCACGCTATTCAATTACATACCTGTCTCACTAACCTGCTTGACGTGTAAATGCACGGAACATATTATTTTCAGTCAAATTATGAATCATAGCAATGTGTTAGTACATTTTTAACATAGATTTAGGTCAAACCATTCCTGTAAAACCCAGTTGATTACAACCATTGAGGATGTTGACAGAGAAGTTGATCTGAAGAAACAAGTAGATAGATCAATATTAGATTTTCTAAAGTTTTTGATACATCGCTGATTTCTACACAAACTTGATCACTACGACATTTATAGCCAGACAAAACTTAGATCAATACATGGCTCACTTAACGAACCCAAAGGGTCACCCTTGACGGAGAAGCATATCAAATTAAGAGGGTTTTCTCCGGTTCCGCAGGGAACATTCCTGTGTCCATAATTGTGTGTGCTCTACATTTATGACATGGGTTAAAACGTTACCTCCAGTATCCGCCTATTCATGGATGATATCCTTTGTATATAGAACTATACTCCTGACGATTCAACTGAACTTCAAAAAGATTTTAATACTCTAATTGACTAGGCGAACCAAATACTTCTCTAATTGACCGGCAGGACCAATTATACTCTAATTGGCTGGTCGGAGCAATGGCTCATGACATTCAACATCAGCAAGTGCTGTGCTCTTCGTGGCACAAGATTGAAACATCCGCACCTCTTTATGTATAATATGAGACCATGTGTTGACCCAAGATACCAACAATCCATATCTTGATGCTGAACTTGCGCATTACCTCTCCTGGAAACAGCATATCCAAAACATAGCCAACAAAGTAATTAAAACTTTAGGCCTACTCAGACGCTCTCAGGACTCTTCAGTACGAACTATTTTGCAAATATTCACGCTGTGATGCCCAAAGAAGAGCAACATCTATCGTCTATCGGTAGGAATTATCTATAAAGACCTTTACCCGACACACGCTTGGCGATATATTGGAGTCATGCTTGAGTCTGGTTCAACGAAACTGTGCCATGTATTATGTAGAGGTAGTTCGATCATCGCCCATACTTTAGTCCCAGAAGTTAAACTGTGTATGTCTGTATCATCGAAATGGTATCTGCAGTCTTTAGTCGCTTCAATATGGCGGATTCGTGTCAATTTCGTGAAAAAAAATACATTTCTTCCTTTTCGAGAGGAAAAGAAACACAATGTTTTGAAATATATTTTATTTCATAAAACACGTATTTGCCCTAACGTTTACGATTTACATGAACGGAAAAATGTGCTCCTCGAACACATGCTACTGTGTAAACTTTCTGGTAAATGACAGGAACATTGGAATTTATTTAATGCTAAATACATTTTCATACCAGCATGTAAAGGTCAGTACAAAAAATACACCTTTTTACATCCTAATTTCTTTTTTGTTTTAGAATATCTGGCTTTAATTTTAGTATTTAGAAAATTGCAAGATAAACATTTCTCCCATCCGCCATCTTGGTGAACAGAGGAACCACACGGGGTTCGATATTCAGACCGTAGTTTCTTGATGACGTCCGTCCAGTCCATCTAGAGTGAATTCGATCACACTCTGGTCCGTCCACATACTCTATGGTTAGGTGATAGAACTCGCTGTACGAAATGTTAGCCAAATGAAGAGATGGTCGAAAAACGGTAAAGGACAGTACGGTAACAGAATAGTACGATTGGTGTACAAAACGGTAAAATACAATATAAAAAGGGTACGCTAAATAAGTTGCAACAAACGTTACTTAATGTAAGCCTCTGACACTCTAATTTTAGATTATAAGAGGAATACAATATGATTCTTGTCGCTATATTTGGCATAAAGTTATTCATAATAGATTAATTAGTCATAATTTTAGGTTCTTATTCCACAAACACACACAATTAAGTTCACCTTTTATAAACTTAATTTCCTCCTGAAACTAACATTAAGCCAATCTACATGATCTTTTGAAGTTGCAATTGACATTTTAATGTTAATCTACATGGTCTTTTGAAGTTTCAATTGACATTTTAATGTTAATCTACATGGTCTTTTGAAGTTTCAATTGACATTTTAATGTTAATCTACATGGTCTTTTGAAGTTTCAATTGACGTTTTAGTGTTAATCTACATGGTCTTTTGAAGTTTCAATTGACGTTTTAATGTTAATCTACATGGTCTTTTGAAGTTTCAATTGACATTTTAGTGTTAATCTACATGGTCTTTTGAAGTTTCAATTGACATTTTAATGTTAATCTACATGGTCTTTTGAAGTTTCAATTGACATTTTAGTATTAATCTACATGGTCTTTTGAAGTTTCAATTGACATTTTAATGTTAATCTACATGGTCTTTTGAAGTTTAAATTGACATTTTAATGTTAATCTACATGGTCTTTTGAAGTTTCAATTGACATTTTAATGTTAAAACGACTGAATCATCAGACTATCTTAATTAATATTTTCTTCAAATTAAGCATTTGTCGTGGTTTCGTTTGCAGATTTTACATGAAAAAAAAATTATTTTACGACACTTATAGAATTTTGTCTAATACTGTGTTACAAGGATTTTCGAGGAATGGCGGCATAAAGTACAAGAGAATAAGTTGTCACCAAACGCGAGTGCGTAAAACTTAATCACAATTATTTAAAACTAACAGATTTTCTCTTTATTCCACTTCTGACCACTTATGTTTCTTAATTAAGTTATAAGGATAACCGCCATCAATATGAATGTTAGTACATGCAGCTATATCGACATATACACATACACTAAAAGAATATCTCCGAATTTGCCTAACTTAAATGAAAATCTTCCTTTTTTCACTATATCAATCATTAAGAAAACTTAGTGATATCACTTTATCTAAGCAAGACTCGTACAACTAATTTCTCAGTAATTTAGACTTAAAGTTGATCCAGAGTGAAGGACCAGATCCCATAGTTGTCTCATATTATATAACTTTATGTAACTACTTACACCAGGCCACAATTTCAGCTACAAAAGTGTTGAAGATAAGGTGAGATTTAATAGATTTAATTAGTAAATTTTAAACCAGACTTACATTACATTCAATCTGCTTGCTGGATTGGATGCTTACATTTAAAGGTCGACAGGTTCTCGGGTCGTGGCTTTATTAATTCCTGCAATAAATATTCACTTTCCCAGCATAATATACTTTGAATCAGTTGCTGTTGAGTAAGTTCTGAGTAGATCTAAAATGTCCCCCCCCCCCTCGCTCAACCAACGACCTTAAACCGATTTTCAAAATCTGTGGAAAAAAAGCACTCATCTAGGGTATAATTGCTGCGTTTTTTTTTTGTTTTTGTTTTTGTTTTAAAAGCTGTTTTATCTACATCTTTAAAATGTTTTGAAAACTGGCTCACCATATGACCATCCACGATTTTCATCTTTTTTAAATGCTTCCTCGTCTGGTTCACTACTATATTTTGTTTAAAAAGTTGACTTGCCATCCTAACTATGTCAGCGGTTTAAAACGCTAGAATAAATCTATTTGGCAAATAATTAAAACATTGACAAATATTATTTAAATATTATAAATAAATGAAAATAAGTAGCTATTGTCTGGTGATTAGGGTTACATTAATTATCCGGAGTTTCCAATATTTTATATATTTCATTTTTTTTTTCATTTCTCCCGTAACCTTGCTGGTCGTAGGGGCGCCACTGATGACTTTGCGACAATCTCTCTCCATTTCGCGATGTTCTCCACTGCTCTTTGGGACTTTGCAAAGTCCATGCCTGTCCACTCTTTGATATTGTCTTCCCATCTCTTCTTCTGTCTGCCTCGTTTTCTCTTTCCTGTCACTGTGCCCTGTAGGATTGTCTTTGACAGGCCAGTTGAGCGTGATACGTGACCATACCATCTTAGTTTGCGTTTCTTTCCAGTGGTGAGCAGATCTTCATAAGGTCCAATTGCACCTTGGATTTTAGTGCGCACCTCTGCATTGGAGATGTGGTCTAAGTATGAGATTTTCAGGATCCTTCGATAACATCTCATCTCTAAGGCATGGATTCTTCTCTCTAATTCTGCTGTTAGGGTCCATGTCTCACATGCATATAGGAATATGGACATGACGAGGGAGCGCATAAGCTTGATCTTGGACCCAAGCATGATGTTGCTGTCTTTCCAAATATGCTTCAGCCCTGCCAGAGCAGCTGTTGTCTGCGCAATCCTGGAAAGAGCCTCAGGTTTAGAACTTTCATCAGAGGCGATAGCACCTAGGTACTTGAAGCTTGTTACTGTGCCCAGCTTATGTTCATTCACTCTTATTTCCTTTTGGATGCCACTCGGCTTGTTTGTCATTAGGTTTGTCTTTTCAGCGTTGATCTCCATCCCATATCTTAGTGATGCTTGATTGAGACGGTCACTAAGGTTTCCATTTCTTCTTCATCTCCTGCTAAGCCATTGATATCATCAGCGAAGAGCAGGTTGGTGATTGTTCTGCCTCAAACACTGACACTGCCCTCATGGTCTTCCAAGGCGTCAGACATTATCCTTTCCAGGTTGATGTTGAAGAGAGTGGGTGAGAGAAGGTGCCCTGTCTGACTCCGACTGTGGTTCTGAACCAGTCTCCTATGTTGCCATTGACGAGAACTGTACTAGTCGCCTTGTCATACAGGGTTTCTATAGTGCGGATTAGTTTTGCGTTTATATTGTATATCCGCATGGTGGCCAACAAGGCTGCATGCCATACTTTGTCGATAGCCTTCTTGAAGTCAATGAAGACATAATAAAGGTTCTGTTGATGCTGGAGATATTTTTCACAGAGGATTCTAAGATTGAAGATCTGTTCTGTAGTGCTACGTCCTGCTCTGAAACCTGCCTGTTCTTCCGCAATGATGTGCTCTGCTTGGGGTTTCAGTCTATTGAGGATGATCTTGAGCATAACCTTGCTTGGGTGACTGATGTGACTGATTGTTCGGTAGTTCTGGCACAGTTGTAGATTCCCTTTTTTAGGAAGAGTCACGATTAGAGACTGGGTCCATGGGGTGGGCCATTCTCCTGTTTGCCAGATTTGGTTGCAGATTGTTGTGAGGACATCTATCATGGAAGTTCCTACTGCTTTAACAAGTTCTGCTGGTATATTGTCTACCCCAGCTGACTTCCCCTTCTTTAGCGCCTTTACTGCAGCCTCTAACTTCGTCCCCGAGGATCGGGTGATCAACCTCTGTTGTGGTCAGTGGTACGTTTAGTACAGCTTGGTCTCCAGAAGTCTCCTGATTGTAAAGCTCCGAACAGTATTCCGTCCATCTGTTAAGAATATCTGGTTTTCTGTCAGACTCTTACCAGCCTTGTCCTGAATCGTATTAGATCTCCCCTGTTTCTCTGTTGTGAGCTCTTTCACCAACTGGTATGCCCTTTTACTGTCATTCTGGTTCGGGCTTTTCTCGACTTCCTTGCATTGGTCCTCTAACCAGCTTTCTTTTGCTTTCTTTATGCTCTTCTTAATCTTGTTGTTAATCTCATTGTATTTTTTTCTCCTTCATGGTCTCCACGCTTACTCCTCAGTTTTCTTCTCACATCGCAGTGACCCAAGGCTTCTTTGTTCTACGATGCTTGCCAAGGATCTCTCCAGTTGTGTCTATTACTGCCTTGTTGAAGGCGACGATCAAGGAGTCTAGGTTTATTTCTTCATGTTCCAGAATTGTGAGTGGTGCAAATTTGCCGCCTATTGATGCTTCAAATGCTTGTGCCACGCTTGGATCTTTAAGTTTTTGAAGGTCGATCCTGATCCTAACTTGTCTTGGCTTATTGATCTTCCTCAGACGAAGTTTGATAGTCATCATCAGCAAGTCATGGTCGCTTCCTATCTCAGCTCCTGGGAAGCTACGTGTTCTGGCAATGTTTACGCTAGACCGGAAGCGCTTTCTCACCAAGATGTAATCAATCTGGTTGTGATGTTTTCCTTCTGGGCTGTGCCAAGTTCATCTTCTGGATAGTTTGTGGGGGCCAAGGGTGTTCGTTAGCACTAGGTTATTGTATGTGGCGAAGTCCATGAGCTTGAGTCCTCTCTCATTGGTCTGCTTATTACAGTATGGACCACAGACTTCTCGCCAGTCTGCTTGCGCGTCTTCTCCTACTTTAGCATTCCTGTCTCCTTGAATAACCAGAATATTCTTCTTGGGTGTTTGGTCTATGAGAATTTGAAGCTGGTCGTAGAACTCCTCCAGTTCCTCGTCATCATGGTCAGATGTTGGGGCATATACCTGTTTGATAGTGATGTTAAAGGGAGATGCCATCACGCGGATTATAATCATCCTATTATACACTGGTCGACAACCCATGACTGCACTCACAATGTCCTTGTATACCATAAACCCGACTCCATGTTCAAGTTTGTTCTCATGCCCACTGAAGTAGATCCTGTGTCCGATATCTGTTGATCTCTCTCCGAAATTTTTCCAGCGCATCTCGCAGAGTCCAAGGATGTGCCATTGTTATCTTCCCAAGTTTCTCCTCGAGTTTCCCTGCTGGTCTTAATGTCCTGACATTCCATGTTCCAATGGTGGTGTTATCTCTTCCACGTACTTTGATGGTAGTTGCACCAGTAGTATACTTGTCACCTCCGTCCTGATGTCCAGCGCCATTGGTAACCCGGGCTGCGACCGATTCGGTATGTGAAATCTATTTATTGTCATTTCGTAATCATTGGCGTATCATGGGCCGTTTCAACCTGGCGGCGCCCATCCCTCTCCAGGCTGTAGACCACAGCCGTATCCATGTTACTATATGGCTCGCCCTAGTCTCGAACATGTGGCCATTAAGTTCATCTTTGGAACCTTTCCGCCCTGGCCGTTGACTTCAACTTGGAAGACTTCCGCCCAGTGATGTCATGTTACCACCACCCTATTTCTCCCATTGGTAGGAAGACTCGCGGGAGTGTCTTAAACCTTCCCTTGCAAGTTTTTTTATCTTGCCCACTGCCTGTCCAGCCCAAGGAAGTTCTCAGTGTTGAGCATCAAACGAGGTAGCTCTTGGTGCCATTTTTTTTTTTTTACAATGGCTTGGCCGGGATTCGAACCCGGGACCTCTTGCATACGAGGCCGATGCTCTAACCACTGGACTATTGGAGCTATATACACACAACCTTAGTGTTGAGCATCAAACGAGGTAGCTCATGGTACCATTTTTCATTTTTTTTATATGGTTTTTAGAATGAGAAAATGTTTCATAAAAATTGACTACAGATTCTTCTGTTTTTGATCGTACCTCATACAAACTTTTAAAAATGATACAAATCTAGCTGAATTATTTTACCTAAATTCTAGTTTTGTATTAGATGACTTATTACTAATAGAATTATAAACGTTATAATGTTATCTAGAATTAAATTAAAATCAGCTGCATAAGAATTAAAATGTCTAAATGTATCCAATGCAAAAAATATTACCATTTTCGTACTTTATTTATTTTAAAATTTTCACTTCGTTATTTACTGAGGTAATTTACATGTGATTTTCATGCAACTTATTTGCAATTCCTCAAAGCTTTTACAACAAGGAATTTTTGCATTGAAATATTAATACATGTGCTTTTTCTATTTTCTGTATTGGAATTACTATTTTAGACCACACGTTTACGCCATATAAGACAATATAAAAAATTCAAGTTTCTGATATTACCATAGTTGCCTTTTCGCAGAAGTCAACGAATACACTGATAAATTAATTGAATATTTTATATTTCAATACAAAAATTTGCTCACCAGCAATTTATATAGTTAGTAATATTTTCAAATGGATGATGAGATTTTGTTCTTCAGATTTTTATATTATGATCCTGAAAGTCCAGTTGCATACACAAATACGAACCAATTGTTGACACAAATTAAACATGACAAAATTAATTTAAAATATTTTGAACTCAAAGATTGGTTAACCAAACAATCTACATACACATCATAAAAGCAGGTTGGAAAAAGATTTCCACATAGAAGGGTTTATGATAGTCACGTAGATTATCAGTTTCAGGCAGATATCATCGACATGCCAGCGTAGGAAAAAAAATATAAATGGATACAAATACATTTTGACAGTGATAAATGTCTTCTCAAAATACGTCTTAGCTACGAAAGTGATGACAAGAAATAGAGACTACATACACGATGCTGTTAGATACATCTGTAATGAGATAAAACCAGAAAAGATACAGTTCGATGAAAGAAAAGAATTTCACAGCCGAAAATGTTTAGGAATTTCTGGAAGAAGGAAATATCGAATACTTTTCAAATTACTCAGACAAAAGAGAAACTGTACATTGAAGATTTGATCGAAATCTTAAGACTAGAATGTGGAGATATTATACTGAAATAGAAGTCAGAAATTGGGTAGATATATTAACCAGACTTTTCTTGGATATAATACATTCATATCACAGATCGATATATATGTCACCAATTAAAGATAGTGACCCTAAAAACAGGTCTAAAGTGTGAATTAACTTATTTGGTTATCTAACAACTCATACCAATGTAACTCTTAAAATAAAATTGTCGAGAAAGCTAGGATCTCAAAATATAACACTATTTTTACAAAACTCTATCTTTCTAATTTCACAGAAGAGAATTTAACAATCAGTCAAATAATTCTAAGAGACACTGTTGTGTATAATTTTGAAGATTTAAAGGGATAGCATGTTAAGCGAATATTTTACGAGAAGGAGTTATCTCTACGACAATAAGATGATGTGTTTAAGTTTGAGAAAAGTTTGTATATAAAAAAATTCATAATAGCAAATGGCAGGAATCGAGCAAGAGAACAAGCTAGAGAAAGCAAAAGAGAACAGTTAGTAACAGCAGTTAGAGTTTGTGAAAAAGAGAAGGATATACTCGTATATATGTACATTTTAGCTGATGGGGAAAATTATCCCAACTGCGGGATAAAAGATTTATCAAAATTAATATCTTTACAGGTAAGTAAAAAACGATTATTAAACTTACTTCTATAAAAAATGTTTTTCTCATTATGATTCAGAGTTAGCATTATATTCACATAAATTAATGTAATAATGTTGCCAATTCGATAATTACAATTCCCGAAGAAAGGATCTGTAATAAAGTTTCAATAGTATCGAAAGAAACTTAAAGTTCCTTATGAGATATATTGTAATTTCGAAAGCATAATTGTTTCGATAAATAATTGCAAGCAGAATCTCAGTGAATCACGGATAGATAAAACAGCTAAATATATTCCATTATGATTCGACTTGTATATTAAGTTAGTTATAAGTGAATATGAGCCAGTAGAGGAGACGATAGATTGTATAGCAAAATTTTATGACAACTGAAATTTAATTGCAAAAACTGTGTATGAAGAACTAAGTCCTAAACACGCTAAAAATATTTTCACAAAAACGATGAAAAACATTATAATATTTGTCATACCTGTGAAAAAGAATAATTTATAGTTTAACTCATATAATTAATCACAATGCTTGTTAACGGGGTAATAGACCAGTGTTACATTCCTTGCGATTGGAAAGTTGGGTTAATTGTGCCCATATTTATAAGTGGAGGGAAATCTAAAAGTGACCGTAACAATTATAGAGCTATTTCCCTGTTACCTGTATTATACAAACTATTTGAAAAGTGCTTATTCAATAGATTAACTAGATGGTCTAATAACACTATGTATAACTTCCTTTATGCCGAACAACAGGGGTTTCAAAAGGGACTGAGTAGTATTACATCATCTATCAATTTACACGAAGCTGTATTTTCCACTTTAGAACTAAAATCAAGAGTGTTTACTGCTTTCTTAGATATTCATAAGGGACTTTTCCTATAACTCAAACAACTAGGCATTCAAGGAAAGACTTTTCATGTAATAAAAGATTCGTACTCAGGTATTCAAAGAATTTTTATGGTTAACGAATCAAAGTCCGAACCTTTTCCAATAGAACCGGGCATTCGGCAGGGAAGTGTTTTATCAACATTTTTATATCATGTTTATATCAATGACCTTTTAATAGAAAATAACATATTTAACATCCCACAGGTAAATAAATAAATAAATATTAAAAAAAGAAATCTGTTAAAAAGAATATAAAATTTGACATGTACTTTCAATTCGTTATATATTATATTAATACAATTAGTTAACAGTTACAATTAGTTAACAGTTTAAATACATTTACAGCCATTTACAGCCAACTTATAGGTGTTTTGATCAATGGTTGTTGCCTTTAACGCTTTTGATTCTAATTATGTTAATTTATCTGTTATACTACTTTCTTTTATTTTCGTCTTTTTTCATATCCATATCATGTTCATCATCAATTAATCCATTTTTATTACATAATACACACTTGTTGAATAGCTTACCAGAAACCAATTCGCCCTCTGTTAATTTATCCATTTATTAATATTTTAAAATTTGCAATAAAAAAGAAATAGAACATTAAATCTTTGTTCTGAATATTTAATCCCACATCAGACACAAGATAAATATATATCTTAATGGCGCCTACTTTTCTTTCATGTTTATTTGCTTATGTATTTCTTGTTGAATATTAGATTTATCTGTGTCCTGTGTTGTGTGATCTATTATCATGCGTGTTTCTTAGATCCAGCTATAAACAATCTTGGTCAGTATACAAGTAATTCACAGTCATATTGCGTATCTCCGTTTGCTTTTGCTATTAAATCAAAGAAGTATGTTTTTTGCTTCATTAAAATATTGCTTTAATTTATACTCCTGTGCATGAAACACGTTATAAAACCCTTCAAGTGTAATCATTATTTGTTTCTATTGCTGAATTAAGCACAAGATTTTTCAGGATCCGTCTCTGCATTTTCTTTCGTACATAGTATCAATACTCTTTTTAAACATAGTATCAATACTCTTTTAAAACTCATTCTGCATGAATCAAGTATGACATTGGTTAAGGTAGTATTAGCAGCTACATCAATAATTATCTCTCTTGTGACATAGTCATAATGGAAAGGTAGTCCATTTCTGTACTTTTCGATGATAAAGTTAGCCATTATATTGGAAGAAATGGTGTCGTACTGAAGACAATATTCACTAATTGATAATCATGGTTACCAGCATCTATCACTTCAGATGCTTTCTCTAATGTAATCGTAAATTTAAGATCTTCAGGACGAAGAAAAGGATAGAATGGAGAATGATCAGTTAGTATCTTAAAATCTAGTGGTATTATAGAAAATATTTCGTATATAATAAACTGCAGCTTCAGTACTAGTGATCAGCTCATTAGAAGATCCTGATCTTAAACTTCTTAGTTTTTTGTTTATAACGCCCTGCTCAATTGTATTTATTCTCACAGATGTTGGTAACCATAAATCTTTAAATATAATGAAAATATTGTAACCGTTAGTTTAAAAATATCATCACTACCGTAATAAGGGCTCCTTCTAGATTGCTTAAAATTGAATTATTAGCATCTTCGTTGATCTTCATATCGAACTAAGCAAATAATTACCAAGTGTAATAACTATATTAGGTCCTAATCTAGGTGATACTGCATACAAATGTTGTTCAGGCTTCATACTACTCGGATTGTGCGTAACACAATGACGAGTTTGATAAAGAAGTTTTACACCTTGCGGTGTTTGTTCCTGTTTGTGAGGAGTTGTACATTTTGTGTATGTCGTTAGGTGAAAAATAGTGAGATAATCGAACAAGCTTTTTAATTCTCTATCTCTCTCGGTCTCGCTCTCTATCTCTGTCTCTCTTTCTCTCGTAACTAAAATAAACAATATTTCCCATTGAAACACCGATAAATAAATATTCATAAGGCATCTGTTTATCAGAAGGTTAGAAAAAATCATAAGTTTAGTTTGTCTAGGAACATCTCAAACAGCGTCTGGACTGGCAGAAGAATAAAGAGAAAAAGTCTCATCCAAATTGTTTAAGTTGTGAATAACTCATCCTTGTTCTCAATCTTTCATTCAGCTAATCTAGTGATTTTGCTCTTTTTTCATTGAACTCATTAGTTTTCTTTTGTAATTCATCAACGCTTCATCATTTCTTACTCTTTAATCATTTGCAGCACTTGGACGGAGTAATTGAAATAGAAACTTACTTACTGCAAATGCAAATGCGTTCAAAATTACCCCATTAATCATAACTACTGCTGCCATAACTTGTTTGCTCTCTGTATTTAATTGTAGCAAATTATGATACTGTCTCCGATATCAAATGTGAATATAAATGCTCAATTCAATTCTCCTTAATTCAAATTATATAATATTACCATGTTTTAGTTATAGTTTTGTTTCTTTTATTTCTTTGATATTTAAATCTAGTTACTTCACATGGTCGGAACCGGGGGTGGGGGAGCAGCCCCCCCCCCCCCCCCGTTGCTTTCCGGCTAAAAATGCACGCGAAACAACCGGAAAGTTTCATAAAGTATGTTCTCTTTACAGTTAGATGGTTAAATTATACCCTGGAAACGCTTAACATACAGGAGCTTCCGGGGCTTCGCCTCTCAGCCCCCAGGGGGTTCCATCTCACAGACCCCTCATCTACTTGTTTACACCCTTCCACACACTACCCACTCCCCGCCCACCCCGCCGCAAACAATATTTCTGGATCCGCCCCTTCTTCATTCTCAGGTTTTTCAATGATATTAAATGTGTAAGAAAAATATGCTTTATGTATCTCTCATCCAATATTAAACATAATATCAACTTGTGATTTGATTTTCAAGTTTACAAAACTTTTATATAAACCTGATTTTTTAATTGAATTGCATACTATTCAGTTTGGTATATTATGTCATTTATATTGTAGTCAGTAAAACGTGCTGGAGCATAGTCAAATCTATAAGTAGTAGCCATTGTTTGTGGTGATGGGAATAAACTCAACACAATATGTTTGTCTGCTAAAATACCGTTTTCATTTCTTGTAACATAAAACGTATTACCAGCTATAACATCAATATCTCTTGTATTATCTCATCCAACTCCTTTTTGTAACTATCGATTTTTTGTTTTAGCTCAAAACTTGATCGCATTGCTTTCTAACTTTGGTGATAGCTGCAATATTCTATTTGTCCAGTTCTGTGTTTAATTTAGGTTTGAATGTCTCTAGGTCTCCTTCTTTTTCCTATTTAACTGAGTAAATTTTGTCTCATAATGCTAAACTCTTCTTATCTATTTGAGGATTAATTTTATTTGAGTAATTATTTATTCTGTTTTTGTAGCTAACTTTTTCTCTGTATCAGAAAATTTTAACTTGATCTCTGCGCTCTCTCGAATGCTCTCACAAATATTTTGTCTCAGCTGCTGTATCTGTTTTCAAATTTGTTAACACCACCTCGTACCATACCTACATTAACATATATTTCCTTGTCAACGTATTTTTTTTAGCCTCTTCTATGTTTGAATTTAGTTAATGTTTTAGAGTTAATACAGTCTAATTATTTAATCGTGTAATTGATGTCTAGTATGGCTAGATCATAGGTTATTCTCATCTTTCTAAAGCGCTTTCATTTAAATTAAACTTATTCATCAGGTCTACTATCCTTCTATTAACTTGTCAAGTCGTTCTTCTGTTATATCACTTGGCCTATCTTCTAAAATTAAATTACATTTTGCTTTCAAAATCATCAGTTGTTTTATATCTTCATCATGCTTTATCTTTTCAATAATTAATTATTGTGATTACAGTATTTAAATTTTCTATAGAATTCCTGATTTCCAACATATCAGCTTCAAAGGCAGATATTACATCATTTATCTTCTGCTCAATGGGTTGTATGCATCGTTTTATGTTTGGTACTTCTCCGGGTCTATCTCTAACAGTCCTCAAAGTCTGTAAAGTGGTTGATAGATTATTCCATCGTGTGGTAAATACATCTTGAACATCTAAATAAATCTTGAACGTCTAGACTTTTATTCCTGTTATCGTCTATTTGTTTCTTCAGCTCTGTACGTTCGCTTAATCTTTCATTTGAGCTTTGTTCCATGGGGGTTGTCAGCTTACTATTAACTTTTTCTCCCCACGCATTGATATCTCGTAAATTATTTAAAACCATAAGTCCATTAATTTTACGTCTAAAACGTCTTTGTACAGCCGCATCAGTTAAGTTATCATGATCACCCACATTGATAATGCTGTTGTTGCTTAACTTTAGCTTACTGTTTATAGAATGATCAAATGATCAAATGAATTTTCCTTCTCTTAGCTTTCTTTACCAAAATCGAACTCACTTGGATCTCTTAATGATATCTCTCCCATTTACTTAACGCGAAAGACATATGTAACTGTCATGCCATGAAAATATATCACGTTCCCTTCTTCATCGTTAATGGTGATAATCGGTCTATTTATCGTTCCTGTTTGCAATCGTTTATATGTGCTATTTACATCATATGAAATGAAATCACTGCAAAATAAATTTTAATAGAGTAGAGTAAGAGTTGTTTTAGTAATTCAAGGATTTGTATAAATTCGTAGGTTTCAAAAACTAATAAACTGTATCCAATTAAATAGCTCGTATCTGTATAGATCTCTGATTATTAAATCCTAGTAATTGTGTGGTGAAGCTGGTTATGTACACTGTGTAATTATAACCAGGAGATTATAAAACTTTCGAATTATGTTTTAAACACGGAATATCAGTACTTTCTTCATTGTCGTTATAAGTTGTCATTCCATACTTTACTTTCTTAATATACATTTAAAGATGATATAATCCGTTTGGAATGAAAACTGCTTTTGTTTCATTCTTATGATTAATGTAATATAATATGTTGTTTTTAATTTTTGTTCATTTGAAATATTATAATAACCAACTACAAAATCTATTCTCTGTAATGAAATTTATAATTCACGTCTCTGTCATCAATAGATATAGAAAGAATAATTTTTGTCTCGCTTTGGCCTTCTACTGTTATGTCCATCTATGTCAAGCTCTTATCTTATCTCTCTTTCTCTTTCTCTCTCTATTTCTCATTAATTCTCTATTGGTATAAGACAACTTCTGTTTTCAGTGCTCTTTTGAAAAATCTCTTTCTTCTTAATGTTCTTAGCCTCATCGAAAAAATGTTTTTTTTTGGTTCAGTTTATCAATATTGTGAATTTCAATATTTCTTACTTTTTACTAATGGCATTTTTCATCTTGTATTTGTTATACTCGCTAATTATTAAATCAAATTCTCTATAAGACATATTATTAGCCTTTTTTTTTATTAATAACCATATCATCAATACTGTTTAACTTCATTATACCGCAAGTTACTATCTCATGCTTTAAAAGTTTACTGACTATCGCGCTCTCGCTCTGAAAGCTTGAGCGACAAACCTAGTAAACCAATAAAGTTGCGCCAAACCGTGATGATATTCCTGCAAGTCCTAATTTAGCAGCTGCTATACCAATACCACCTAAAACTGTTGCCAACCAAACTGTATCCAGTTAAAGCAAAACTTATAAGCCTTTTTATAGTTTCTTCTATCACCTCTGTAATGTTTTATCTCCTTAATCAATTCATTTTAAATTCATAAATCTTTGCAGCCTAACGTTATTGTTATTTTCTGTTATTGCAAGTTGACTGGCAGCACTTTTTTCCCTTTTAAATGTATGAAATGGACAACTTAGGCTTACACCTTTTTTAGGTTCTCTCGTTTCGCTTTTGCGCTGTAGCTTTATCTTTCATCTCTTTTATTTCTGGTTTACTATCTGAACTAGTGGAATTCTCTTTGCTTTGCTCGCTGATTTGTTCTCTTCGATCACCACAACTAGAAGCTTGATCTCTTTGCTCTCTCGCTTGCTTATTTTTTTTTTCTCTCACGATTCTTTTTTTTTAGTTCATAAGAATCTAGATCCAATAAGGCTCATTTATTTACTCAATTATTATGTCAGGCAATGTTCCTTGTGCAATCTAATAATCATTAATATTACTGACTTAATACAAAGTTGGAATAATCAACTTAAAAACTTATGCAAAACTGATGTCTGATGGTGATCCTATGTTAAATGTTGCTCTCATCTTGAAAAAAAGGCTGGAACCAACTGTAAAACTAGAATATAAAGCTTTATGATAAATATTGCTAAATATATTGTTTGTATCACTTGCCATTTATTTAGCTAAAACTGAAGCTCTGGAAACTTCCCTTTTGCTTTGCTCACACCATTTTTGTAAATGGACTTACCTTGTGCTCTAAAACTATAGACTTACATACTCATGACTTGTTCGCTAGGTCATGATGTTCTCTGTTCATATAAATCTTAATATAACTTTATAAATAAATTAGATAAATTATCTAAATAACAACAATGATTCCACCACTGGAAAGATAATATTCATTTCGTTCTTTAGTTTGTGTATTTCTATCGTCTTGCTATTTTTGTTAAAACAAAATTCTGCTTTTGCTTTTTGGATTCATGCGAACGTTTTTCAGTATGTCTTCCAAGTTCACCTCTACGTGGATCTTTCTTCATTTGTGAATTTACCTTACTCACTAGCAGCTTGATGGCGTTTCTCTCTTATATTTCCTGGCCTTCTTCCATTTTATTTACAACAATTGAGTAATAAAACGTCAGTTTTAGTTAAAGGTTAGTTGCAAATAAGTCAAGACTATTTGTAAATAATCTTAAATTAACCTTTATTTAATCTTGAATTTATCTTATAACTTGTTCAAGAACTCTATAGCTTGCTTACCAACTAGAACTTTGCTTTCTTTCACTGATCAATGGCTTTCTAACTCGATCCCTTAATAATGTATTCTCTTCATATTATCTAGTGAACGTTGCTTCAATTGTTGTTCGCTTTTTTCTGCTTTTTCTCTTACTTACTTTCTATATAGATCGTTGTTTTAATTTGTTTCATGATTTATATCTTCTTCTACATAATCTTTAAATATATGGTAGAAACAAATTACTGTAAGAGTTATGCTAGCAGCAGTTAGTGGAAACATGCATTGATTTAAAACTACTGCGTGACTGCACATTTATTGACGAATAAGTTCAAAAACTAGATCGTTTGCATTCTAACTTTCTCTTTGTTCACCTGATGTTGCTCACTCCTTTTAAAATTATTATGTTTAAATATTATTAAACTTGCACTCAATACAAATATATTTAATCCTAGTCTGAAAGATAAAAAGTCAGTACAATATCTTATTCCATTTGATGTTATGTAATCTTCTTTCATCTCTGTCCGTAAATCGTTTAATTTTTCAAATGGAAGAAATTCACTAATCAGAAATGTCACACTAAGTATCATTACATTTGACGATGACTTTAACATTTTGCTGACCTAAAATTTGCAAAAATTTCGTATGTTTTCTAAACTTGTTTTTTCATCCATTTTATAAAAAATCCTTTTCTGTTAAATGTTTACCAGTTATCTCTTTATATACTCCATTTGCAATGTTAATTTTTAATTCCTGTTTGTATTCTTCTACCTGTTCTAAAACTTGTTCGCTGTGCTCTCTATCACAGTTATTTTAAACACCGAACTCTGTTTAAAGTTCTTTTTGCTTTCATTTAAACATAGATAAATTAGCAAAGGTTGGTAGAATGGAATTCAATAATCCATTTTACGAAGAAGACTTTGATGATTTTTTATATGGATTAAGATGTAGTAGTTACTGAGTCTTATACTGATAATTTATCTAAAGAGGGATTTTAGACTCATAGAAGGGTAGTTATGAGCAATATGGTTCATGAAAACAAAGAATATATTCAACCATGGCTATTATATAGCTGAGGATCAGTACGACTTAATTAAACGCCATTTAAAAATTGAAAACAGAACATACATGTGTTATGAAATAGATAAATATAAATTATATACTTCTACAATAGGTAATACAAGAACACTGTTATTACCTAGCACTATAGCTGGGGATAAAGGTGGAAGTGAGTTTCTTGAGTCATTTAGGATTTGTAAGAGATGGAAATGTATGGATATCACCAGTTGAAAGTAATAAATTAGTTCTCGGGCAATAAGCCGTTAATCCACTTGTACCAAGAGCTGAGAGCAGGCAAACAGTAACATTTCTCGCTAACATAGAATTGAAACTAATTAACTCAAACGAACCACTTAACTAGCAAGTTAGAGAAGTTGAGACTTTATTAGAAGATTATTATGAAAGAATTGGAAATGAATCACCTATTAGATTCTTTTCTACAGAAGAAGAAAAAGGCTTTTGAGGTTGTGTTGATACTGTTAAAGTAGTAGATCAAAATTAGATCATATGAATACTTACTTATGATAAAGAGATGAACATACACAAAAATTACATTTGAAAAGCAACACATGAATTAAAAAAGAAAATTTAAAAGAACTCCTATATAACACTGAAAGTGAAATGGCAAAAATAGTTAGATATTTAACAGATTTAGAAAACAAAATAATAAAAATATCAATAATATAAATTTAAAGGTTAGAGAAAAGTTACAGTTACCATTACGTGAAAGAATAAAACAATTCTTTAAGGTAAAAGGTATAACTGCTGCTATATCTATGATTGCAATAATTCTTGATTCATTCATAGCAAATTTTGAAAGACGTTGAACAGAAAGGAAAGAACCTAACGCTGGAGGTGGGGGCAAAACAGGTCCCAGAGACCGAAGTACAATAGATAAATTCCTTGATAAATTAAACTTATTATTAAAACTAATGCAAGCTGTTTCCTTGTGTTAGCTAAAAATTCAGCAGCGGCATAGCCTGGTATTATTGGTAGTGTAATAAGCTGCCTTTAAAATCAGCTGGAGAAATTATTTCTGTGACATCTGATTGTTATTTATCTTGCGGCAGTAAATGGTTTGTTGTTTGAAATTATTTTCGAAGGTAAAGAAAGAACAACAAGATGGATAAAAAGAGTGAGAGCTAGGTCTTTACTTTAAAAAAGTAAATTGCAAAAGATAGTATGGTCATAGTAACAATTATACAAGCTCAGTGGTTCTAGAGCTTGGATCTTTTAACATGGAACTTTTTCATAATCTATCCCTTGTCTAATTTTTAACACTGATTATCTGCTGCATGTATTAAAATCCTGACAATGTCATTATTTACATTAGTATTCATTCGTAAAATAAATGAATCGGATGATTTTTGTAAATTGTTATTGCATCCGACTGTACTTCTTATTTTAATTAATATATAGCTTGGAATTAAAAATATGTCATCACCACAAACCGCATATTTTAATCTAACTTTTGAATCTGAAATATCAGTTGAAATCTTATTGTTATGTTAAATATTGTTAAATATCAGTTGAAATCTTATTGTTATGTTAAATATTGTTAAATATCAGTTGAAATCTTATTGTTATGTTAAATATTGTTAAATATCAGTTGAAATCTTATTGTTATGTTAAATATTGTTAAATATCAGTTGAAATCTTATTGTTATGTTAAATATTGTTAAATATCAGTTGAAATCTTATTGTTATGTTTTCATCTGAGCCAAATTCTTGCTAGTCTAAGGTAAAATTATTAATCCTTTTTATTTACAGTATATTGTACGGTAGATACAAACTGCGTAATAGATGTTCTACTTTGTACTTGAGCATCTAAAGCACATGTAACACACGACCTAATACTTTGACTTAATCATGATATTCTTTCTTCTGCTAGTCCGTTACTATCTTGATTAAAATAATAACAAGCCCGTCCTATTTTTCATCAGATGTTGTTTGAGAGTTATAATGCTCAGGGCTTTATAGTATTCCCACCATTTGTCTGCTTTATGTCTTTCCTGTCAACTCCTCTCAGCATCATTCATTTCCCTCTCTATTTTGTAATAGGTTATAGGTTAATTAATAACAGTTAAATTCCTCCTTTGCAGATATCTCCATGTATGATGTGGAGGAATATTAACGTTTTAGCTGAGTATGTTAAGCTATTTTAAATCTATATTGTTGTTTGTGGGATTAAAATACTAATCACGAGGTAATGGTATGTTACGCTAAGACAACAGGTTTCATAAACCTGTGGCATCCTCAGAGCATAAAAATCCCAGTAGCATATTCCGCATCCTGATGTTGCCATCGATACTGCAAAATATATTGCTTATGACAAAATTTCCCATTGTGCCCTATATGTGATAATTGAGTCATCGTTATCAAATGTTAAAGAGTAAGTATCAAAACTATCTAATGACTTGTATCAAAAATGGTGATTGTCTCTGTAGTATATTTTAATCTTTTTTTAATTAATTTGCTGTACCTTTTCAGCTGGTGCATATAACCGAGTTGATAGACAAGAACAGTGTTCTCTACTTGCTATTTTTAAAGTCTGAATTCCATTTATTTAATAGAATTGTTTAATTGATTAATTCTATTTTGTAAACTTTGTTGGGAAATGCCATCTCAGCATCTAAAATCTCTCCCCTCTGGATCGTACATAGGAAAGAAACCACTTAACGCTCACAGGGAAGAGGCCGCATTTCCTTAGCAAATCTTTGTTTCCTACACGATAGTAATGTGTCCTCAGTTCGGGCGTTTTTGCATTACTATTTTTACGCGGCTCGTTATGCAAGTCATACATGTGACCAGCTTATTCACAGCGCCTTTTTGGCTGAACTGGGTTGCTTCGTTTGTAAACACATGGTGGTTCATTTGGCCTTTTCACTGCTTCTTTAACTATAACTCCAACTGAAGATCCTAGGCAAAACGAAAGGCTAGACTTTTCAGAGGTTGGTCAAGGTACATTGTGTTATAGGTTTCTCATATAATGTATTTTGAACAAGACCAGAACCTTTCCAGCGCCTTCTGGCTGATCTTGGCAGCTTTTTTAGCGCTTATATAACAACTCATATTATCTTTTTGTTTACATGTTTGTTTATTTCTTTACATTTATCGTGTAGTGTTGTTGATCTGCTTTGATATGCAGCTAGCTTTAGGTACTAAGGTGGTGCTTAATTATATATGCAAAATGTTTTAGCAGGATACTTAGTCTCAATCCGTGAACCTTTGGTTTATAAATTTGAGGATTATACCGACTGACCTATTTCAGTCAGTTACTATTACTAACATTTCCAGTCTTTATGAAGACGGATTTTTACTTCCTGGTTTTGCACTATGTATAAAACTGTACTGATTTATTTTCTCAACAATGTGCTTATAGAAAAATATATTAAACACGACGAGTCAGCATTTTAAAAAAGATGGTGGTTAGCCTTGTGAACTAGTTACTAGTATTTTTTAAATAAAGAACGTAGGTGAGCCAGCCTTTTTGAAATTTTTAAAAAAATAATATTCATACCACTAAACGAGTGCTTCTGAAAAGAACAAAGTTGGTGAGCTAAATTTTTTTTACCAATTGAAAAAAACGGTTTGAGGTGGTTGGTTGATCGAGGATGAACGTTTCCAATCTACTTAACTGTGGCCACCATTAATGCTACTATATTTAGTATCTACGAGGAAGTCTCTACTAATTATCGACAAACAGTCATCTTCAGGCCTATAACTGGGTATCGTTTCTATCCTGCTGAACATTAGTCCGTACTTAATATCAACATGTTTTGGCTCAGATGTCTGCCACTCAAAAGACTATACATATTTCTCTCCTTCATCTCTACGTGCTCGGAAATGGATGTTAGTCTCCAGGGCACGTCACACTTAGGCCACCCTGCCAATTGTACATATACATGAAATACACGAATAAGGCAAGTGCACTTGGAAAGAAATGGGGGCGCCATCTGGGGAGCAGTTTGTCATGTGTTTATATCAAAACAACAGCTGATATAAATTTCCTTGTAATGTCAGTAAATTCCAGGTATTATTGTTGTTTCCTTCGTAAATTCTTCCACTATCTTAAGAACCACTACAATCGAAACTCGCTTGTTTGCTAATGAAATAGTTAGTTGATATTTGTATCCATCACTTTTACTTGATCAGCGATTCGGAAATTTCATATTAAAATCTAAATCTCACAAAATGATGTACCTTGTCAGTTCGCATTAAAGTCCAGACCTATGTTTTGCTGGTGACGGTCAGGCTAGGCTTCATGTATTGAGATAAGCTTATAAGGAGTTACTTTTTAAAGTTGCTTGACATGCTGGATATA